>CM029624.1:9343130-9650630 GCA_017311315.1 Dendrocalamus latiflorus | reverse complement strand
CCCACATATTCATTTAGGTGTATTCAATACACATGTTGAGATAAAGTGGAGACACTTCTCACACTCTCACGGAGTATGAACATACGTTTTAACTGCTGAACGCATTTACATATGTGTACTCATATGATACTATTTATATGATCCATATGATATAAATAGTAACCCAAAAATAAGGTAGCCATGAGCTCAAGTCTGGGTAGGTGGACTGCTCACCGACGGTCGCAATTAGCTCGGCCCTCTGCAATAGCTAGCTCTAGTTAACCTAGTTCGCCTGCAAAATAACATTGCCAAACGACCGGGCGTCCGGCTAACAAAAACTCTACTCCGTGCTGCCTATTAATTGCGTGATGTGATCTCTCCATCACTTCGATGCTTCGCTACTTTGTGTTTGACTTCTGAGAGGAGTGTGCGTGCTCGTTATTGCAGTCACGGGAAAAGTTGAACGATACACGTTGCAGCAGCTAACCATATATCGACCTCCTACCTCTGCCATCTCCATCGAGTTAAAACGAAGGCCATTTTTCTCTCTTCAGGTCTCGCTTCTGTTGTGTTTTAGCAATGCATACTTGCTTGTGGAAAATTAGAAGAAAATTTAAGGAAATTACTTATCGATTTTTGTTAGTCACAATTGAATGTGACGCTCCTCTTGCCTCCCATCTTAATCCTTGATACAAAAACACTTCTTATTTGATGTCATGTAGAGACAAGCACATAACTTATATTTTGATAAGGAATTTATGACTCTTTTCCCTTTGTTTTCGTTAATTTTGTGTGAGGGTGGAAGGGACCACTCCTATAAAAATGGTCATCACAGATAGTTCAAAACAGTCATCACAGATAGTTTCTGAACCGTCCGAATTTATGTGTCTGTGATAATAGGTGCTTATCATCGACGACTCTCAAATCGTCTATGAAAATTACAACACATACGGTTTTTCAAAATAACCACCTATGATATATCAGGTATCACAGATGGTTCTTAAATATAGTTGTCTATGATATATGAATATCACAGACGACTAATACCAAAAATCATCTGTGATATATCATATGTCATATATCACAGACGGTTCTCAAACAAAGCTGTATGGAATATCTTATATATCATAGATGGGTAATACTAAAAATCGTCTGTGATATTCATATATCACAGATAATTTGTTGTTACAAACCGTCTGTGATAGCTATTTGAATACCCATATTATTTACTATTTTCTAGCTAGCCTCAAGAAATGCTAGCCATGCCCGTTGAAAATAAGCAAATAGATCACATATATAGCACACGATAGTTATTACACAGATCTCACAAATGAATTAAACAACTGAATGAAATACAATTGAATGAATTGTTTGATTAAACACAATTGAGTGATTACAATTGTATCTAATGTTTCAACATTAATTATCATCGCCGGGGTGGAACTCTTCAGTCTTGTTTATGACCTCCGCTATCAAGAATTGGGAGAGCTTTTCTCGAATTTCAATGAGTTTGTCAAGATCGAATGCACTTTCATCGAATTCCACGCGCTGTCGCTAGGAGTGTTAAAGTTACTAGCGCGCGCGCACACACACGCACACACACACACACACACACACACACACACACACACACACACACACACACACACACACACACATATATATATATATATATATATATATATATATATATATATATATATATATATATATATATATATATATAGGACGAGTGTTTCATGCACCATAGTGCCTAGGCACCAATATCAATACCCGTTGATTTGCTTCGAGATTCGCAACGTTTGATGTGGGTATCTTCATATACCCATAAAAAAGTATATTTGAGATGTCAAACTCCGAAAAAATTTAAATTCAACTTCAGTTTAATTAGTTTGAACTATTTTTATGGTATATACTCACTGTAGTTGCATTGAACTCAAAAGTAGTTCAAACTAATTTGAACTGAGTTCAAAACTTACTTACCATAAATATATCAAGGGTATAAAACATTTTCATACCCAAACTCAAAAAAATTATCAATCATACACGTGTATCGGATGTTGGTGCCTAGGCACCATGGTGTATATGTAAATTGGTAATCACGAAATAATTATTAGTATGTTGACAAACCTCTGAATCATTCATCTTAGCATCCATGATTTCCTCCATATGGCATCAAATGTAGAATCCACATATGTTGCCCTGTAGCTACTGGTGACACTGCAAAAATAGAATTATACACATAGATATTGTCAGTTCTAGAGACATTATAATGAAGTGTAATATAGGATTATTATGTTGTAGCGGGTACCAAACATCATGTCCTGTGTCGCAGTGTAGCATTGGATCCCTTGTGTCTCCCTGCTTAGGCAATGTAAGCGTTGAATAACCTACGTGATTCCAAAAAGTTAGCCTCGTCTATTGCAAACAAAGGAAAGACTACAATAGAGTTATGTATGGAGAAAATGAGTTTACTTGTCAATTGCTTGTTGCACACGGGTGAAGTCGTGGTTGCTCCTAAGTAGAAAATCAAGGTATATTATCTTGCTCTACTTTGTATAATCAGAATCTAGTGAGACCTAGTCATGTATGTTACCATACTGATTAATCCTAAGTTCATATTGCATATAAAGTACAAACGAAACTTATATGGTAACTAATGAAACACGGGGCCACTTTCATAAGGCAGACAATGAGATGAACTATGATATCAAAAAAATGACAGAGGAAAATATATCTCAAGATGATATAGAGTCGTCACCACCTCGGTCTGCAGAGCATCTAGTCCATCGAGATCGATAACCTTCTGAGCAATTGTGTTAAAGAAATAACACAGCCTCATGACTGTCACTCGAACCTTATTCAGCAAAATACTTCTAATTGCAACAGTAAGCAATTGTGCCATTAGCACATGACAGTCATGAGACTTCATGCCAATTAATTTCAAATCTTTCATGGAAACAAGTTTCTTCATGCTAGCGAAGTGACCGGACGGAACTTTCAAACCATGCAAGCACTGACACAGTTCAATTTTCTCGAACTTAGATAGAGTGTAGTAAGTTGGGAGAATGTACGTTCGGTCTTTATCAGTCTCTATCGGTGCTAAATTTGTCCTAATGTTCATAGCGATCAAGTCACACCATGTGTTGACACTATCCTTTGTTTTGTCACGAATGTTCAGTAAGAGACCAATCACGCTATCACATATATTGTTCTCTACGTGCATGACATCGATGCAACTGTGAACTTCTAAGTGCTCCCAATAAAGTAAGTCCCAAAATATTGACCTCTTCTTCCACATGTTCTTCTGATGGGTCTTCAACTTACGTCCCTTTTCAAGCACAATATTGATATCCTTGACCATATCACAGACCTCTTTCTCGCTAAAAGGCCTTGGTGCTAAGTTATCCTCTTTTTTCAGTCAAATTATTTCTTTATCATGTGGTATGGGAGATACCTTAGAAGGAATCTACGGTGATGTATGTACACAGGTTTGTGTAAGTTGTTCAACCACATACTCTCGGTATAATCTAAGCAGTAAGGACAGGCTTTGGCTCCTTTTCTACTCAACCCCGACTAGTTACCAAGGGCAGGGAAATTAGTGATGGTGCAGAATAACATGGTGCGTAGAGTAAAGTTCTCTCGTTTGTTCTCATCCCATACCTGTACTCATGTTACCAAAAGAATTTATTCCATTTGTACTCAACCCAAACCTTATATTCCTCAGTTCCGCACCAAAGTCTGCAAACATCCTATCGATGTTCCTACACTGAGAAGAATCAGTATCGTGTATTATCATTTCATTTTTCTTACGCTGCTCCGAGATCCAACGCAGCAACAATCATGCATTCTTTCAGTTTGCAAATAAATGCTTCAAACGGAGAATTACAAGAAGATATCATAACATCTTAGCTAGAGGTTCTTGCTTCACCTTGATGCCCTCCCTGTCATCGGAGTCATTTTTACGCCTATATCGGGATGCTTTACACACCGGACAAACATGTAAGCTTGCATACTCTTTACGATAGATGATACAATCATTTAGACATGCATGTATTCTTTCTGTTTCTATTCCCAATGGACAAAAAACCATGTTTGCTTGATAGGTGGTTCTCGGCAACACATTTTCCTCTGGAAGGATGTTCACTATAAGACCTAATAATGTCATGAAATTCTTGTCAAATCAACTATTACTTGCCTTCAATTTCAGTAGTTCAAGAACGGATGACAACCTTGTGTTTTATGGCTTGCAGTCCAGGAACAAAGGTTTCTCCGAGTCCTCCATTAAGCCCTTGAATTTACCAAACTATCTCTCGCTATAGTTCCCTTCTACATCGCATAGCATCTATTCTTGATTATCATCCTGCGACCTATCATCATTAAAAGCACAGTCCACAACTGGCATATCATTGTCTCCCTCGACGATGTTATAACTATTTTACTATATAATCTTCTCTTCACCGTGATTGGTCCAACATGTATACCCTTTTTTGAAATCTCTTCGAATCAAGTGAGTTTTGATCTGCACTAAGTTAGTAAACATATTCAAATTATCGCAATCAGTGTATGGACAGTACATATATTTCATCCCCTTCTTCAACACATCCTGATCGGCTACTCTTCTAAAAGCAAACACGCCATTAATATACCTTTCACTCATACGGTTCTCAACGTACATTCAGCTTCAGTCCATCTACGCTACACATGTAACAAATTAGTGTCAAATTGGATTATTAATGGTACTATAGCTAACCAGCCTAGCTACTTACACACTTAATTGTCATTCACCTTATAATAAATTGTTCATATCTAAATTAAATAGCTAGCCACATATTTGTGAAGTAAGAATATATTGAAGCAAACTAGGAGTACTGACCCATTCTTAAATTGGAGCAAACTATCATCTCTCTCTAAACCTAGCTAGATCTAAAAACGTAGCTATCATCTCTCTCTCTCTATAATAAGGCATATATGTTATTAGAAGCAAATACTAACCTCTAATCACCAAGAACAAATCGATCTACAAGTTAGATCTATAAGCGGTATGTTTTCACCAAAATCCCCAAAGACGGCCGCCTACTTCAATGCAGCGCAATGAAGACATATCTGTCGAGACCATGCTGGCTATTTAATAACATGGCGTATCCCAGACAGTTCCAACCACAAATCGCCTGTGATATGGACTATCATAAACGGTTTGTATTAATAACCATCTGTAAGCTATCATAGACGGTTATTCATACAAACCATCGGTGATGTCTGCTATTATTACGAACGATTTGTATCAATAATCGTCTGTAGGTTATCACATACCATTATTTATAAGAACTGTCTATGATGTCTTGCATTATCACAGACGGTTCATATGAATAACCATCTGTGAAAATATCTCAGACGGTTATTCGTATGAACCGTGTGTGATAGTTGTGTATCACAGATGGTACACGGTCACGCTTGGAAAATCGTATGTGATAATTACAGTATAAACGGTTCCCTATGAATCGTCTGTAATGTAATCGTTCAGTATAGCTTTTTTTGTAGTAGTGGACGGACTAAGAACAAAATATGCTTTTTGTAATAATAGATATTTTGCTTATATTTTCAAACCTGTGATTAGATTTGTAATACAATATCGACTGTTACAAAGGCAGGGCTAGGCACATGATCCTCCACTTACTCTCGCTTTCCTTCTATTACACCGACTATATTAACCATCCTAGAAAACAACCCGCAACATTGCATTTATACAAATCCAGTAACCTTTTTCCCTTAAAACTGATAACCATCACATGAACCAAGTACTAATTATAAAATCGTTCCGTATTTGCAATTATGCATAACCTACCTCTTCCCTCCTCAAAACCCTGTATTAGACCACGTATTGCCAACCATCAAACCACACATCCTCTACTTTTCCCTTAGGGCAGTCTCAGTGGAGGTTTCATGTCCTAGTTTCCAACACACCCATATTTTAGAAACAGTGCAGAAGAGTTTCATCCCCATGAAACTCTCTCTACTCCCATGAAATTTTTATCATCTCTCTCTTCATCAATACAGTGCCATGTCAGCGTATTTAATGCCCATAAAACTCCATAAAACCCCACTGAGACTGGCCTTAAAGAAAACCGAAAAAAGGCATGCCATGCAAACTACCTTAATTAACCAGGGACAAGTAACATATAGTATTACACTGTTACAGTAATACAAAATAGAGTTAACAATAAGGCATTAAATATCTTCTTTTTCATACAACCATCTATAAATGCCTCTCACCATCCTCTCTATCTGTTGCCATTTCCCCTACTCCAAGCAAGCCACCCCCTATCTCTCTCTCTCTCATACGCAAGCCAAGAATTGCTACGCACAGAGAGGGAGCCAAGCCACACACGAAGAGTTTACGATCCTAGGCCATGAGGCCGATAGCGCCGGCGCCGGCGTCCACCTCGCCAGGGGCACCGACGCCGACGGCCATATCGCCGTGGCACTCGCCGGTGCCGTACCTGTTCGGCGGGCTGGCCGCCATGCTGGGCCTCATCGCGCTCGCGCTCCTCATCCTCGCCTGCTCCTACTGGAAGCTCAACAGCTACCTCGGCACGGGCCACGCATCCTCCTCCGGCGCTGGGGCCGGGCCCACGGACGGCGAGGGCTCTAAGTCGCCGGCGGCAGCGGCCGCGGCGTCTCCGGCAGCCTTCTCTGGCCTCGTCGCCGTCGTGATGGCCGGGGAGAAGATGCCGACGTTCCTGGCCGCGCCGGTCGTCCGCCGAGCGGGCATTGACACCGCCGCCGCCCTCACCGCCGGGGATGGCTCACCGGAGACGACGGAGGAGTGTAAGAACCGCGGCAACGCGGAGGACGGTGCGGTCCCTGCACCTGGTGGTGAGCGAAGCCAGCGATTAGATCAGGTGTGAACTGTGAAGTGAAAAGCGGAAGTTTTAGGGTGTTTTATGAGAATTTTTTCAATCACCTTTTCCGAATTCCATTTGGTTTTTTTTCCTTTTTCCAGGTCTGCAGGGATTGTAAATAATTTGGTGAGAATTCAGATGAAGAAATGGTTTAGTTTGCGAGGAAAAATGTTTGGGACACCGTATTTGTCCTACTACTACTTAACATGTATTTTCCCCATGTTTTTCATATATTTTTAAACTAGGGAGCTACAAATTTGGGATACGTACGTTACCCTTCAAAAAAGTTTGGTATACGTTTTAGGTAACGCTCATGAAAAAAGGGGGAAACGTACAAATTAAACGAAACGTATGCAGGAACTATGGGCAAATTAAAGCACGCTGCATGCGACAGCAAGCGACGATAAAGCAGAAACTACATCTTAAGTTTGTGCTTGCAATTATCTGGACTTAATTTCCACTGAATATCCATTCCTTTGTAATAGAAAAGATGGATCTTATTTGATGCGAGTCCAAAGATCCGGGAAACCTGGAGAGATGAAGCGGTCGCCGTGTTTCTTGGTACGATAGATAAAGGTTGCTTTAAATTTGGTTGGCGAAAAGACGCTTTTGCCTTTGTCACGTAGAGAAGGTGTGTACTGTGGCCTGTTTGAAGGGAAGACGCTTCAATTGCATGCATGTATGAATTGAACGATCGAATGATTCAAGTAGCTCTTTTTATTTTGCAATTTTTAACTCGACGTAATTACCGATTTCCTTCGCGAAGAAGTGGACTGAGCAGGAAAAAAATTGGTGATTTTTCAGTTCAAGAAAATCATGAGTACTCTAGAAAATTGAAGGTGCTCTGGCTAGTCGATTGCGTAGGTGTTGGCTCATTAAAGTCCTGCTCTTAAACATATCCTCCCTACCACAACAGCATAATCCAGCAAAGAAAACAAGAGAGCCATTGGAAGTATATCGTTTTGAAGTTAAAACTACCTGTTCCAGAAGTGACGGAGACAGTATAGTTGCATGGGTACAAGCACACCCTCAATTTTTTTATGTAAACATGCACTAATTGTTATAAAGGTCGCATTGCTCAGTTTGTTGACACATAGCTAGTTAAAACAAAACATGAGGTGTTCGAACCCTATATGAAGCATTTACGTTTTTTCATCTGTTTAGCTTCATCTTCATTTTTATACACTACCGGAAAGCTCCTATATGCCGAGTGTCCTTAATTTTGCCGAGTGCCATCCATCAGGCACTCGGTAAACAACCACTTTGCCGAGTGCCTTAGTGGGGACACTCGGCGAAAATAAAACACTCGGCAAAAATATCGTTGCCGAGTGCTGAAGATTAGACACTCGGCAAACTAAGCTCTTTGCCGAGTGCTAACACGAGAACACTCGGCAACAATAAAACACTCGGCACCAACCGCCGTCCGTTAGATGTTAGCCGCCGCCGTTAGACCTTTGCCGAGTGTCTGGAGCTGACACTCGGCAAAAAGCTTTTTGCCGAGTGTTTTGTTTGCGGCACTCGGCAAAGAAATAAAAACCTTTTCCTCTCCTACCCTTCAAACTTTTTCTACTCTCCACATACAAAATATGGTACTCCATGTTAAAATTTGGTATATTTTTGTATTTGTTTGGTATATTTAATTAATTAATTGCATTTCAAGCAATTTTTTGAATCAAGTCAAATTTGAACTGCAAGTGATTCAAATAATAAGAAAAAATGAGTAGAAAAATGATATTCATGTTATTCAGCCCGGTTTGAGGCCTTACCTGTTAAATGAAAAGGAATTTCGAACATTTTGTTCAGGAAACACGACCACAAACGTGTGGCCGAATGGTTTTTAAATTTTAAAAAAAGCAAACGAAGTCTGAAAATCATGAAATTTGTCAAGATGTCATGATATTCTACGTGGAGGCTGTGGTAAAAAATTGATAAGATTTCGCATAAGTTGTCACGTACGATGCTTACAAACTGAATCAATTATGATGAAGAAGCGTAGTGTTGAGACGGATCCGGTAAGATTTGGAGTCAAAGTGACGGTCGAATTGTGGTTTGACTACAAAACTTTTTGTACAGGCAATAGACAACAGAGATTGTTTCATGTGAAATTTTGGTAATTTTTCGGATCCATTTGATAATTTTAATTTTTAAACTGCAACTGCAATTATAGAATTTTACTTGATATAAATTGAATTTGAGCTATAACTGCATGAAATAATTGTCTAATATTCGTAGAAGCATCGAATATGCATTGTTGAGTGAATTTGACAAGGCATTTTCGAAGTACATTCGAACAAATTTGTAAAACACACTATGGAAAAGATCGGGAGGAAATTTATTTAAAAAAAATCTTTGCCGAGTGTCTTGTGAGCGACACTCGGCAAAGTAGAGGTTTGCCGAGTGCATTGTGGGAGGCACTCGGCAAAGAGGAGGGGTTTGCCGAGTGCCCGATCGGGGGCACTCGGCAAAGAGGAGGGGTTTGCCGAGTGCCCGATCGGGGGCACTCGGCAAACAATACAAACATAAAACTTAATAGTTTCCCCGCGGCCGCGCTCACACACGCAACACCCGCGCCCCGCACGCCCGCCGCCGCCCCGCCCCCGCGCGCCCCGCACACCCGCCGCCGCGCCCGCGCCCGCCGCCGCGCCGCACGCCCGCCGCCGCCCCGTCCCGCCCCCGCGCGCCCCGCCCGCCCGCCGCCCCGCCCCCGCGCGCCCGCACACCCGCCGCCGCGCCCGTGCCCGCCCGCCCCGGACGCCCGCCGCCGCCCCGCCCCGCCTCCCTCCGCCCGTCGCCTCCTGCCGCCTCCGCCTCGCCGGCCGCCTCACGCCCTCACCTTCGCGCGCCACCTCGCCCGCTGCCTCGCCCGCCGCCTCGCCCGTCGCCGTGCCTCGCCTCCGCCCGTCGCCTCCGCCACGCCTCTGGTGGTCTCCTCCGGCCGTCGCCTCCCGCCGCGCCTCCGGTGGTCTCCTCCGCTCGTCGCCTCCGCTGCGCCTTCGGTGGTCTCCTCCGGCCGTCACCTCCGCCGCGCCTCCGGTTGAAGTATATATGTTCTTGAGCAAATATAGATTGAAGTACATATTCTAGCTGTTCACTGTGCTGAAAGTGTCCCACATAGCAAATTTAGATTAAGATCATTAGGGAAATAACTGCCAATGGGACTTAATCACCTATCTGATCAGTTCATATATATGTACACACAGACAGTGATTAGCATTCTTATTAAGACAATATACACATTCTTCATTTGATTGCAATTGAAGAATTTGTGTTAATGCGAGTAGACAATTGAAAGCCACACTGTTGTTTGTTTCTTACAGAAAATTGCAAATTAGTTCAGTTATTAAGATAGACAACATTTGATATATATGTTATGCCAGCTAACACCTCGAATAAAGAAAATTATAAATGAGACGATTAAGCCATCAAATGACACGTTTCATTTGAATAGTTTGAACTGCATAGAATTTAAATAGCTGTACGAATGGAACCTACAAGTATATGATATGATGTTGGGGTAGGCAAGGGACAGGAGAGAGAAGAGATAGGCTGTCGTAGACACAGATAAAAGGACTAGAGTGAGGAGGGATAGTCAGCTAAAAATTAAGGCCATCTGTTGTAAACAAACATAGAAGTAAATAGTTACTATTGAGTAAGGATTGTTGCTAGCTCTGACAGTTAGAATCTATTGGTTTCGTAGAAGTTAAAACTGCATAATGATTTATGAAAGTTCATTTACCTTCATCTTGTTGAATATGTTAATAGGTAGTTAGTTAAGTTGTTTTTTTTGTCTCTAGCATGACTTAGTTGTGAAATGCCTAAGCTGCTGACCACTTTAGTTACCCTTTTCCTTGCTCGGTTTACAGTTCAGCTATTTATTCATGTTTATAGATTACGAAACCTAGTTAGGCGTCTCCCGTTCGAAAGAGATACGGTTGGAAATATGCAGATCTTTGCATATCTATAACCGTATCTGTTTCGAATTGTCCACGTTTTTTGGACAGCCCGAGGATGCGTAGATGGGGTTAGTTTCCATGGTCTACTCCGATCCATGACAGAGTTTCGACAGCATCTCCCTGTTGTTCTCCGGATACACAATCTCCCTGCCAGGACGTGTATTTGGAGAACAGCGGGGAGGTGCTGCCGAAATTCTGTCTCGGATAGGAGTAGAGCATGGAAACTAACCTCATCTACGCATCCTCGGGTGGGATTAGGACCAATCTTCACCTATTATATAGGAGAAAGATCGTGTAGATGCATTTGATTCTTATATTACTCCCTGATATGTTAGAGGATGGATGACCGTGAGTGGATGTACACGGGCCGCTCAAGTCAGGGTTCGTTGTCCAATGAATGGATTGAGAAGACCGATGCTTTCTTGGAACTAGCATTTGCGAAGGTTAAAGGAGCGCGTGCCACTTGGTGTCCCTGCAGCAGATGTGCAAACACGCGTCGACAAACAAAGGAGGTCATGGGTAAACATCTTTGCAAGTTTGGATTTACGGCAGACTATACCCGGTGGATCTACCACGGTGAATCCGATCGTATGAGAGAGGAGGTCGTGAGACCACGCGTCGAGGATTATGATGCTGATGGCGGGGTAGGAGACATGTTAAATGACTATCATGAAGCACACTTCGCTGAAGGACGTAGGGAGGAGGAGCCAGAGGCAACCGCAAAGGCGTATTACGACATGTTGTCTGCGGCACAGAAACCCCTTCACGGCCAGACGAAGGTTTCTCAACTAGATGGCATTGGACGCGTAATGGCCTTGAAGTCCCAGTTTAGCTTGAGTCGAGACGCCTTCGATGCTATGTTGACAGTTTTTGGCAGCATGCTTCCGGAGGGTCACATTCTGCCAAAGAGCATGTACGAGTCAAAGAAACTCCTTCGTGCACTTAAGATGCCATATGAGCAGATACATGCTTGTCCGAAGGGGTGCATCCTATTTAGAAAAGAACACGCGGAAGCAAAGTACTGTGGAAAGTGTGGATCCTCTAGGTTCCTGGAGGTGGACTCTGGTGATGGTCAGAAGAGGCAGCTTGCGATCCCCGTGAAAATCCTACGGTACCTTCCGTTCATACCGAGGATCCAACGGCTATACATGACCGAGGAAACCGCGAAACAGATGACATGGCACAAAAATGGACATCGATACAATCCTGAGAAGCTGGTACATCCATCCGATGGTGAAGCATGGACCTACTTTGATGTGATTCATCGTGAGAAAGCTCTAGAGGCTCGTAATGTACGTGTTGCGCTGGCAACAGATGGGTTCAATCCTTATGGAATGATGGCCGCCCCATACACTTGTTGGCCCGTGTTCGTTATCCCCCTCAATCTCCCCCCCGGCGTCCTCTTCCAACGACAGAACATATTCTTGTCGTTGATAATTCCTGAACACCCGGGGAATAATATGGGTGTGTTCATGGAGCCTGTGATTGATGAATTGGTCCGTGCTTGGGAGGAAGGGGTATGGACATACGACCGAGCTACAAAGAGAAACTTCAAAATGCATGTTTGGTACCACTACTCCCTGCATGACTTCCCGGCGTATGGGATATTCTGCGGCTGGTGTGTTCACGGGAAGTTCCCATGCCCAGTATGCAAGGCAGCTCTGAAGTTCATTTGGTTGCTGAAGGGTGGCAAGTATTCTTCGTTCGACAAACATCGACAATTCCTCCCTCTTGACCATGCATTCAGACGAGACATCAAGAACTTTACGAAAGGTGTCGTAGTTATAGACCCTGCACCGCAGATGATGACCGGTGCCGCGGTTCGTGCTCAGATAGATGCTCTCGAGGTCAATCAAGAAGAAGGTGGTTTTGTGGGATATGGTGAGCAACATGCATGGACTCATAAGTCGGGCTTGTTGAGGCTCCCCTATTTTGATGACGTTCTTCTTCCACATAACATTGATGTAATGCACACTGAAAAGAATGTCGCCGAGGCACTTTGGGCAACAATCATGGATATTCCTGATAAGACAAAGGACAACATTAAGGCTAGAGTGGATCTGGCAACGTTATGCGATAGACCAAAGCAAGAAATGAAGCCTCCTAGAGGCGGCAAGACATGGAGAAAGCCTAAGGCCGAATTCGTCTTGACCAGACCCCAAAGGAGGGAAGTACTAGAATGGTTCCAAACGTTATTATTCCCTGATGGGTATGCAGCGAATCTGAGGAGGGGAGTGAACTTATCTACTATGCGAATCAATGGGCTCAAGAGTCATGACTACCACATATGGCTTGAGCGGCTTCTTCCGGTGATGGTTCGAGGCTATGTCCCTGAGCATGTCTGGCTAGTGCTGGCAGAGTTGAGCAATTTCTTCCGCCAGCTTTGTGCCAAGGAGATATCTCGGACCGTGATTGCAGACTTGGAAAGAATGGCACCTATGTTGCTCTGTAAGTTGGAGAAGATCTTTCCACCCGGCTTCTTCAATCCGATGCAGCATTTGATTTTGCACCTCCCGTATGAGGCACGAATGGGGGGGCCCGTGCAGGGCCGTTGGTGCTATCCAATTGAGAGATGTCTAAAGGTTCATCGAACTAAATGTAAAAATAAATGCAAAATTGAGGCTTCCGTTGCAGAGGCATACATTTTGGAGGAGGTGTCAAACTTCACAACAACGTACTATGGTGACAACCTTCCTAGCGTGCACAATCCACCCCCTCGTTACAATGCTGGCGAAAATGAATCGAACCTCAGCATTTTCCGAGGGCAACTCGGAAGTGCAAGTGATGCAACCCCCAAGACCTTGAAACATGAAGAGTGGCGCACTATCATGCTATATGTGTTGAACAACCTTTCCGAAGTAGAGCCGTACATGCGGTAAGTTGTCAACAAACTTGTTCTCGAGTAGTCACTATTCTGCATCCAACCCCCTTGTTTCTCGTTGGTGCAGGGAATTTCATCATCAATTCTGGCGTGAATCAAGGGAACCTACCCCGCAGGAAGCTGAGACCCTTCTTAGACAGGGTGCGGGAAATGGAATGCCCGATTTCATTTCTTGGTTCAAACAGAAGGTATTGTCCAATTTAGCTCGTACTTAGTTTGACATTACAAGTTGCTCGTACGGGCGAATAATATAACGAACTATCCTGCTTGAGCTTGCAGGGCCAAACCGATGCGTCTATGAGTGCCGAGTTGAGACAGGTTGCCGATGGCTGTGCCTATAGGGTAAGCTCATTTACCGGTTATGACGTGAATGGATATCGCTTTCACACAACAAGACATGAGCAGAGTCGGCCCAATCGAAGAACCACAAATACCGGAGTTTTTACGCCTGGCCTTGATGGGGTCGAGTATTATGGAAGAATTGAAGAAATATACGAACTCACGTTTCATGGTTGCAAACCTCTTAATCCTGTCATATTCAAATGCCATTGGTTTGATCCTGAAGTAACGAGACGGACCCCTAATCTTGGGCTAGTCGAAATTCGACAGTCATCCGTCTTACCAGGAGACGATGTGTATATTGTGGCTCAACAGGCCACGCAAGTTTATTATCTCTCATACCCGTGCCAAAAAGACGACCGTCTTAAGGGTTGGGATGTTGTGTACAAGGTATCGCCACGAGGTAAACTACCTGTCCCAAACAATGAAGATTACAACTTTGACCCAAACACATATGACGGAGAGTTCTTTCAAGAAGAGGGGCTAGAAGGGAGTTTTGAGATAGACTTAACCGAAGCGATCGGAATGGAAGTAGACAATGAAAGGGTTGTTGACGAGAACGCTGGAGATGAGGTTCAAAATGTGAAGGACTTAGAATTACTTCAGCGATTACATTTAGGCAATGACAGTGATGACAACATTGCTCTTTCGAATAGTGTTGATTATATGGACATGGCTGATAGTGATGATGAGACTTATGATCCAGCTAATCCCGACAATGATGATTATTTCTAATACATGTAATACTTTGTTATTTTCTAATAATGTTTTGTTTATTTTGCATCTCTTTCTAAAGTACGTGATTGTTTTTAATTGCAGGTGATTGAACAAAGATGGTGGGCGGTATGAGGAACGTAAAGTCGCTTTACCAAAGACGGCACGATGCAGCTGAGCAGTCGGGGAGCAGGAGTAGGAGGAGCGGGAGGAGCAGCAGGAGGAGCAGGAGCACTCTTGAGAGGGAGCGGGAGGAGGAGCGGGAGCGGGAGGGGGAGGAGGAGCAGGAGCGGGAGGAGGAGCAGGAGCGGGAGGAGGAGGAGGAGCAGGAGGAGGAGGAGGAGCAGGAGGTGCCGGAGGAGGAGGCGGCAGGGGGGTCCGCTTCCTCTGGTTCGTCGGGTGTCTGGTTGCGAGGTCCCTCGACCCTCCCGAGGCGACCGATACCTCGTGAGAGACGCCCGCTGATTCAACCCACTGGGGCTAGGTAAGTAACTTTAGATGTTATCACTACTTTTTCATTTGATATGTTGAAAATCACAATAGAAACTAATAATTTATCTTAATCACTTGGGCAGGGGTTGGACGCTTGTGGCTGCAGGAGATCACAAACGCCATGTCAATGGCATCCTGGGTCTTTTGTGCAGGCTACACTTCCCTGGCCTGGTTGCGTTTGGCGGAGGGCAGGAGCCAGCCTACACGTGGGACCACTACGTCGCCTTCCCCGATTTACCAGATCGGGATGGCAGGGTATTCGCCAACAAGGCGGCGCGGGTGACGACCGAGCTGTGGGTAAGTTTTCCTCGCACTACATTGCTCAATACTATGCCGTCATTGGACTTTCTTGAAATAATGACTGGATACATCGCGTCTATATGCAGGATTTCTTCAGATGCCAGGAGGGATATGAGGCCAAGGCGGCTAGTGTGGCTCACAAAGCCTGTTATAAACTCGTGAAGGACATGCATTACGAGGCGCGCGTCCAGGCCATCGTAACATACAACACTACCTACCTTGGAGTGAAGATCAACAAAACTGAAGCAAGAAACATGAGGCTGACCCGGGAAGACTACATGCAGGTAAATATAGAACATTAATACTGATTTTTTCTGAGATTAAGTACGCTTAATTTGATCTTCTTATATGTTATATACTTGATGACGTGTAGGTGCCTCCGTGGTGGTGCGCCCAGCATCTCCAGTGCTGGGCACAGATGGTGGACAAGTGGTGCGCCGCCGAGTGGGAGGAGACGCACAACGCTTGCCGGGAGCGGCGTTTGATGATGCCAGGTGCACCACACCATCAAGGCAACCGTAGCCTCGACGAATTCGCAGCTACATGGGTACGCGAATTCATTTCTTTATTATAACGCTCAATTCTGCATAATTTCTAATCATCTTGCTGTTTTTTTCGCAGTCGTCGTCACATGGTGGCCAGCCTTGCTCCCAGTTCAAGGCATGGGCTTTGGCCCACAAGGGCAAGGCGACGTCCGACGTCGACTACAACCCGGAGGACCCGCCCTCGGTGTACAGCAATGCGACCGTCCACAGCCGCCTCAGTGAGTACACATCGATGGCAAGGGCGGTCCATGGGCCAGAGTACGATCCGAGCACCCAGGACCTTGATGGAGAAGTCGTCATGAGGGTGGGAGGAGGCAAGAAGCATGGGCGGTACTGGATTGGCGACAGCACACTCGACACGGCCACTACTCCCACTCTCACCCAGATTCGAGCGAGGAGCACGAGCTCAAGCCCGGCCATACGCCCACGGCCGGACACTGCACACTCCCGGATGGAGGCACTCCAGGTTATTTCTGTTTTATTCGTCGTTCATTAATTTTTACATACCTTTGCTTTCCATTGTAACATTGGGGTGAAATATTGTAGGCCCAGCTGGAAGAAGAGAAGAGGCTACGGGAGGAGATGGCGGCGAGGATGGAGGCCGATCGGCAGAGGAATGAGGCCGAGCGGCAGAGGATGACGCAGATGTTTCAGTGGATGCAAAATCTTGGCGAGAGGATGGGTCAACCTCTGCCACCGGAGCTATTCCCTCCACCTCCTCCTGCAGCTACTCCTGTGAGTTTCTAGTGGAGTATGAATGTTTAAGTTTGTATGTTCATACCTTAAATCTTGTCTCACACATGCAATCTCTTCTCCTTTGTGCAGAATCAATCGGCGGCTTCGAATAACTTGCCTCATGACCCACCACATCAGTCGGGGTGACGTGCTTTGTGGATGATACTTGTGGTTGATGTTTATGTGAATATTGTGGTTGATACTTGGTTTATGTTTATGTGATACTTTGTGACTTGTTTGATATACTTGTGGATGATATATTGTGGTTCTACTTGGTGAATGATTGTGAATGACTATATGTGATATATTGTTGATATACTGCGGTATATTGTGACTTGTTTGAGTGGGGTGCAATAAACAATTAAAATTCTGGGCATTCTGGGCTACTTTGCCGAGTGTTACACTCGGCAAAGGTATGCTTTGCCGAGTGTCATGGTAAAAACACTCGGCAAAGTAACGTTTCTGGGCATTCTGGAACGTATTATGCCGAGTGTTGTGAGTTTGCCGAGTGTCATGGTAAAAACACTCGGCAAAGTAACGTTTCTGGGCATTCTGGAACGTACTTTGCCGAGTGTCTTCACCATGACACTCGGCAAAGGTTAAATCTTTGCCGAGTGTCTTCACCATGACACTCGGCAAAGGTTAAATCTTTGCCGAGTGTCTTCACGATGACACTCGGCAAAGGTTAAATCTTTGCCGAGTGTCTTCACCATGACACTCGGCAAAGGTTAAATCTTTGCCGAGTGTCTTCACGATGACACTCGGCAAAGGTTAAATCTTTGCCGAGTGCCATTCCGTCCTGGCACTCGGCAAACGACGCCGTCACCGTGTTCTCGCCATCCACTCTCCTTTGTTTGCCGAGAGTGGTTTAGGCACTCGGCAAAGACTTTGCCGAGTGCTCGAAAAAAAGCTCTCGGCAAAGATTTTTTTGCCGTCAGAAACTATGGCGTGTGAGATATGCCGTGGGTGGCACTCGGCAAAGACTTTGCCGAGTGTTTCTCGTGCTTTGCCGAGTGCCACCGGCACTCGGCAAAGCTGCTGAACCCGGTAGTGATATGACTAATTTAAGTTCTCTTTGGCTTCTTTTCATATGGAAATTTTCTCTATTTCTTCATTTTGTTATCTGTTTAGCTTTATCCTTATTTATAGCTAATTTAAAATTTCTTAAGCTTCTTTCTATAGAGAATATATGTTTACATATAACAAGAATATTTATCCAAAGGATACTTTTTTAGAGAAATTTTCAACAGTAGTTTGCCAAAGTTTGAATATGAAACTTGAAAATTTACTTTTAAGGAAAACCAACATGTAATAACAACCTTATGGTGTTAAAGTGTATCTTAAATTCGCATCCCATCAAAAATTTCTGGCTCCACCACTGTGTTTCAGAGCCTATCTAGAGCACATAAATTTTATAATAATAAATTTAATTTTTATAGATTAGAAAAATATTATTATGTTCCAAACGGGACCTTAAACTTCCAATGTCGCATGCACATTTGTTTCTTTATCCTAAAGGAATAGGCTAATCATGCTTTGCTACTGATTATTGCACTGCAAAACAAGCTCGATCACATGATTAATTCACTCAAGCTTGCTGTTGCTTTAAATGTGCACTTGCTTTCCATTTCCCGTTAAGCGCCACTTGCTAGCTGACTCCTTTTCAGCCAAGTCGTCACCCAGATCGTTGGAAAACTTGCAGGTGGCCTTAATTTCTCGGCAGGAGAGAGCTAGTACCGGCATGCAGCAGCTGGCTTTTATGTCATCACCTGGGTCCTGGTTACCACTCTTTTTCTTTTTCATCTTATAACACATGTTTTTTTTTTCAAATAAACAAACATAATGGTTCTCCGTTATCTTTTCAAAACGGCTTATCGATTTATCAGTGTTCGATTTATTCGTATAAATACTCATATTAGAGATAAAAACATCAGCCATAGTCGAAAAGTGTACAACGTCAGTGGGCCAGATGATCACGCAGTAAGCCAGGTTGTCAGTTGGGGCTTCACCGGCGCAGTTGTGCGGGAAAGGGAGGCACCGGGTGGAAGGGCGCGGCGTGGGGGATCGGATCGGTAGTGCGACACGACGCCGCATCGCATTGCCTTGTATGCGTACGTGCGAATGGACGGACTCCGTGCCACCAAGACACCCAATTAAAACACACACTCCCTCTCCCTATATATATAGATCTCTGTGAGTGTGTGCGCGCCTGCGAGGAACCCAAATTCTTTTGTCTTTTGCTGCTTTGCATGCATGTGGCTGATCGAGTACCCATGAGAGAGAAAATAATCTTGAAATTCGAGGTTGAGTGTATGTGTGTACTCATATGTATGATTGTAAAAGTAGCTTGAGGCTTGCAAGCTACTCGAACTCAACTCGGCGTAAGCTCGATTCGAGCTCGGCTCGAGCTCCAGATGAGCTGAACTCGAGTCTGATATAAAGCTCACGAGCCTATTCAAGTCGGATTCAAATAGTTCGACGGAGCTCGTTGAAACTGTGCAGGCTGCGTCACCAAAGGCCCAATGCAGCAACCGGTAAGGCCTAACCCAAATCCCCAACTCTAGATCTCTAGTCGGCCACCCCACTACCTCAGTCACTAGACTCCACACCCGGCCGCCACCCCAACCTCGGTCCCTAGAACTTTCTCGCACTCTCCCGACTCCACCGACACCGCCACCTCTCCCAGCTCCCAGCTCTGACCTGGCCCCTGTGCCTCCTCCGGCCCCTGCACCTCCCCTGGCTCCGGCCCCCTGCGCCTTCTCCAGCCCCGGCCCCGGTCTTGGACCCTTGCGCCTCCTCCGGCTCTGGCCCCCTATGCCACCTTCAACCCCCTGTGCCTCCTCCGACCCTGGCCCCCTACGCCTCCTTCGGCCCCCTACGCCCCTCCAGCCCCAGCTCTGGCCCCCAGCGCCTCCTCCGGCCCTGGCCCCGGCCCCCTACGCCTCCTCCAACGCTGTGTGCCTCCCCTGGCTCTGGCCCCCAGTGAGTTTCCCCTCGCCTTTCTTCCCCTTTATTAACTAATTTTCTTGTGCTCTTTGTATGCTTTTAATTATTTTCAGTCTATGGATTTGATATGTTGCTTGTTTGGTGATTGCCCTGTCCGTCCATGTGAGAACGAATTTTTCTTGATGAAAACATGAAGTCGTATTTTACCAAGCCTAGACGAGCTTTGTCGAGTCGAGCTCGAGCTTCGTCTGAGCAGAGTTCAAGTTGAGCTCAAAGCTAGACCGCTAACTTAAGCTCGCTTGAGCTCAGCTCAGACTTCTATCGAGCTCGAGTCTGACAAGCTGAGCTCGCTCAAGCTTGATTTATTTACGGCCCTACTCGTGAGAGCTTAATTTCAGGTTGCTTCTTCTACTTGTTGGAGTACAACCGCGTACATCTAACGTCTTGGAATTAAATTGAAGCAACAGCTAGAGCTACACACTAGAAGCCCACGTGTACAACCTCCTAATCAGCTCAACCGATCAAAGCTGATCAGGCGGCTGCGCGCAGCATGCAACGAATGCAATTCATGCATGTATGGCGCCGCCTCGCGCGCGTGCACCGTGGATTTATGGACAACGACGCTCTATTCTAATATGTGCTACTGCTGCTGGTAGCGCGTTCGCTACCACGTTAAGACCACGTTCTACGTGGTTTTTTATTTTTGTCTTCAAAGACATTGTACTAGCTATTAGTTTTTTTAAGTATTTAATTAAGGAAAAATAAAGAAAAATGAAAACATGCAAAGGAAAAAAATAAAAAGATAAAAAACCACGTTAAAAAAATTAATACATTCTAAAAGGCTTTTTGGTTTTTAAAACTTAAAAACGAACTATTTGGAGCACGACCTAACTCGTGCGATCGAGACCTTTCTCCCGCCGGTGACGACTGCAGGACTGGGTTAGAGCGCTCGCTCGGGTTTACTGCTGGGGTTGCCGTCGGGATTCAAAGAGCAGACCCTGACTAGCTAAGAAGTTAGCCAGGGGGTCCAAAGTGTGGAATTGGACTGATTCCACCAAAACTTTCATGCGACACCTTTATAGCACTTCTGTATGGTAAGTATCTTACATCTGGGCGAGCACAAGGCCTCCACTTCTGTTAAATACTAGCCTAATAGGCGCGGCGCCACGCCGCGTCAGCCACCGTGTGTACCGAAGTAAAAGAGGCGATAATTCGTGAGGATCTTTTTTAAAAAAATTGAGGGCACATGTGTATTTTCGAAAAAGTCAAAGGTCTTTTTCGTAAAAAAACGAGGGCCTGTACGTAACTAAACGAGGACCCGTATGTAATTTAGAAAATGCGGGGCGCAATCCTGCAAAGTACACAAAATTTCGGTGAAGTGGAGGGGTGTTTTCGCAAAAACACTTTTTAAAAAAACCTCCCAGGGACCTTTTTGCGAGGAAAAAGGACATTTATGTAATTTCGGAAAAATGCAGGGATTTTTTCGCAAAAACCGCTCCCCTGACCGTACCGAAATTTTCCTGGCCACGCACCGGCCGGACGCGCTCGCGGGCTGAGGTGGCGGGGCTCTCCGCGCGGCGTTTCCCCTGGCATAATAGGGGGAGTATGTCCTACATTAAGGGCCTATTTGGGACTGCTCCGCTCCAGCTTTTTCAACTCTGTTCCAAACTTATCTAGTCAAACAGGTCCAACTCCAAGAACTCTGCTCCAAGAAAAAGTTGGAGTTGAATGCCTACTCCACGTTTTTTCTGGAGCTCCTCAAAGGGTACTCCAGAAACTGAAGTTTTGTATCTCCTCATGGAGTTGGGGGAAAATTACCCACCACTGTCATTACACAATTCCTCTCCGGGTGAGTACCGATTGGATTTCTTACCGAGTTCTTCTCCGACTTCTCTTCTCCCCCCGAACCGCACGCCGCACCGGCCATCTTCCTCTCCGCCCCCACCCGCGCCGGCCATCTTCCTCTCCGCCCCCACCCGCGTCGGCCCTCTTCCTCTCCGCCCCCACCCGCGCCGCCCTCCTCTCCGCCTCCCCACCCGCGCCGCCCTCTTCCTCTCCGCCCCCCCACCCGCGCCGCCCTCCTCTCCGCCTCCCCCACCCGCGCCGGCCCTCTTCCTCTCCGCCCCCACCCGCGCCGCCCTCCTCTCCGCCTCCCCACCTGCGCCTCCCTCTTCCTCTCCGCCCCCACCCGCGCCGCCCTCCTCTCCGCCTCCCCCACCCGCGCCGGCGCTCTTCCTCTCCGCCCCCACCCGCGCCGCCCTCTTCCTCTCCGCCTCCCCACCCGCGCCGCCCTCTTCCTCTCCGCCCCCACCCGCGTCGCCCTCTTCCTCTCCGCCCCCACCCGCGCCGCCCTCTTCCTCTCCGCCCCCCACCCGCGCCGCCCTCTTCCTCTCCGCCCCCTCACCCGCGCCGCCCTCCACTCCGCCCCCCCCCCCCCCCCCGCCCGCGCCGCCTCTTCTCCGCCCCCCCACCCGCGCGCCGCACCTCTTCTCCGGCGAGGTGATGGCTGGGATGGCGGGCGGCCAGTGGCCTGGAGAGAGCGGCCAGCGGCCAGGCCCCGCAGGCCAACCTGTGGCCGCTGCTGGCCAGCCTGCAGCCGCCCAGACCACGGCCGGCCACAGCCTCTCAGAGTCGCCACGGCCGGCTGCAGGTGACGAGGTGCCAGAGTCGTAAGCCACAGCCGCAGGTAGGAAGCGTGCACCGCCGGCGAAGAAGAAAAATGAGGATCTGGTATGCTTGCATGCAAATTTGCTCATGGTCATGGTTGTATGCAATGCAAAAATACTTTGAATGCTCATGGTTGTATGCAAAAATTTGATGTATGTTACTTATTCAGAAGAAGTATGTGGCTGTTGTTCTGTGATTAGTTAATTCAGCTGCTGACTTTGTTGCCCTTGATTCATGGATATGTGGAGTATCCAGTCTGGAGATCAGGGAGGTTTATAATTGTAGGAGCAAAACTTCCGGAATTGTGCCAATGTCGATTATGTGGACTTTAGATTGCTTGTGATTACTCTTGAGGAATGGGTGTTCGGAATTTGAGTAGTGATCATTTGGGTGGTCCACTGTAAGTCAGTAGTTCTCAAGAGACGACCGTAGAGCATATCCACACTTCAAAGATTGTATTGGTGCTCTTGATGGCACGCATATTAGAGTTTCTTTGTCACCCGACGATCAAGTGAGATATATTGGGAAGTCAGGGATACCTACTCAAAATGTTCTAGCAATTTGTGACTTTGACATGAGGTTCACATATTTGTCGACTGGGCAACTGGGAGCTATGCATGACACTAGTGTGTTGTACAATGCGATAAGATTGGATGAAAAATTCTTTCCACATCCCCCACAAGGTAACATGGTTATCTACATATGGTCATGTAGTTTATTGTTTGTTTAATTGTTGACAAATTCTAACTTATGTCATTTTTCACATTTATAGGCAAATACTATGTTGTTGATGCGGGATATCCTAATCGTCCTGGATACCTTTGCTCTTATAAGGGTGAGAGGTATCATATACCGGAGTGGCATAGAGGTATGGAACCAAAGACTCCTAAGGAAAGGTTCAATCGCATTCACTCTTCTATTCGCAATGTTATTGAGACATCGTTTGGAGTGCTTAAAATGAAGTGGCAAATTCTCTACTATATGCCATCCTACCCTATGTTCAAGCAAAAGATAATTGGTATGGTTACTATGGTTCTTCACAACTTCATTCGTGAGCATGGAGGTGACTTGGACTTTGCTCGCTTCGATCGTGATCCAAACTTTGTCCCGACAATACCCGAAAGGTATAACAAATATGTAGCTCCATCAAATGGGTCTACTATGGAACCCAATGCTCCTACTATGGATGCATTCCGTGATGAGTTGGCAACCGCTATTTCTCTAACTTGGAGCTAGAATTATGTATCAGAACACTTGCATTCGTAGTCATTTTGGTTTAAACTACTCTCTAGTTATCTATGGACAATTATTTGTATTCGAATGATGGACTTTGTTAATTATCTATCATGCACGTTGCAATTTATGGGACAAAAGGATGGAATTATTTGACCAAAATATTTGTTTTTTGGTTTTCTCGAATAAATTAATTGCGATTATAATATTTTACATCATATTTCAATTGGCAACAAAAAAATTCAGTTACATATGCTCCGTAGACATCAAAACATACACCAAACATCATTCAGGGGCACATTGGACCTTTCTTAGGGAAACCTCACATTCCTGGAGCTGGAGCTAGCTGCGTGCCAAACAGGACCACCTGCTCCAGGAACTCCACAGTGGAGCTGCTCCATGGTAGAGTTGGTGGAGCAGAGCTGGAAAAACTAGAGCAGAGCAGTCCCAAACAGACCCTAAAGAAGTACGTAGAGTAACTCCAAAACTCCAATTAATTTTAAATTCGCACAAATTCCACGCAAAATGAAAAAAGCTTACAATTGGCGTGCGCAGCCTCAAAATTCCTCTTTAATTTCGAAATCGCATATCCCACAAGGGATGGGAGACCTACGATTGCAACAGCGGTTCTACGCATTTGGCTTCCCATACGATACGAGAACAAGAATGATCGATTATGCCTGCGAAGTGCTTATATTAGGGGAAAGGTAGATTTTATTTGTGCTTCATTTTCGTGGACTTGAGAAAACGGAGCAGGAGGGTACCAGCAGGAGAGAAAACAGATAATATATAGAGTAGCAATATATCAACACCCAGGCCCCAACCACACCGTGTGGCCAACAGTGGGCCTCATGACAAACCTGATAAACCGATGGCGCTAACCACTGTTAGAACAGCGATCTGCGACAAAAGAATTCGCCCAATCACACATTCGTGATCCCGTCTACTCGACCACCTAGTATATGTGTCATCGCTCCTGCAAAGCACAAGGAATCACAAGAACGACAAGAAAGAACACCTGATTCCTCTCTAGGTCGCAATCGTATACCAAACCCTAGAAAGAACAAGCACATAGCTCTCTAAAAATAATAGATTAATTTTTCTGTTTTTTTAAAGGGTACAAAAATACTTATAGCATCTAGTCTCAAGCTACGCACGGACGGCTTGGCCGTAAAGAATACGTCTCTACGGTTCGGTTTCAAGTCCGAACAGGACTCTGCTTACGGCCAAAAAAACTGAAACTGAATTCGGCCGATTGACTCAATCGGACTCCAAGCAGGTAATAACATACATTGCTTTTGCTTGAAATAACGGAGTCATCGAATAGGAGACAACGTCCTGAATTAGCTCAACATCGTTGTGCTTGGTGCGACTAGAAAAAAAAATAAAAATATGCACATTGCCTTGGCTTGAAATCCTGTCACATGGTCTTGACCATGCATGCATGTATTTCCTTTGTTTTATTTTTGTCTCAATTCACATGCATATGCATGATTTTCTGGCTCAACTAATTTCTTCTGACTTCGGCATCCAACGTCTCCTCATGTACAAACCTAAGACCAATTAAGATACTAACACTAAGTAGTAGCCAGTTCTCATATAAATTAAAGCCAAATTTAATTAGGAGCGAGTTCACCTGTTGATTAATCTTTTTAGCTCACGCTCGCGTAATTGAACCAATCGAGATGTCCTCATCATCTTGTACACTTGAAGTGATGGACGTTGCACTAGTATCGACGAGACCTTCTAAATATATCTTTACTTTAGCCTTGTACAGATCAAGTATGAGCCTGTATATAATTAAATAAAATAGTAGAAACTCCGTATCTCCAAGTATAATTATTAAAGATCCAATTAAATTAGAGTTCACCTGATAATATTTAATACGGCTCAATAATTCTTTCCAATTAAATAATATATTTAACTGAAAATCAATAATCATGTCTGTATCCGCATCATTCTACCCTTCTTCAAGAAAAGCCGTCCTCGGCTTTTGATAGCCTGAAATTGCACTGAACAAAGAATACATCGTGTATGCATGGTATATATATTTGTCATTTACAATCATTCTATTTAGCACATTATGATTACTTGAAGACGTAGTAAACAGAAAGAACAACACATATGTATGGTATACGTATGAATCTATTGTTGTGTCATTCTTATTGTTTTGCACAAGCTATTTAGTACAATAGTAGCCATAAGATATATATATATATATATATATATATATATATATATATATATATATATATATATATATATATATTGGAATATTGTCATTCACATCATTCTCCCTCCCATGAGAAAAAGTCGTCCTCGATTTTTCTAAGAACGTAGACAAGATATCAAAATACAAAACCCGTTCAAGTTGTTCAAATATGGGGGAGAAATTTTTTATTGTTTTCCATGCTTCAACTACACTACTCTGATTATTTGTGCATGATTGTACAGCAAAGAATGAACAAGTAGGCTTAAGAAATCTTTCTAAATAGCAAGTACTAACATTTGAATTCATATCATTGTGATCATGATATGGTATAAAAGATTGTTTACCCAAACCAAGCAAATTCAATTCAGCAAACTCATTACATGTAATGCATATTCAATAAACATAGAACTTGTTATCTACACCATAATCTCCGATCAAATTGAACTTATATGTGTAGGAATAGGTACTAACTAGTGATTTTAAACAAGAAATTTCAACAACATTCTGAATCACAATAGATAGCTCTTTAGGATTATCGAACATAATATAATACAGAGAATCACTAGTTGATATTTGAGTAAAAACTTTCTTATGAGTAATTAATTCCACATTATATAAATTGACCCAAGAAATTTCAGAACATGGAATTTTTTATTGAACACATGAATTCTCACAATTATTCACCTTTTCACAATTAAATTCAACACCAATATGATTACCTTTACCATTCTCTTCAGTTGATGTAGGTGCTGTAGACATCAAATCATCATGATGTAACAACGGGGCATCAAGTACTTCATCTTCAACTGTGCTTATCTTCTCATCGGTTTTCTCCAGTGGTACCGATTGTGGGACATTCGACTGCTTTTTTTTAATGTCAACTGCACAATGTGAGAAACAACACTAGAAGTAGATATTAATATGTTAGTTTCATAACCAACCTCATTTTGTCTATCCTCTACTTCTCTCTTTTCTTTTTGTGTATATCTCTCACTCTTAATTTGGATGCTCTCAAATTCATATGTAGTGGAATCACACAACTAACTTTTTTTTATCACTTCCACTCAATTTGGCTATGTGGCAGGAGGAGGATCCAGTGGAGGCACTAGGGCATGAGGAGGAGCCTATGGAGGCAAGCGAGATGGTGTAGGGGAGCCGACGGAGGCGTGCGAGATGGCCGACAGAGGCCGGTGAGGTGGCAAGGCGAGGTGATCACAAGGGGGATTCGGAGGAGGCACTGGGCCCATGAGGGGGAGCCAGTGAAGGCACAGGGGAGCCCACGGAGGCAGGTGAGATGGCGTAGGGGAGTCGGCGGAGATAGGCGAGATGGCCAGCGGAGACCGGTAAGGTGGCCGGCAGCGAGGTGAGGGCGGCCTAAAGTCGCGACGTGTGGTGGAAGTGAGTTGTGACGACTTCTATGGGCTGTGGCTGTGGTGTAGAGAGTGGAGTAGTTGAGTAGGAGCCCTAATGGAGAGATGGACTAATGGGCCGGTCGTCTGGCTAGTTGGACTGAAATGCCAAATATCCGACATTTGTATTATTAAGATAATCTGTATTTATATTTGATGGATAACAAGTTTACTGTATCCGTATTCGTTTACGACAAAAATTCATATTTGCTTTCATCCAAAAATTATCTGAGAAAATTTAAAACGAGACAATCCAAATTCGTTTCTGTTCAAATCGTTGGAAACTATGTACCCGTTTTCACTGTTACAAACCAGTTATGCCCAATGTAAAGGTGTCTTCATCCATAGATGCCTATTCATACAGACACCTTATTTGCCACTCCTTCATCATCTATAAATGATTGTACATACCTTCAGAATCAAATGAATGAAAGCAATCTCTCTCTCAAACACTTGTCTCAATATTCTTACAACACGTTATCAGCACGCTCTGCAACAGAGTTCATTTTGCCACAACTGTGTTCCAGTTTACATTAGCATTCAACACACCGGCGACCACTACCTTCATCGCGACCGGTCACGGATCTTCGCCGGCTCGTCGTCGTCCATGGGAGGCGCACGACGTCTTCCCAACGGCGAGGGCTTCGCGCTATGGCCCTTACCGGCGCCCGGCGCATGCATCCGAGGCGGCAAACCGCCGTCCTGGACTCCGGATCCGTACTCCTCCACCGGCCTCCTCCGCAGAGGACGCCTTCTCCTCAACGTAACCAGAGAAGAAGAGGGGGGAGGGGGCGCAGCGCCAGTATGACCGGCGACGGTGGCGCCAAACGGCTCCCGGAGCGGCGGCACTCGCGCCCACGGCCGGTGCGCCATGCGTCCACGCACGCGACGGCTCCCGGCGCGGCGCGGATCCAGCGCCCAGCGGCGCGTGGAGGCTTCCGACGGCGCACGGCGTGGCGCCTTGCGCCCGGCGGCGGCTCACGGCCGCGGCGCCAAAGCCCGAAACGGCCCTCGGCCGACGGCGCCCAAGGCAAGGTGGCCCGCGGCCAGAGGCCATGGTGGCAGGCAGCGCCCGAGCCCGGTGTCGCCCACACGGCCGGCGAGGCGAAGCGGCGTGGTCTTGGCGCGGCCGACGGCGTGGAGGCGCGCGGCGCAGCCCGGCCCGAAGTGGCGCTCGGCGCCGCCGGCGGAGCCCAAGGCCGACGCGGTGGTGCGGCGCGGCCGGACCAGATGGCGCGCGGCGCGGCGGTGCGGCCGGAGGAGACGGCGCGCGGCGCGGAGGGCTGGCGGCGCCGGCGGCAGTGGCGCCCGCATAGGGGCAGGGGCGGCGACTCCCATGGGGAATCCCCATGCGGCGGCTGGCTATGGGGGTTAGGGGTGGAAACCCTAACCACCCCCACCTTCTTCTTTTTATATGCTGCACCCCCTTATGGGCTTTGGCCCATTTACCCCCACCTCTCCTCATGGGCCACAAGGCCAATCGGGCTGCAGCCCAGGTTGCCGAAATATTACAATAACCCCCCTCCTTTTTCATGTAATTGCAGCATTATTATTTAAATAAACTTTGTATTATAATTTCGCATTACTTTTCATCAGTGTGGTAATCTAAATTGTTTTACTGTTTTAGACACCTGATGTAACCATGTATTGTACATATGTGTGTTCCATGCAATGTATTATACATCAATTATTGCAATCAATCTTATACAATTTAAATATTACGTTTTCTAGCTTACCATACAAGCAGTTAATATTTTTTATGCAAATGCTTTAGGCTGATTTTTTCTCATTTTGGAATAACACACAGTTTCTTTAACTTTGATATTGGCCATACACAAGGTAGTACCATAGTACTACTGCGGGATTTATTCCTCAACGTGCGTACCTAATATCAAGTTTTGCAACAATTTGGTCTACACTTTTGGGTGACTACCTTTATTTATTTTCAAATTGGCCATACACAAGGTAGTACCATGGTACTACTGTGGGATTTCCTCCTCAACGTGCGTACCTAATTTAATTATAAATTATACAAGGTCTACACCTACGTGATTACCATGGTTCTTTTTCACATTGGCCATACACAAGGTAGTATCAAAATACTACTGTGGGATTATCATCCTCAAAGTACGTACCCAATGTTAAAAAATGAATTAAATAAAGTTAACACCATTGGTGATTAACTATGTTGTTCCACAATATGAGAATGTCCCTTTATGTATTTCAAGTTTACCTTGATTACTTGCATTTCACATTGCTTATTTAACATTGCCAAAGATTTTTAACAAATCTGTGGTCCTACATCTGTAGGCACAATGGCTACTAAAGAGTTTGAGGCTCTCGCTCTTGACGGCCACAACTTCCCCACATGGGCGATGGATCTCAAAGTGAGTCTATCGTTGCGCGGAATGTACCAGGCAATTGCAGCCCCCCAAGAGGGTGTAGCTCCTTTGGCTGAGACTCTCAAGTACAATACCTTATTTATTATAAGGAACCACATCCATCCTGATCTCAAGGCTGAGTATTTGATGGAAGAAGACCCACGCGCTCTGTGGCTTGCTCTTCAAACACGGTATGAACAGCAGAAAGCAGTCATCCTACCGGAGGCTGTCAATGAGTGGAACCACCTCCGCATACAAGATTTTAAATCTGTGGGAGAGTTCAACCATGCTGTTCATAAAATCAGTTCTAAACTGAAGTTTTGCGAGAAGGAACCATCTGATGCGGAGAAAATTGAGAAGACATTGTCTACCATGCTCCCCGCACAAATGATCCTTCAGCAACAATACCGTGAAAGAGGTTTCACCGTTTATTCTGAGTTGATTAAAACATTACTTCAGGCAGAAAGGCATAATGAGCTCCTAATTTGGAACTCTAATCTGCGCCCTTTGGGCACTAAGCCTTTGCCAGAAGTACATGCTAACACTCAGAACAAACCTCAAGGGAATGCTACTAACTCTAGCAATCCTGGAAACTTCAAAGGGAAGAACAAGCGCAAGAGTCAACGTCAGTCTCGTGGTGCTAACAAGGGAAAGAATGTTTCTAAGTCGAAAAAGAACAAGTCTAACACTTGTGTCAAGTGTGGCTGTTACAGCCATCCGACTGAGAAATGTCGCACTCCCAAGCACTTGGTGGCTTTGTACTTGAATTCCGTGGGACGAGGACGCTCCAATCAAGGACGTTCCAATCAAGGTGGACAATTTGAAGCACACTTCAACTCCCAATCTGATGTCAACATGGAAGAATTCCTCCAACCTGACATTACTAAGCAAGATGCCCCTGGGTGCTCCTACTCTGCTCCTACAGCTGCGGGACCAAGCAACACCAAGGCACTACCTCCACTTGATGGGAACGTTGACGATACGGAGAACATGATCATGGAGTTCACTTCTAACGATCCGTTTGGCGACTTTAACTAGGCTCCTACACTTTGAGATACCTTATTTAATTATGCCTTGAATGTGGATGTCGTTTAATTGTGAATGTTGTCATAAGCTAGTTGTTGTCCGTACTTCATTTAAGCACAATGGGTATTGTAATTTGTATTAAGCATAATTGATACCTATATATATATTGTATGTATTCTATATATATTTGTTGAGAATTACATATTCAAATTCTCCATTTTGTATAGATTGTACGGGAGTCGATCTGATGGATGAGGAAATGTGCCTAGTGGATAGCGGTACTACTAACTCTATACTTAGGGAGATAAAATATTTCCAAACTCTAACAAAGAACAAAGGAAATGTTTTAACAATCGCTGGACGCGATGCTGTAATAGTTGGCACCGGTCGGGCCACTATTATGCTTCCTATGGGTACATCAATAACAATTGAGGATGCACTCTTGTATCCCGATTCAACTCGTACCCTATTGAGTTATAGAGATATCCGTAAGAATGAGTTTCATGTTGAAACTCATGAGGACAACAATGAGGAGTTCCTTCTCATAACAAAAGATCACGGATATGGCAAAGAGACACTTGAAAAGTTTCCCTCACTCCCGCCTGGATTGTACTACACATACATCAAACCCGTACCACATGTTGCTTACAAAGTAATTTTCCAGAATGTTAACGCATTCCAAACTTGGCATGATCGTCTTGGCCATCCTGGAATAGGGATGATGAGGAAAATTATAAGCAATTCTGTTGGTCACACTTTAAGTGATGCAAAATTTCCCCAATCCTCAGATTTTATGTGCACCGCATGTGCCACTGGGAAATTAATTTTGAGGCCCTCTTACCTCAAAATTCATGCCGAACCTCTAAAGTTCCTTGAACGCATTCAAGGTGACATATGTGGTCCCATTCAACCATTGTCTGGGGCGTTCAGGTATTTCCTGGTTCTAATAGACGCATCTACACGATGGTCTCATGTGTGCCTTCTTTCCACACGGAACCATGCATTTGCTAAAATTGTTGCACAAGTTATCAAACTTAAAGCACAATATCCTGAACATCAAATCCGATCAATCCGAATGGATAATGCTGCTGAATTTTCCTCACGTGCCTTCAATGATTATTGCATGGCTTTAGGAATTCAAGTTCAACACTCGGTCCCATATGTTCATACTCAAAATGGGTTGGCAGAGTCTCTCATCAAGAGAGTGAAACTTATTGCAAGACCTTTACTACAGAATTGCAATCTACCAACATCATGTTGGGGTCACGCAGTCTTACACGCTGCTGACTTGATTCAATTGCGTCCAACTGCATACCATGCAACCTCCCCGTTGCAACTAGTACGTGGAAATACACCAAATATTTCCCATCTGCGGAAGTTCGGTTGCGCTACATACGTACCGATCTCCCCACCGCAGCGTACATCTATGGGCCCACACAGGATATTGGGGATCTATGTGGGATATCAATCTCCGTCGATCATTAAATACTTGGAACCCCTTACAGGGGATCTATTCACTGCCCGGTACGCTGATTGTATCTTCAATGAAGATCATTTCCCGGCATTAGGGGGAGGAATTGAAAACCACAAAAAATGCCAGGAAATCAATTGGGATGCCATAGACATCTCCAACTCTGATCCACGTACTTCTGAAACTGAACTCCAAGTTCAGAAGATCATTAATTTGCAACACATTGCAAATAACATGCCAGATGCATTTACTGATTATAAGGGTGTTACAAAATCCTATAATCCTGCGAGAAATGTGCCGGAAAGAGTAGAGGTACCAAATAAAACTACTCAACTCCCAAGTAAGAGGGGGAGAAGTACGGCTATTTCCACAGATGCAGCTTCTAGCAAGCAAAGGAAAAGGAAGAACAATTCTTCTAACCCAGTAAATGCAACTCAACCTCACGTTGAGAAACACCCTGTGGAGGTTCAACCTTCACATCCCACATCAACAGTGCACTCAATTACTGATGTTGGGACATCGGATCGCCCTGATGCAATCATTTTGGGAAATAATGATACATCACAAGGGGTGCTTGAAATTTCCATCAACTATATTGAATCTGGAGAATCATATGACAGAAAAGTCTACAATTGTCGACATCTATTTCTCTGAAGCAATTGCAGAAATCATCCAAAATGATCCAGATCCTAAGACCATGGCAGAGTGCAGAAAGCGCTCGGACTGGAATCAATGGAAAGATGCAATTCAAGCAGAGATAACCTCGCTCACTAAAAGAGAGGTATTCACTCATGCAATACCTACACCTCGAGGAATCTTTCCTGTGGGATTCAAATGGGTTTTCGTCCGGAAACGGAATGAGAACAATGAGGTGGTGAGACATAAAGCGAGGCTTGTAGCACAAGGGTTCACGCAGAGACCCGGCATTGATTTCAATGAAACATATTCTCCAGTTATGAGTGGAATAACATTCCGATATCTTATATCTCTGGCTATTCAAAATCGTCTATCTATGCAATTGATGGACGTAGTGACTGCATATCTATATGGGTCACTTGATTCGGACATATATATGAAGGTACCTGATGGAATCTCTATACCGGATCCAAACGCAAATCGCAACATGTATTGTGTAAAGCTTCAAAAGTCACTCTATGGCTTAAAGCAGTCGGGAAGAATGTGGTATAACCGACTTAGTGAGTTCCTTTTGCAGAAGGGATACACTAACAATGATGATTGTCCATGTGTTTTCATCCAAAAGTCCCAAACAGGATTTTGCATCATATCAGTGTATGTTGATGATTTAAATATCATCGGCAACCCACAAGATATTGATGAGGCATGCAATCATCTAAAGACGGAATTTGAAATGAAGGATTTGGGTAAAACCAAATTTTGCTTAGGTATACAACTTGAGCACCTTCATTCAGGCATTTTAGTGCATCAATCAGCCTATGTCCAGAAAATATTGGAGAAATTCAATATGGACAAAGCATATCCATCGAAAACCTCCATGGTTGTTCGATCTCTAGATAGGGATAAAGATCCATTTAGACCCCGAGATGACAATGAAGAGCTATTGGGACCCGAGGTTCTATATCTCAGTGCCATCGGAGCGCTTATGTACCTTGCAAATTGCACCCGGCCGGATATTGCATTTGCGGTAAATCTACTTGCTAGATATAGTGCTGCTCCAACCAAAAGACATTGGGTAGGAGTGAAGAATATCCTTAGATATCTTCAAGGCACTAAAGATCTCGGTCTATTCTTTCAGAAGAATAACAATGTGGATTTAATAGGATATACAGATGCTGGCTATTTATCAGATCCCCATAATGCCAGATCTCAAACAGGCTTTGTATTTTTACATGGTGGAACAGCCATCTCTTGGAAGTCTTCGAAACAGACTCTAGTGGCTACATCCACTAATCATTCTGAAATAATTGCATTATATGAAGCATCACGTGAATGTGCATGGCTTCGTAGAATGATTAACCACATACAACAATCATGTGGTATAGGTGCTATCGCATCACCTACCATTATCTACGAAGATAATGCTGCTTGCGTTGTTCAAATGCAAACGGGTTACATAAAGAGCAATATCACAAAACATATTGCTCCTAAACTATTTTACCCACATGAATTGCAAGAGAGTGGGGAAATAAATATTCTGCAAACTAAGTCTTGTGATAATCTCGCAGACTTATTCACCAAGTCATTACCAACCTCCACATTCCAAAAATGTGTTCATGGAATTGGTATGCGAAGACTACGAGATTTGCAGACGTCAGGGGGAGAAATCTCCTAAGACTTAACCCGTTCAATACAAATATTGTACTCTTTTCCTTTATGAGTTTTCCCTATAAGGTTTCTCATCAAGGTTTTTAATGAGGCAATATGACAACGTAATCATAAATATATCTCTATTTTCCCACAGGGTTTTTAGGAGATATAATCAAATATATGCCATATCATTTTCTCCTAAAATTTTCCCATTGGGTTTTAAAGGAGTTTTTCATGGCATATCTACTCTATCGGTTCTCCTCATATTTTTCCTACAGGGTTTTGGAGGAGTTTTCCCAAGATGATGAATCAAGGTGATCATATGAAGTTACATTGGTCAAGAGGGAGTGTTACAAACCAGTTATACCCAATGTAAAGGTGTCTTCATCCGTAGATGCCTATTCATACAGACACCTTATTTGCCACTCCTTCATCATCTATAAATGATTGTACAGACCTTCAGACTCAAATGAATGAAAGCAATCTCTCTCTCAAACACTTGTCTCAATATTCTTACAACATTCACCTCTACCCACTAACCCACATTGTCCCCAACGGGCCCCAGCCGCAAAGATCCCAAGTAACCCAATCCCCAACCCTAACCAAGGTCACCCGCCGCCGCCTCTCCTCCCGTCCTGGCTCCCACCCCGCCGCGCACCAGCCGCCGCCTCTCCCCCCGTCCCGGCTCCCCTCCCGTCAGTGAGCCTGTGTGATCGGCGTAAGAGACTATGCAATGGCTGCTAATGGTTGGTAATTAAAGACTCAATGCGATGAGAAGCCTGCTAGTTTTCATTCAACATAGGCGTGCCGCCGTCCTTTGCCTGGAAATCTGCCCCTTACTTGCTCTCCCCTCCTCTGTTGTTGTGGTCGCAGGGCAGAAGAGACGGCCGAAGAGGGCAAGGCCCGGGAAGCAGGGAGCCGAGTTGCGCGAGGAGAAGCCCAAAAGGCGGGAGCTTGACGGCGGTCTGCCCGTATTGGCGCCGCCGGACTCCGGTTCAGGTTCTTGTTGCGTGTTAATCATTTGTCTACGGCAGATAGTGGTGGCACACCATTAGAGCATCTCCAAGAGATGCTCTTTCTCACCCCCTATCTTAAAATATTGGGTATGAAAGTTAAAAACAAGCTCCAACAGATACTTTAAAACACACCCAATAATTTTGGTACTCTAAAATTGAGGTGGATCACCATCAAATATACAGTGCCTAGATAGTAATTTTAGGGATCCAAGTTTAGAGGAGCTGCTGAAGGAGGGGAAAGATTTAGAGGACAATTTTTTTTAGGAAGACTCCCAATATGAGATTTTAGAGGACAAAATATTGAGCCTCTCTTGGAGATGCTCTTAGTAGAGTAGGCGTTAATAGGTGGTACGACGAATTGTTAATGGAACCAGGGGTTTTGTGGAATTGGATGCAGGGGGGTTGGATGATGAGGCTTTGGGAGTTTAGGTGATGTCTGTGTCCCAGAGGAAAAACCGAAAAAGGCAATTCAATGCCGGGTTCAGGTAGTTCATCTTGTACGGTAGTAACCTCCTCATAGAACACTTGGCTGGTCAAACCAATGCTAGCACCTTGCCGTTTTGTGTTACTACTTACTAGATGCAACGGGTTGGTGATGTAGCCAAAAAGGGGGAAATTGCACATATACCCTATAGTTAGTAGACACTTGTAAATTTGCCCCACACTTAAGTGGCTTTATAATTTTGCCCCATACTTGACATGCCCCCTTATTATTTTGCCCCATTGCCCATTTAGCTTCTATTTTAATTTCGTTTTTCATTTTTTGGGGCAGAAAAAATGCAGTAAAAAATGAAAAATGAAATTAAAATATTTTAGGCATTTAATGGACAACTTTGTAAATATTTTTTACTGCATTTTTCCTACCCAAAAAATGAAAAACGAAATTAAAATAGGAGCTAAATGCAGTAAAAAATGAAAAACGAAATAAGAATGTTTTAGGCATTTAATGGACAACTTTGTAAATATTTTTTACTGCATTTTTCCTGCCCCAAAAATGAAAAACGAAATTAAAATAGGAGCTAAATGGGCAATGGGGCAAAATAATAAGGGGGCATATCAAGTATGGGGCAAAATTACAAGGCCACTTAAGTGTGGGGCAAACTTACAAGTGCCTACTAACTATGGGGTATATGTGCAATTTCCCCAGCCAAAAAGACCCAGTGAAACATGCAAAGATACAAGTCACCACAAAAGTACAACACTTGAAAAATGCCCAAGTTTTCCTTGTAAGAAAGTTATGACCTTAGGAATAACCTGGAAAAGCAAAATTGTCATGCAACAAATCTTAGATATTTAAGACAGTTACAAACTTACTTGGACTCCTAAACCGCTAGCTCCAGTGGTGAATGTTTCCAAAAAAACTTTCTTTAATGATCGTATATCCAGATACATACTACACTACTGAGATGTTACGACTGGGTCAAAATATTCTTTGCATAATGATGTGCAAGTGCACTATCAGTCCTTTTTTTCCTTTCCTGATGCTTTCTTGCTTCATGTTGCAAATTAGTGCAGCTTGCATCTATTGTTACTGAACTTGAGCACTGCATGCAGCTGAAATCTTAAATTCTAGGGCAGAGGCTGCTCAACAAGAGAAACAATCCAATGGGAGCTTTCAAGACCAAGAGCAGAGTGATGAAGATGACATAGAAGATGATTACAATGTTTTCAGTGAGGATGAGGCACATGATATAGTAAACAATAAAAATGATGGTTCTGATGAAAGGGAAACTTCGTGGTTGGTGCTATTTATACAACACTCTTCACATCCTTTTTCTTCATTGACTAGGAGGGTTAATGACTGTATTGCGAAACTGATTTTAGACTCTTTGAACAAGCAGTATATTTTCATATGATATATCAACCATTCTTTATTTTTTGGTTATGCCTCCATCTTTGTCCTATATGGATAGCTTTCATAATGCTTGCTTAAAGTTGTCTGTTTACTATGTTTTTGGTGCAGCAGTGATACAATTTGGCTAACTAATTTTGTATGATCTTTCTCAATGAATGGTTAGAGATCTTTTATAATGCTTGAAATAAGTTGTTCTATTGCCATTTTGATCTGAGGAAGTTTGTCCTCGACATTTTTTATTGTGGAAAAGTAATTGCACAGGCACTTTTCTAGAAAAACTCCATACATTGTTATCAATTAGCAAAACTTAAAAAGGATGTTTACCCTAACCATTTGTTTTCCATTTTCTTTTCTTGCATGGTACATGATATTTCCATATAGCTCTTTCTAACACCACCCTCCCTTTTGTATGTCCCAGTTCATTTCATCGTCATGTTACTCACATCATAACAAATGAAGACGTAAATGCTTTAATGAAGCAGACGTATAGATTTAAATGGGAGATGCCTGCAGAGGACATTCCAAAATCCAAATGGGTTGGAACAGGTGATAAAATGCAGGTACTTTGGGGAAATACACCTTGATGAGTTATTGATTAAAACATAAGTCATGTATTTTGAATCTATATGCTCAGTCAACTGTGCAAAGAATATTATTGATTCACATCAAAAAGTTAGTTTTTTTTTATGTGAGGTAATATTTTATGGGTTTCCAAGTTTGAAAACTAAATCAGACCTTGTACATCATATAAACTGAAATGCCGATTACTGAACCTAGGTCCTTGCATGTGGTGTATGTCGTTCAAGCCAAAATTTGCAAGACTATTTACTCTTCAAGTATCATGTGTTTAGATCACCTTCTGACCTTTGTTCAGTTCCAGAACTTACCTATGTTTTTGAGGGGTGACTATGGTGCATGTATTTGTATTTGTACTTGTACCAAAGCCATCCGTATGTTTTTTCTGATTTCTTATATATTTTTGCTGTTATGCAAATTGCGCTTTGTCATGGGCAGGACCTGCTGAAATATTAGTTCCTGTTCCTTTCAATCTGGCTTTGAGTTAATGTGTTTGCCTGTTTGATTCACTATAGTGGATGCCAAACTACTCAAATGATTTGTGCTGAGTTGTTCAACCACTGCTTCAGTGCATGGATGATTTTCTAAGTAGTTAAAGATCCCCTTAAATCATTAATGCTTTGTTCTTTCAGGGAGCTTATGGTGATATTCTTGGTGATGTCAAAGGAAAGTTGAGGGACCATTGGCAGATAACCCTCTCTGATCACTTGAATTCTAGACTGAAGTTCTTCTCACTTTGTAAGTCCTCTTCATTGTTATACACAGTATCTCTGCCTTTGGGTGGATTCTTTTGGGTTGATAGTTTATAGCTTAAAATTTTGAATTCTGACTGTTCGCGAGATGTAATATGCAAAGGAAAATAGTCACATGTGATTTTGGACAGTACAGCTGAACTCAGTACACTTTTTATTACAATCTTCTTGTTGAACCCGTCTTGAAAAAACGCACCGTTTGAAAGTTAGTTACTGTAGCACAAGCCATAAGCCACAAGTCATAAGCCGAAAATAACTGAGCCTTTATCTTAAAATTACTGCCTTATTTCACAAACAACTTGACTCAGTAAGAACATTAAGTCTGCTGAGTGGCCAGTTTGGAATTGGTGTCTGTTAATAGCACTTGCGTTTTACTAGTTTCGGATATATTAACTAATCAATAGTTGCTTCTTTAGAAGAATGTAACAGAACTATTTTGCTAGAATTAGTAAAGATTCCTTTTACTGACTGGATTTTGCAGCACAGGCCAGCAACGACAACATCACAAAATGGCCATAAATTTACTTGGATTCTGACTTCACATGTTAATCCCACATCAAAATACTTCTTTTACATGATTTGTGTTTGTTACAACTCCACTTGTATCCAGTAGAAACTAGTTAGATAATATTTTGTTAGAAACAGGTTAGGTTCTATTTTTTTGCCTTTGCAGCACCAGTAAATACCGCACATAACTTCTTAAAACAAGTAATGTTGGAAATGCCCGAGAAGTGGTGATTTCTACTAATCTTACCTCTTCAGGTGTTTGCTGTTAATTTTGGCATATAGAAACATAAAGTACCTTTTGCGGTTCCCTTATCCTAAAGATTATTTTGTGTACATGTTTGATCCAGGTTCTAGCCATATTTGAGGAAACATAATGGTTAAGGATATGGCTTTTGCACCATCCACTCCATTCCCATCCCTAGTTTCTCCTATACTTAAGAAAAGCTAAGCCAAATTAGGGCCTAATGTCGTATTTCCTCACTAAAATGTTTTATGGTGCACTCTCTCACTAATATTAAGTGTAATTCTAATCCTAGTTATTTATTACAGGTAATAGTTATCGTGACATAATGCATTGTAATAAGAAGCCATTTTATCTAAAGGGTAGTGCGGTGGTGTCACGTCTGGATCTCAAGTTGTATGAGTGGGCGGCAGGACGCTGAGAATCTGAAGACGTCGGAGGTGTCGTGCTGTTATCGCCGGCGGCAGACCGGTAGAAGCGGTCGGACTGGCGATAGAAGAGAGGTTGGACCGGAGGCAGGAGGGCAGTTGGACCGGAGGTAGAAGGGCGGTTGGACCAGGAAGGGCTAGGGTTTCCGGCGCTCTGACCGGAACAGAAGAAGCAGAGTTGAGGTAATGTATATTTCTTATTATTCCTGCAGACTCTTTGGTCTGGTATATATACTACAGAATAGCATGCAATCTATATCCTGGAAACCTACTAGGATTCAAATAACTCTTATCTATTGCTAACCGACTCCAATTCATACTTTCCTAATTACAACGTTTATTCCCTTACGGACATATCCTTCTGTGGATGCAGACGTCTAGAGTATGTCTTGCCCCACATGACATCTCTCCCCTCCCCAAAGAACGGCTCGTCCGTGAGCTGAAAAGTAGGATATTGCTGCTGGAATTGCTCCAAATCCTCCCATGTCGCATTAGCCGGAGATAAATCACGCCAATGAACCAAAACTTGCCATCGATCACGCGCCTTCCGCGCACGAATAACGTGTGCCGGCTGAAGCGAGACCTTGCCATGATAAAGATCTAGTAGAGGCGGAAGGACCGCAGGAGGTTCGCCCTTGAAAAGCTTCAAAAGACTGACGTGGAAGACATCATGGATCCTCGCATTGGCTGGAAGGCGAAGACGATAAGCGACAGAACCAATTTTCTCCGTAATCTCATAAGGTCCATAGAAACGGGGCGCCAATTTGCCATGATTACGTAGAACAATAGAAGCTGCTTTGCGATGATGGAGCCGAAGCCAAACCCATTGGCCGATGTTGAAGGAGACATCACAATGCTGAGAATCATACGCTTGCTTATACCTCTGTTGGGCCTGCAGCAAGCGCTCATAGATATCCACCAAAAGGGCATCCCGATCTTGCAAAAGGGCATCCACTGCTGCTACCCACCCCGAGCGTGGTTCATAGCGCCGTAAGGACGGGGTCGCGCCCATAAACCACCTTAAAGGGTGTCTTCCGGAGGGAGGACTGATACGAGGTATTGTAACAATACTCAGCCCATGGAAGCCACTGCAACCATTGTCGTGGACGATCGCCTGTAAGGCACCGAAGGTACATAGTAATTATTTTATTAACCACCTCTGTTTGACGCCGGCAAGGGTAAATAATTCCTCTCAAAAGTGGCTGATGAAAACAGGGTCCCGATCACTCACAATTGAAGTAGGAATACTATGTAAGCGAACGATCTCAGCAAAAAACACACGGGCAACCGAGCAGGCTGTGTACGGATGCGCGAGAGGAATGAAATGCGCATATTTGGAAAATCTATCAACTACTGTGAGTATGACAGATTTACCGTTAACTCGGGGCAGTCCTTCAATAAAATCCATAGAAATATCCTCCCAAACATGATGTGGAATTGGCAATGGTTGTAAGAGTCCAGCCGGATGGAGGTGTGTGGTTTTATTGCGTTGACAGACTTGGCATGACTGGACAAACTCTTGAACAAGGTGCCGATCACGCGGAACATGGAAATCAACACGCAATCAATGGAGTGTTTTTTGGACGCCTTCATGGCCAGTGGTGTGCGCTGCTGCTAACAACGACTGTAGAATTGGAGAAGACTGGAAGACATAAACTTTGCCTTTGAGTGTAAGGAGGCCATCCACAAACTGCCAATCTGGTTCAGCATTGCCTGCCAGGATCCGATCCCTGAGATCCTGCAGTTCCTGTGATGAGCTAACCTCTTGCTGAAGCTCCTCAAAGAGATCAAAGTGAGGGACGGACAGAGCTAACAGCGACTAGCTTTCCGCATCACGTCGTGATAAGGCATCGGCAACCTTATTCTGTCGGCCTGGACGATATTCCACTCGGAAATCAAAGCCAAGAAGTTCATTGACCCAATGATGTTGTGGTATAGTAGCCAAACGTTGGTCCAATAAGAATTTAAGACTATAATGATCAGTGCGCACCACAAATGTTCTCCCCCATAAGTATGGTCGCCAATGACGGATGGCTTGAACTAATCCAATAAGTTCTTGCTCGTACGCAGCCAAAGATTTAGATTTATGGCGACCCACCAACAGCCGACTGAAGAATGCAATTGGGCCTTCTCCTTGATGTAAGACCGCACCGATGCCTGACCCTGACGCATCGCACTCCACAATGAAATCTTGTGTAAAATCAGGTAAGTGCAGTACAGGGGCGGATGAAATTGTGTGTTTCAAAAGGGTGAAGGCACTCTCCGCCTGGTCAGTCCACGCAAACGTGTCTCGTTTGAGTAATGCCGTGAGAGGAGCTGCCAGTAATCCGAAGTCCTTGATGAAGCGCCTGTAATAACCGGCTAATCCCAGGAACCCACGCAATGCCCGGACAGAGCGTGGAATTGACCAATCCATGATTGCTTGAACTTTCTGTTGATCCATCGATACCCTCGCTGCACTGATAACATGGCCTAAATATCTGACCGATGAGGCGCCAAATAAACATTTGGATCTTTTGAGGAATAAGTGATGCGCGCGTAATGTTTGGAAGACGTCGCGAACATGGCGGAGGTGGTCAGCCCAAGAAGCGCTATAGATAAGGATATCATCAAAAAATACCAGGACAAAGTGGCGAAGGAAGGCCCTCAAGACGGTGTTCATTAGAGCTTGGAATGTCGTTGGCGCATTAGTTAATCCGAAGGGCATGACCAAAAATTCAAAAAGTCCTTGGTGAGTTCGGAACGCCGTCTTTTCCACATCCTCAGGATGCGTTCTTATTTGGTGATACCCCGAGCGCAGATCCAATTTAGTAAAAAACCGCGCATCCTTGAGTTCATCCAAAAGTTCTTCGACCACCGGAATCGGAAACTTGTCTTTGACGGTCTGGTCGTTGAGAGCTCGGTAGTCGACACAAAAACGCCACGACCCATCTTGTTTCTTCACAAGTAAGACGGGCGCGGAAAAAGCCGAAGTACTCGGGCGAATGGTGCCGTGGTGCAACATCTCGCCACATTGTGGCTCGAGTTCATCCTTCTGGATATTTGGATACCGGTATGGACGAACAGCAATGGGTGCCGTCCCTGGCAGAAGGTGAATGCGGTGATCATGCGGACGCTGTGGTGGCAACCCTGTCGGTTCGGCGAACAGCTGCGAGAATTCATCCAAGAGCTTGCCCATGAGGTCGGATGAGGATCCTGTGGTCATGTGAAGGGAGCTGGACGGGGATTGCAATCCTTGCCACGTGATTTGCCGACCTCCTGACTGGAACGACATCGTCATGCAATCAAAGTCCCACACAATCGGACCCAACGTGGCCACAATATCGATTCGACGTGACAGAGTAATATGATATTCTTTTTATTCATTGTAAAATTTGGCCATTCGGGTGATTTGGCTGTACGTAGCAGCCTCGTCGACGCTGGTTGCAAACTAGGCAGACCATGAAACCCCAATGAGACATACTGCCACCACCCATCGCCAGAATGGGCCCTTGGGTTGACGAGGACATACTGCCACCACCCACCCGTCGACATGGACATTGGTACGTAGCGGCTTGGTTGCACGATGGCAACTTTGCCAATCGAGCTAGGCTCAATCCTCGGAAGGGGGGAGTTGGAAGGAACTACGTTCGTAGCACCACGGCCATGTCCACCACTTCGTTATTTTTAAGTAGCAAATAGTTTAAACAAACTTCATGGTATACCAATGTTACGTGGATGGGCTGCTATAGCGTGCTGGTCTGCACGCACGCTGGGCTAGGATGAGGCTCGGAGTAGGGGTGAAATAGAAGCAGATATAAATGGATATTGTTTATTCTGTATTTTTTAGAGTCAGAGTCAAATACGGGTAATACTGGATACCCATTTCTCTATTTTGTATTTGTTCCATAAGCCATTGAACGGTCAGTTAGATGGAAATTATCTATTTCTTCTACACCACTGCAGAACATTGGATAATAGGGTGCAATCAGAGCCAATACAGAGAAACTAATCGCCGAAATATCGAATGAAAAGTACTCAATATTCTCCATCTATTTATATGTGATAATCCACCTATATATTATTTTGTTCCTAAGTGAAGTCACAACTGACTCTCATATCACGTGATATACGGATATACACGATCATGTCAAGGTTTTTGGCTATAAAAAAATCAAATGATCATATCTTTTAAATTAAATATCTAACCAATTCACGACCTGTTTGAATTATCGTGTTTTTTATGATAAAATCTTCAAAACAAAACTACACTTGTGCACATTTTAGCTTAGTAATGATATTATATGTCATATATTTTGGCATATAAAGCAAAATATTTTCAGTATTATTTCTGGTAGTTTATGGACAATATTCTAGCGTGTGTCTATTGAATCTGGTGGGCATCGGATGTTCCATGAGAGCACGGGGTTCTTTTTGGTTGTGGATTTTGGCTAAATTTTTTGAATTTTGGCTGTTGGCGCGAGAGAGTAAAGAGATATATACTCGTGTGCAATTTTAGACGATATAGAAGAAGTTAAGATAGTGTTTAATATAATTAACTTGTAGACCCCGTCTTAAAAAGACAATCTGATTAAAAATTAATTACTATAGATAAATTAAAAGTCAGAAGCCATAAACCCAACAGAAGACAGACTTATAACATGCCCATGGAGTTTTTGCAACCCAAAATCAGCACTCCTCTCCCCTCAAATGGCCGATTCCTTTCAAGATCTCGCGTCTTCAGAGCTGCCAGAGTGGCTCTTCTCACGTCGGCAATCTCCATGTCAGCCTCCACCTTTGGAGGGCTGGCCTCTCGCCGGCTGGCGCACGACGGCTCAGAGAAGCTACGCCTCCCGCTGAATTCAACCTGGGTGGTCGAATGGCTTCAAGCCCTCCTGTCGGGCACCACGTCCCGATGCCAGATGTCGTCTTCATCAAGAATGGCCCTGATCAACTCGGCTTCGGCTTCTGGCTTATTTTTCACTATTCATAAGTTTCGTTTTTTTCTGAATTTTTGGCTTTTTGTTGAGCTTTTTTGCCGGTTCTTTTTTCCCCGTATTTGTTTGTATTATACGTAATGAGCTAACATATTTTTTTTATTTTTAAATTTTTTTAAATTTAATTATGCTAAATAAGCCTCTGTCAGCTACAGTGCTTTTTTGAGCCAACTACAGTGTTTTCAGCCATAAGCCACGAGCTTTTCAGCCGAACCGATCACCACCGTCCGTCTACACCAGATGCTTCGGGTGGCTCATTCAAAACCTCGCCAACCGAAGAGCTGAGCTGAGCATCCCAAGGTTTGCCTTGCCGGTTACGCTTTGCCCAACGACGCGTGGAGCCTCCCTTTCCAAGTCACAAGCCACATACTAGTTGTTGGTGTGGGATTGATGAAATTTCTGTACCTGCTGAGGGCAAAGTTGTAATTTCGTGTTGGAATGAACTCTTTATTATATGACTCATTACTAAAAAGAGCCAACGATAATCGGCGAACTCGTAAGATAAGAAAACAGCAGCTTGTAAGAGCATCTCCAGCAGGAGCCCTCAAAACAGGGCCCCTACTTTTAATTTGAGGGCTCCCCCTACTTTTGAGGGCCCTGTTTTCTGGGTTGCACTCCAGCAGGAGCCCTCAAAATAGGGCCCATATTTCTCAATTTCCTCTATTTCCTCACACACTATATGCATATGTATGAGACAAAAGCACAATACACAATAAAATATTTATGATTTCACAATGAGGGACAATATTTAAATTTATGAATTCAAATACGAATATTCAAATTTAAATTCAAATTTGTTTCGAATTTTATTGTTCCAAATTTAAATTCAAATTTGTTCCGAATATTCAAATTTAAATTCAAATTTGTTCCGAATATTCAAATTTCAATTCAAATTTGTTTCGAATATTCAAATTTAAATTCAAATTTGTTCCGAATATTCAAATTTAAATTCAAATTTGTTTCGAATATTCAAATTTAAATTCAAATTTGTTTCGAATATTCAAATTTGTTCCGAATATCCAAATTTGAATTTAAATTTGTTCCGAATATTCAAATTTAAATTCAAATTTATTCCGAATATTCAAATTTGTTTCGAATATTCAAATTTAAATTCAAATTTGTTCCGAATTTAAATTTGTTTCACTCGTACGGGAAAAAACGAAGAAAGCTGAAAAATGAGGGCCGGAGTAGGGGCCCCCTAGGAATGAGGGCTGAAGGGGGGATTTAAGGGGCCCCTCAAATTTGAGGGCTCTAGTAGGGGCCCTGCTAGACCTCTATTTTTGCCTCAAGCCCTCAAATTTGGTTTTGAGGGCTCAAGTAGGGGCCCTGCTGGAGATGCTCTAAGGCTTCTCAAAGCCGTCAGTGGACAAGCTTCCTGCGCTAGTCCATCAACCTCATACATGCACAGTTTTTTTTTAAAAAAAAACCTGCAAGCATGCACATGTTAAGGGATTGTTATTGTCAGACTTTTGGATCCGGAACCTTCGTGCATTCATGCATCGCACGTTGATGCGTATAGACCTGAATTTTACGAATATCTGATTTATTCAAGCGGTTTCTCTACTTTATTTATTTCTATCTTATTTTAAGGATAAATCAAGGAGTTACGAACATATCATATACCCTGTTTCTCTAACTCCTATTTCACTCACGCATATCTCTACCACTTTTTGCACAACTCGAACCCTCCTTCTAAAAATGACTTCTTTCGGTCACTATTATTATTTTCAACCAAAATCTATCAATCACAATCAAGAGCCATCAACAGAAGTCAATACAAACGCCCTATCAGCTAACAAATGGATGTTGGAAATTTGACAAATTGATGTCAGAAATTTGAGATCTTGGGGTTAATAAAGAAGCAGCGGCGGATCTAGCGGTGGGGCCGGGGGGGGGGGCTCGAGCCCCCCTACCGCTAACGGACCCTTGGAGCCCCCTCTAAATTTTTAGCCATGGATGTATAATATAGAAGGGGCTGAGGTCGAGCTGAAGGTACTTCAGCCCCTCCAAAAAATTTTCCTGGATCCGCCACTGTAAAGAAGTACGGCATACCTGTGCAACGCGAGAACTAACCAACCGCAAAAATACTATGAAAAAGTTCATCTATAGTCTGTCAACTGTGTGATTTAATTTTGTTTCTTATCTCCAAAGTCATCTAAAATGCGTCGTCCAACTATCAAAACTGATATAAATCACATCCAAAGCTGCTTTTATAGGTGAGTTTGGATGACACAGCGCCAACGGGATCCTCGCTGGACTATTCATATCAACTCCACATGTCAGTCCCCAAAGAAATCCCCTCCCCTCCTATTCATCTTCTTCATGCTACCACCTCTGCTCTTCTCTTGGGCATTTCTTCGAACATGTTACGAACAAAGGCTCGTGTGGAAAATTGTCCAAGCACTTGCCGCGTCTGAGAAGAACTGTAGCAGCCAAGATGCGTGCAAGGTACAACCGCCATTGCCGGGTGGTCGGTGAGGCAGTCCTCTTTCTTTTATTTCCTCGCTCCGGTGAAGCCATAGGAGGTGGGGGCGCTGGGGACAGTGTGCCTAGGCGCTGGCGGTGGTGTAGCCAGCGCGGCCGACTTGGGACCGAGCCACCGGCACCGGCGGTAGACGGCTGCGACAGCGGTCACCGGCGGCAGACGGCTGCGGGCCCCTAGCGCATGGACGACACCACGGCGCCATGGCGGAGCATGCTGTTGCAGTAAGGCCATCCCGTGAGCTCACGAATCAATTTTCACACCATTAAAATTAAAAGCTTGATGCCTTGATCCGATTTGAAAAAAAAAATTATGATCTTGAGCTTGATAGTTCGATTGCTAAATTTGCTCCCATGTGGCAGGGCGAGAGTTGAGGTATTTCTAAGACAGATGTTCGAAATTAATAAAATATTATTTAAAGAAAAAAAGAAAGGTTATTGTTGGAAAAAAATCAAAGTACAAATTATCTTAACCAAAAATATTTTAAATGGTATAGAAAATTACAAAATAATTAAACAAAATATAATTTTAACTCTACAACACTTCATGCAATTTTAGTGATAGCTATTTTATTATTCCTTAGAACCATCTTACTAATTTATTTAAATTTTTATGTTATCTAACCAACACTATCTACCAAGATTTCAAATATGCAAACTTTTTCTTCAATTTTGAAGGTTCTATACTATATATTTCACAAAGGCATAATCATTCAATGAATTATTTGGGATTTACCGATTTTGAAATTGGGAGGGAACGTGGGAGACCGAACGCAACTCACCTGAGAATGAGACCTCACCGCAATGCTATGTGTTTCATACCTCCCTACTCGCCACATCGTCACCCAACTCGCCACGTCACTTTCGTGCTCACCAGCACCACCTCGCACCCTCAACTTGCTCCTAAAGTTCACCTGTTGCCTAATTTGGGAATTGATTTGCCTTCTCACCGGTTCGTCGTTGCTGGCCATCATTGCACGCCACATGCTCCCTCTTCCTTTCGTTGGCTACCGCTGCATGAGGCCATTATGGGCTTGCGTCTATACAACATTACCTCATGACTCCTGTCTGGGCGACTCCCTCACCCTTCATGTGTGCATCGCTGCCGCATTGAGAGAGAGATAAGCCAGTTAGGGTTAGAACTTGAGTAGTCGGTTGGGGCATAGGGAATTTGGGCTGTGGTGGGTATAGAGAGAGCTCTAGTGGGCTGAGAAGGGAGGTGTGGGGTTGGATTGGGCTGGTTTTTCTTAGGTGCAAATATGTAGTGCGTAATATACGTAGTATATACTATATATTTTTTTAAAAAATAGGTGTTTAGGTATACAGCCATAACCTATAAAGAGTTCGCCCTTGGTACTTGGGTTGGCAACTTCATGGAGATCGGCTCCTGGACACAGATCACAACCTTACGCCTCTACCTGGCTCACCAAGCTAGACGTCCTATTCAAATCTGGAAATCTCACTAGTGGGTTGTGTGCGTAGGCGACCTGCTTCGAAATTGAATGTGACGGCAGAAACAAGCTTGAGGAAGTGGGAGGAAGGAGCAGGCAGCAACAGCAGAGAGAAGGGGATACGAAAAATGCCAGCAAGGATCCAGTCTAATGCCACGTGAGACAAAATCATCTATAAAATCAGTTTTGAATGTGATGTGCGTAGATTTTATTAGTTGAAAGACATGTTTTAGATGATTTTAGAGATGAGGGATAAAAGTAAAACGATAGCATGAGTTGCGAGACCACACATGAACTTTTTTCCTTAAAGTTTTGAAAGATCAATTTCACCCATTCTAAAACGACGAGCGAAAGAAAATGGAGTGAGTAAAACTAAAACAATGCTAGCAAAGAAAAACCGAGTAATCTTAAACTTGGAATGCCAATAAAAAGTACATAGCAAGACAAAGCCATTTCGTGATGTTTGGGAGAACAACACACGCACACAGTTTTGCTATTTGTACGGTCAACAGTGATTCGACGATATTTTATTGATGCACCAAGCTTTATTGCTGATAGAGTAAAGTCCATTACCGGTCCTTAAACTTTTTATGTTGTGTCATCCCGGTCCATAAATTTTTAAAGTATATTATCCCGGTCCTTAAACTTTCAAAGTGTGGTAATTTCTTTTGAAAGTCTATGGACCGGGATGACACAGCATAAAAAGTTTACTGCTACAACTACATAGGATATTGCCATATTTTGAAAGTTTAAGGACTAGGATGACATACTTTAAAAGTTTATGGACCGGGATGATACAGCATAAAAAGTTTAAGGATCGGTAATAGACTTTACTCTTGCTGATAATAATACATAAGCATGACACTGCACACACCATGTAACGCTTCATCAGGCACATGAGTTCTTTTTTGGGGGGGGGGGGGGGGGGCGTTAGACGATGTAGATATACTTGCATGGACCTTAATTTATTGTTACAGGCTTGAGCTAGCTTAATTAGCCAACCCTGGGAACCTGCGCCACCGTGTCGACCCAGACGCGGACGCGGGTCGGATCTTCCACAGGGAGGATGATGGCTCCCACCGGCACGACCTCGACCTTGAGGTCCGGCCGGTCCGCCTTGATCTTCTCCTCCGCCTCCTTGATCGTACGGCCGACCAGCTCCGGCCACTCCGTTTTGGGAGCGTCGCTCGACTTGCTGTCCGACGAGCTCATCTTGGCAACAAATCTAACACCTGCGAGTAGTAGTGCTTCTTCGTCAATTCTCTCATGCCAACCAAAATGAAACTTGCATGGGAATTTTTTTTTGAACATACAGTAGAAGTATTTATAATCTTTTTGGCACAGAAGTTGATTGCATTTGTTGGTGGTGGGTGGCGGTGCCAGGGGGTTAGGAACCTGGTGTTCGGCTTCTGGTTACCGGTCAAAAAATTTTTAGGGAGAGGGTCCGGTTAATTTGATTACTAGAAAATTTCGGTCAAAATTCATGAAAAAAAGTTAAAGTTTGTGGAAAATTCGAGTTTTTGAAAATTATAAAAATTGTAGTTACGAACTAAACAATCAAATATACATGAAATAAAGACAAAAATGAAGTTGAAATTTAGGTCGGTATAAAAACTTATCGGGGTCCAATATGTTTGTAAACCGCTGGTTTTTGGCGGCAGTTACCGGGTGGTAAGTCGAACCCTGGTTCAGAGAACCGGGCCCTGGCCGATTCCTGAAGGTTTCCAGAACCCTATTCCATCGGGGTTAAAATCTGTACTTTTGTTAAGAGGTTGCATTTTGGTCCCTAAGGTTGACATATAGGGGCTGCAAATCAGTGGCAACAGGATCTAGTACATACTTAGAACATACGAATTTTACAAGATAAATCCTGTGAAATTCTATCATATACATATTATTTTGGACATATATACAATCAAACTTTTAAAATTTAAATTGGATACAAGAAAACCATATGTATATATTTATCTCAAAAATTGCTTTCATAATATTATAATTTTATTAGGTTTACAAATATATTGTATAAAAATTAGTGATCAAAGTTGTGTTTTGAAAATCGTGTCGATGTCCAAAACGATATGTATTTGTGTCCGGAGAGGGAAGTATATACTAATAAAATTAAAATAATATAAAAGTATTGTTAACGATAAATCTAATGATATAATTTTTATATAACTAATCTACATAGTTTTTAACATATTAAAAAAGTTTGCCGGCATGAATTTGAAGGTGTCACTTAAAAAAGAATGGAGGGAGGCAGTTTACTAAAATAGCATACGAATCAAAGTTTCAGGCACTAACATGAGGCAATTGAAAATCTTTTAGTTCCTAAAAGGATCCTAACCCAAAATGAAGGACGAAAATACTTCTTGGTAATGTACGTACGTGACAAACGAGGGGCCAAACCGAATTAGCACAAGATCAGGAAAGAGAAGGTACTTACCACCAGCTCTAAGTGCTTACGTGATTGATCGTTTCTTGTAGTGATTTGAAGATGTAGGATGTGTGAATGAAGCTGTCCTGTATTTATAGGCAGTGCTAATTAAGAAACTTGCAGTGCTTCAAAGACGTGCACGCGCAAGCTTCTCACCCAACCAACCTTCATGCGCATGTACGGTATTATTCTTGTTATTGTCAACATTTTGGGCCCGGAAACTGTCAACCCCAGGCACGTTGATGCGCGGAGACCTGAAATTTGACGAACTTTATCATTTGGCACACAAATACAAAAAGAAAAACGAGCTAGCTGACTCAGAAATTGAGATTATGGAGCTAATAAGTAAGTGTGGTTCTGTTATTTGGAAAACATGTAGCTCTGTTTGTAGAAAATTTGCATACTCATGCAACGGGCGAACTAACAATTTTGTAAATATTCCATTGTAAAACATAGCAAAATGCTCAGGAGGAAATGTGTATCTTTGATTTAAAGGAAGACAATTGCTGGAATGTATGACCTCAACCACCATAACCTTGCGCCTTACCATTAAGTCACATGGGTGCCCCTTTATAGCAGATTTAAAATTTTTGTTTAGTTCATTTTACGTATTTACAAATTTTGGTCTTGCAATGGCGTATATATGCAACTTTACTACAACTATATTTCACATTTTAGCTAATATTAAAAAAAATTCAGGAATTAATATTATTTATTTAAATTCGATGTAGCTCAAAAAGTTTAAGCGCAAGAACATAGATATTTATTTCCAAAGAAATAAAGGCAGCCATCTTTTTTAGGATAATTATCCCTTTTGGAGGATAGGTAGTCAAAAGTATTTTTCGGCTTGAGTTCCTAGTATCTATCTTTCTGTGGATGTTGTGACTCCAATGTGTCGACGTCTCATTGATGTTGGCCTCTCGAACGTCTGAACCCATCTCGGAGGTTCAAACGGCAAACAAGTGGCGCATCTTTCACTCATGTTAGATCATGTCGGTAATCGTAAATAAAAAGATGATAAATAATTAATATTTATTTTGCTTTAGATTTTACGTTTGTGAAAGACTTGATTGTTTGCAGTCTTTTCCTTTGAGTGATTTCAGTCTTCGGACTTCAGACTATGACCACAGTCTTCAGACTTCACACTTCAGACATCAGACATCAGACTACGACCACAACATGGCCAAACGATGACAGACTTCAACCACGGCATGCTCCAACCACAGCACTTCGAACACGACTACGACTATGACAGTCTTCGACTATGGCATGAACACGACTACGACTATGGCAGACTTCGATCATAGCATTAGCATGACTACGACTACGGCTGACTTACGACCATGGCAGGTTTCGACTACATCCACCTTTCAATCACATCAGCTATCGACAACGCCTGGCTTACGATCATGGCAGCCTTCGACTATGGCTGGCTTTGACCATGGCAGCTTTCGACCATGTCTAACTTCAACCACGGCAGTACGACTTCGACCTTACGACCACGGCGATTTTGGACCACGTCTGGCTTCGACCACGGTAGTACAACTTTGACCTTTTGACTATGGCAGTACGACTTCAATCTTACGATCACGGCAGGTAACCGTAGCTACAGTACTTTTTCACGGTCGTGCTACAATACTCTTTCATGGTCAAAGGTTTATTGTTCGTATTTGATAGTCAAAGGTTTTACTAGTTGCTACAGTACTCGATAGTCGTAGACTTTACTGTTCGTACTCGATAGTCGAAGATTTTACTGATCGATAGTCAAACGCTTTGCGGTCGATGGTCGAAGATTTTGCGGACTACTTTCATGGTCGTAGTTTTGGCAGTCTTATCGATACTCGTAGACTTCGCAGTATATTGTTCTGACTTCGGTAATCGAAGGCTTAGCGATCGGTTGCCGTAGGCTTCACGGTCGGTACTCGTAGACTTCATGGTCGATACAAGTGCTTCACTTTTGAGATCTTTGAGTACGTCGAGTACTCGTGTTGAGCCAGTGGGTGACTGGTCGGTGTGTGCTAATCGATGATGAATGGTTGTTACTGCAGTACCAGGTGGGTACTCGAGGATTGAGGTACTCATAATAGGAGGCTACGATACTTGATAGAAGTGGTTTTTTTGATCGTGGTAAACGGTCATGTGTTGGAGTGTGTCTGTACTCATAGGCTTCAAGTACGTGTTGCAACAGTAATTTCTGATCGATACTCGGTAGTCGGTACTCGATAATCGGTCAGTAGCGGTGCGTGTGGTTTTCAAGTACTTGTGGGTTACGAGTACTCAGAGTTAGTGTTCGTATTGAGTGATCTGAGGGTCTATTCCAGTTAGCGATAGTCTATGCGGTTGTAAACACTGCGAGGGATGGTCGTAGAAGGTTTGTTTCTTATCTGGGGATAGACAAGGGTGTGTTTTGCCAATGTGTGTTGATTATGGTCTAGTAGGGAAAGCTTGTACTGGGAGATAGTTTCTTTGGTCTTTGCATGTGTAGGTGGCATGGAGGCAACCATGGTCGATGATGAGGAGGACCGGGACTAGGAGGGGGTAAGCTGAGGTCCAGGTGGTTGGGATGTCACACGAGGCGGTCGGGCTCATGTTGGAGTAGTGGAGGTCAAAGGTGGATGCTGCGTGGAGACGTGGAGACGGTTACGGTCGATGACGAGGAGGACCGGGATTAGGAGGGGGTAATATGAGGTCTAGGCGGTCAGGATGTCACGCGAGGTGATCGGGCTCACGCGAGACCACGCGGTGATGGTGTACGAAGGAGATACAGGAGGGGATATCCTGGTGGCTTCATCGTGTGTGATGTATGGAGTTTTGGATGGAGTCCATGACTTGTACGAGGTGGTTACAACCCGTGCTAGGAAAGGTTTCGGGTCCCTTGAGTTGAGGAAGAGATAGGATCTTGTGTCCATGTTACAGTCCTTTACAACTGTGCCCAGGATTTCTACAACCATCACCTAGCTGCTACAACCACCTCCTGTATCGTTACGACCACTCAACTGGATCTCCGATCATGCTAACAGTCGTTACAACCACACTGTGACCCCTCTGATTACTCCTCGCTACTCCAACCACATGGTCATAAACTTCGGCTGAAGTTACGACCACGCTCACCGCTTCTCGCTGCACTTCCTTTGACAACGGTCGGTCGCTGTAGTCGTAACAATTTACGACCACACGGTGATTCTGTCGACCGTTCACTCTTCCTGCGAGACCGTGGTCATAACTCCTTTACGACCACGTCTCCAGCGCCTGCGAACACCTCCGTTCTCATCGCCATCCTCAGCCCTGTGACTCTGGTCGTAACTCCTTACGACCGCACCGTCTTCTCCAACGGACACCTTTGCTTGTCACCTAGGTCGTAACTCCTTTACGACCAGGTCTACTGCTCCTGTGAATGCCCTCCGCCCATTCGCCGTGGTTGTAACTCTTTTACAACCACGTTTGCGATCCCGTTCTCGCCGTGGTCGTAACTCCTTTATGACCACATCTGCGAGCCTCTGTTCGCCGTGGTCGTAACTCTTTTACAACCATGTCTACAAACCTCTGCGATCTCACCGACTGCCTTCGACCACACTAGTCACCCACACCGATCGCCTACAACCATGCTGGTCACCCATGCGATCGCCTATGACCACGCCGGTCGCCCACACCGATCGCCTACGCCCATGTCGATTGCCCACACCGATCGCCTGCGACCACGCTAGCCGCCCAGGCCGATCACCTCCTCTGACCACACTAGTCGCCTCTCCCCTCCACGGTCATGCTGATCGCCCACGATCACGCTGGTCACTCCAAGCTCTGCGGTCATGCCGCCTACGACCACGCCGGTCGCTCCATGCTCTGCACCTCCTATGCGACTACATCGCCTCAACATGGTGCTCCTGCAACCACATTGGTCGCCCTCCTCTCAGCACCCTCTCTGCGACTACATCTTGTCGACTTGGTGCTCTTAGTATATGCAACTTTACTACAACTATATTTCACATTTTAGCTAATATTAAAAAAATTCAGGAATTAATATGATTTATTTAAATTCGATGTAGCTCAAAAAGTTTAAGCACAAGAACATAGATATTTATTTCCAAAGAAATAAAGACAGCTATCTTTTTTAGGATAATTATCCCTTTTGGAGGATAGGTAGTCAAAAGTACTTTTCGGCTTGAGTTCCTAGTATCTTTCTGTGGATGTTGTGACTCCAATGTGTCGACGTCTCATTGATGTTGGCCTCTCGAACGTCTGAACCCATCTCGGACGTTCAAACGGCAAACAAGTGGCGCATCTTTCACTCATGTTAGATCATGTCGGTAATCGTAAATAAAAAGATGATAAATAATTAATATTTATTTTGCTTTAGATTTTACGTTTTTGAAAGACTTGATTGTTTACAGTCTTTTCCTCTGAGTGATTTCAGTCTTCGGACTTCAGACTATGACCACAGTCTTCAGACTTCACACTTCAGACATCAGACTACAACCACATCATGGCCAAACGACCATAGACTTCAACCACGGCATGCTCCAACCACAGCACTTCGAACACGACTACGACTATGGCATATACACGACTACGACTATGGCAGACTTCGATCATAGCATTAACAAGACTACGACTACGGCTGACTTACGACCATGGCAGGTTTCGACTACATCCACCTTTCAATCACAGCAGCTATCGACAACGCATGGCTTACGACCATGGTAGCCTTCGACTATGGCTGGCTTTGACCATGGCAGCTTTCGACCACGTCTAACTTCAACCACGGCAGTACGATTTCGACCTTACGACCACGGCGATTTTCGACCACGTCTGGCTTCGACCACGGTAGTACGACTTCGACCTTCTGACTATGGCAGTACGACTTCGATCTTACGATCACGACAGGTAACCGTAGCTACAGTACTTTTTCATGGTCGTGCTACAATACTCTTTCATGGTCATAGCTTCAGTACTCAATAGTCGTAGACTTTATTGTTCGTATTTGATAGTCAAAGGTTTTACTAGTTGCTACAGTACTCGATAGTCGTAGACTTTACGGTTCGTACTCGATAGTCGAAGGTTTTACTGATCGATAGTCAAACGCTTTGCGGTCAATGGTCGAAGATTTTGCGGACTACTTTCATGGTCGTAGTTTTGGCAGTCTTATCGATACTCGTAGACTTCGCAGTATATTGTTCTGACTTCGGTAATCGAAGGCATAGCGATCGGTTGCCGTAGGCTTCACGGTCGGTACTCGTAGACTTCATGGTCGATACAAGTGCTTCACTTTTGAGATCTTTGAGTACTTCGAGTAGTCGTGTTGAGCCAGTGGGTGACTGGTCGGTGTGTGCTAATCGATGATGAATGGTCGTTACTGCAGTACCAGGTGGGTACTCGAGGATTGAGGTACTCATAATAGGAGGCTACGATACTTGATAGAAGTGGTTTTTTTATCGTGGCAAAATGGTCATGTGTTGGAGTGTGTCTGTACTCATAGGCTTCAAGTACGTGTTGCAACAGTAATTTCTGATCGATACTCGGTAGTCGGTACTCGATAATCAGTCAGTAGCGGTGCGTGTGGTTTTCAAGTACTTGTGGGTTACGAGTAATCAGAGTTAGTGTTCGTATTGAGTGATCTGAGGGTCTATTCCAGTTAGCGATAGTCTATGCGGTTGTAAACACTCCGAGGGATGGTCGTAGAAGGTTTGTTTCTTATCTGGGGATAGACAAGGGTGTGTTTTGCCAATGTGTGTTGATTATGGTCTAGTAGGGAAAGCTTGTACTGGGAGATAGTTTCTTTGGTCTTTGCATGTGTAGGTGGCATGGAGGCAACCATGGTCGATGATGAGGAGGACCGGGACTAGGAGGGGGTAAGCTGAGGTCTAGGTGGTTGGGATGTCACACGAGGCGGTCAGGCTCATGTTGGAGTAGTGGAGGTCAAAGGTGGATGCTGCGTGGAGACGTGGAGACGGTTACGGTCGATGACGAGGAGGACCGGGATTAGGAGGGGGTAATCTGAGGTCTAGGCGGTCAGGATGTCGCGCGAGGTGATTGGACTCACGCGAGAGCACGCGGTGATGGTGTACGAAGGAGATACAGGAGGGGATATCCTGGTGGCTTCATCGTGTGTGATGTATGGAGTTTTGGATGGAGTCCATGACTTGTACGAGGTGGTTACAACCCGTGCTAGGAAAGGTTTCGGGTCCCTTGAGTTGAGGAAGAGATAGGATCTTGTGTCCATGTTACAGTCCTTTACAACTGTGCCCAGGATTTCTACAACCATCACCTAGCTGCTACAACCACCTCCTGTATCGTTACGACCACTCAGCTGGATCTCCGATCATGCTAACAATCATTACAACCACACTGTGACCCCTCTGATTACTCCTCGCTACTCCAACCACATGGTCATAAACTTCAGCTGAAGTTACGACCACGCTCACCGCTTCTCGCTGCACTTCCTTTGACAACGGTCGGTCGCTGTAGTCGTAACAATTTACGACCACACGGTGATTCTGTCGACCGTTCACTCTTCCTGCGAGACCGTGGTCATAACTCCTTTACGACCACGTCTCCAGCGCCTGCGAACACCTCCGTTCTCGTCGCCATCCTTAGCCTTGTGACTCTGGTCGTAACTCCTTATGACCGTAGCTTCTTCTCCAACGGACACCTTTGCTTGTCACCTAGGTCGTAACTCCTTTACGACCAGGTCTACTGCTCCTGTGAATGCCCTCCGCCCATTCGCCGTGGTTGTAACTCTTTTACAACCACGTTTGCGATCCCGTTCTCGCCGTGGTCGTAACTCCTTTATGACCACATCTGCGAGCCTCTGTTCGCCGTGGTCGTAACTCTTTTACAACCATGTCTACAAACCTGTCACATCCCAAAAATTTGGCTTTTTGAAAAATTTAAATTCAAATAAATTATTTTAAGGTAATTGGATTTTACTTGGCTTTTATTTGCCTTTCTGGATTTTCTGGAATTTAAAAACTATTTTTAGAGCTTAAAAAGTAATTCAAAATATGAAAATTAAATATCAACAGTAGTTGGAAATAATTTTATTTAGCCCAAATTATGTCCAGGAGCTTCTGTGAATTTTTCTGGAATTTTTGGAGGTATTTTCATATTTTTCTGAGGCCTAAATAATTTTCTAGCCTTTTCTGAAAATCTAAATCAAATTCTGAAAATAAAATCCCTCCTTTTTCCTCCGGCCGACGCGTGGACGGCCCAGATCCGCCCACGTCGCCGCTCGGCCGATCCCGGCCGCACTTCCCTCTCCCTCGCTGTCCAGCGGGCCCGGCCCGTCAGCCGGCGGCCCCGCCTTCCCCTCCTCCGCGCCCGACGCGTGGACGGCTCGGATGAGCCGAGTCCCCGCACGGGCCATCCAGCCGCCCGCTCTCACTCCCGCCCTCACTCCACTGACCCGCGGGCCCCGCCCGTCAGCCGCGTCTTCGCGCCCGGCCTCAATCCACCGCCCGATCTTTTCCCCGAGCCGCGTGGCAGCCATCCGCACCGCCCGGCCGCTCCCTCCTCTCTCTCACTGCACGCGGGGCCCACCTGTCGGATCCGTCGTCCCCGCGGAGCCGGCGCCTTCCTTTTCCTTCCCCCTCTTTCCTTTCTCGCCGGCCGACCGAATCCTCGGTGGACCCAGCCTTTCCTTCCCCGTTTCTCTCCGGTTTTGGAATCCCCGAGCTCCCCGCGCGACCAAATCCCGAACGCCCGCGCCTCCCTTCCCTCTCCGGCCCCCTATTTCCTTTTTCCCCCAAACTTTCCCCACCGGCCACCGAGATCTCCGGCGAGGAATTAAGTGCCCGTGCTCCCTCCCCTGCCCCTATAAATACCCCCATCGCCCTCATCTCTCCCCACACCACCTCGCAGCGCTCTCAGCCTCCTTCCCCGAGCCCCGTAGAGCCCTGCCACCGTGCCACCTTCCCTTTAGAGCTCCGCCCAATTCCGGCGAGCCTTTCCCGCCGCCTCGGACCCTTCCAGAGCCCGCCGCCGCCACCCCGAGCTTCCTCACGCCCAGGCGAACCTCCCCGTCACCTCGGCTGCCTCTCCCCGCCGCCGGAGCGCCGTCGCGCCGGAAGACCCGAGCCAGCTCCGCCACCTCCTCGTCGCCGGCCTTCTCCGCTCGTCGCCGCACTTCGTTGACCCCTCCAACCGGACCCCCTCCGCGCCAGGATTACATATCACGCACCGCCAGAACCTCTCCGGCCTCCCCTCGCCGCCGACGACCTTGCCTCCGTCCACGGCTGCCAGACCACCCGAAGGTACCCCTCAAGAGGGTTACCTACCCTTATTGGGTAGGCAACGCCTCCCCGCTCACTTGGCTAGCAGCGCTCGCTCGTAACTCCCTCGGCGCGCGTTCGAGCCTCCGGCTCCGCGCGCGGAGGTTGAGTTTTTCGTTTATTTTCCGGGCTGACAAGTGGGTCCCACCCGTCAGCGGCCGCCGGTCTGCGCTGGCCACTGCCGCCTGGGCCCCACCTCTCTGTGCTATCTCTGACAAGTGGGCCCGGAGTCCAGTGGGTCCCATGTGTCAGAGGCTGAGCCGTGGGCTCACTGTCCAGTGGGTCCCACATGTCAGTGACCGCCAGTGGTTACTGTTCAGTGGGCCCCACCTGTCAGTCTCTCAAAATAAAAATAGAAATTAAAATTTAATTCTCCAGTGGGTCCCACCTGTCAGAAATTTCCGAATTTCTCGATTTATTTAAATCTGAGATTTTCAAATGAGCATAACTTTCTCATTTTAACTCCAATTCCAGCCATTCAAATTTCTAAATTCATCTAAAATCATAATCTATCCAACTATGGCCTCTGTTGAATTTTTGGATTTTATTTGAATTTTCGTTTGTATTTATTTGTTTTGTTGCTTCGTCTTTCCTCGCGTAGATTCCAACGTTGTCGACGATCCCTCTTCACAGCAGCAAGAAGACCCAAAAACCCTGCAAGAAGGCAAGTCTCCTTTGATCATTTTGAGCCTATGCTTTCAAAATGTTTTTAAAGTATCTTAAATTATGTGCATTGCTATTTACATAAAGTCACTAGTTCAAGTCTTTAGGAATTAGTTACTCCAACTTTGTTATGCCCTCATTTGACATTGATTGCCATGTACCTTGTCACCCTAGAACTTCCTTTGTCTCAATAATGAGATTACTATTAATCTTTGTGAATATTAGAATGGTAGGTTAATGCTTAGTCTTGCTATCTAATAACTTTGGAAAATCTTGAAAATGGGAAATTATGATTTATTATTAATCCTTGTGTTTGAAAGTGAAGTGGCAATTGGAGTTGTCACTGTGATTTTAAAATAAAATAAAAATGTGAAAGTTGGTTTAGATTAGGGTGGATGGCTGTTTGGGTTGGTGCAGTAAGCACGAGAACTTGTTAAGTGTATGTTCCACCCTAGTCAATTAAGGACCGACGCTTGTGTTTGTCCAAACTGAGCATTAACCGTACAACCACAAGTCTATATGGGTACGACCTAGCTGACTAACTTATGATAGTCTAGTTTAGGTGCCACCAGTGGAAAGTGGGTGCCAGGGATGGACTGGTTATTCACAGTGAGGGACAGGGATTTACTGTACTCATATGGCGCAAGAGGGGACTTCAGATTGGGCGGATTTAACCCTTCTGCGGTGAAACCTCAGCGGGTGGTATCTAGCTAGATTAGAGTAAGGTAAAGGCTTTGTGGTATTTTATCTGGGTCTCATGCCAAGGAAGCGTGTTGACTTTTAGGATAATTTATCTCTTGTGGGTAAAGTTGTACAACCTCTGCAGAGTGTAAAACTATTCGAATAGCCGTGCCCACGGTCAAGGGCGGGCAAGGAATGCATTCACATGGTAGATTTCTGGCTTTGTTTTAAAAATCAAAAGTTTTGTATTCCGAGGGTGGAGGGAACTCTCGGAAGGGAATCCTGGCGGATGGAGCCAGAGAGGGTGGATGGAACCCGCAGTTTAAAACTTGACCAATGGTAATTGGTTAGCTAGTGTTGGTAGTTGGAACCTTCACTAGAAAGTTAATTCTGTTAAAACATTTACTTCATTAAATAATGCCTTCGAAAATAACTAGTAGTAATCGAGATTTCAAATATTGCTTTGTGCAAAAGAAACATATGGCCCTCCTTTGTTAAGCCTTGCATCTATGCATTTTTCTCAAGACTTGCGGAGTACTTTATGTACTCACATGCTACACTTAAAAATAAAATCTCAGAGGAAGTTGAAGCTCAAGAAGGTGACTACGACTACTGCTTCGCTTGTGGCTGTGATGGATTCTTCCCGGAGGACTAGGTCGCGCTTCCCCAGTCAATTGCCTGTGGCGAATTGATGGGTCGTCCTCGAGTTTTATTTGCTTCCGCTCTATTTCTTGTGTGCGAGGTCTTAAACCTCCTTTGTAATAATGAGACCCTGTGGTCAGTACTCTTATTTACTGTAATAAATCGTTGATGGTGATGTTTTCCATTCTGTTTGACTGTGTGCACTAGCTTTGATCTGGGACTAGTGCTGTAATACACAGAGGGTCCGGGTTTGATAATCCGGGGGCCCGACAAAACCTCTGCGATCTCACCGACTGCCTTCGACCACACTAGTCACCCACACCGATCGCCTACAACCATGCTGGTCACCCATGCCGATCGCCTATGACCACGCCGGTCGCCCACACCGATCGCCCACACCGATCGCCTACGACCACGCCGGCCGCCTACACTGATCGCCTACGACCACGCTAATTGCCCAGGCCGATCACCTCCTCTGACCACACTGGTCGCCTCTCCCCTCCGCGGTCATGCTGATCGCCCACGACCACACTGGTCACTCCAAGCTCTGCGGTCATGCCGCCTACGACCACGCCGGTTGCTCCATGCTCTGCACCTCCTATGCGACTACATCGCCTCAACTTGGTGCTCCTGCAACCACATCGGTCGCCCTCCTCTCAGCACCCTCTCTGCGACTACATCTTGTCGACTTGGTGCTTTCCACCACCCTTTCTCTTAGTATAATGGCCTGCCTTTTTATACCCTGCTCTTCGACCACGTCTTGGAGAAGGACTCGAAGTCGTACTCAACTACGATTATGACTCCAACTCGGCTATGACTATGAAATGGACTCTTATATGACCACGGCCAAACTCGTACACAACCACCAAGTCATACATGACTACGACTTCAACTGAAAACAAGATTACAAACTCTAACAATCACCCCCTTAATCTTATTTTCCCTCTTGATCACACTAATCTTCTCTTTTGCTTCGGCTTCTTCCCGCACTCCCATGCGCCTGAGCCTCTCGCTCCTCTCTCTTAGACCACGAGCACCTCCACACGATCACTGCCCTCGTGCATCGTCTACAGCTTCTCACAAGCTACCAAGCTCTGATACCACTTGTTACAGTCCTTTACGACTGTGCCCAGGATCTCTATGACCATCACCTAGCCGCTACGACCACCTCTTGTATCATTACGACCATTCAGTTGGATCTCCGATCACGCTGATAGTCATTATAACCACACTGTGACCCCTCCGATTACTCCTCGCTGCTCTGACCACATGGTCGTAAACTTCACCTGAAGTTATGACCATGCTCACTACTTCTCGCTGTGCTTCCTTCAACAACGGTCGATCACCGTAGTTATGACGCCTTACGACCACGCAGTGAATCTATCGATCGCTCGCTCTTCTTGCGAGACCGTGGTCGTAACTCCTTTACGACCACGTCTCCAGCACCTGTAGAAACCTCCGTCTCGTCGCCATTCTCAGCTCTGTGACTGTGGTTATAACTTCTTACGACCACAACTTCTGCTCCAGTGGACACCTCCACTCGTCACCTTGGTCGTAACTCCTTTATGACCAGGTCTGCTACTCTTGTGGATGCCCTCCGCCCGATCACCATGATCGTAACTCCTTTACGACCACGTTTGTGATCCCCTTCTCACCGTGGTCGTAACTCCTTTCACTACAACAAAACATCCATGGGGAGACATCATATTTGTAGGTTAGAGACGTTCTGTTTCGTCTCCCACAGACAACTGAGGCGCTTTTATAAAGCGTCATAGAAACGTCTCTACATGAACCGTCTCAAAAATATAGAGACGCTCTCTAAGGCATGCCAATATTATTTGAGACGTTCATTAGAGACAGCTGCACTGTATCCCTATAAAGTTAGAGACGCTTTTATAAAAACGGTTGCACCACATCTCAATTAATATAGGCACGTGCGTTGAGACATTATGTGCCGTCTCAAGATGTCCTATGTAGTATGTATTTTTATTTTGATTGGTATATATTTTCTTCTATACACACAAATACATATCCGTATGAGAATATAGTATTCCATATATTTATTGAGTACATAATAAATATCTTATGAAAACATTCTTTTACTGGCAAATGAGAAACTGTTACTTAAGACAGACTTGCATAAATATCAACATTCCAGAAATGCATCTGTTACTGTGAAAACGAAACACAGAACATGCTTGCACAAGATTATAAATTTTCCAGACATGCAATGGGCGCGTGCAAGTAGCTACAAAAAGGGAGTTCGGACACAATCACAGAAACTCATCTGGTCTGAGAGCTTAAAACTCATTGCAATCTTCCTGAAAGAAGCTTGTAAAGGAGAGCCAAACATTTGGGACTGCAGAACCATGGTAAGTACTACTCAATACACCTCAAACAACAAAAATTCTGCTACACAAATGTATAGAAATAACACAAATCCATGTAATGCAGTCTAGGGAGATGCACTAGAACTAGAGCTAGTAACCTCCAAAGTACCCTATTCCTCTTGTAAGGAGATGCGCCTGAAGATGGCCTGGAAAGTTTGCCCTCCATTTCTGGCTACCTTCTGGCCTTCTTCAGTTGCAGTAGACAGTAACTTGACAACTGGATCGCCTTTTATCTCTTCCTCTGGAACAGCTTCAAATAGTGGGTGTTTCTCTAGACATGACCGCATCCAAGTACCAAGCTCCTCTACATCAGTAATAGTATATATGATTCCTCCCATTTCCATCACATAAGCATACTCATCGAGCAACTGCATGCTGATCACTCTTCGCCGGTGATTCTTCTCCTTGAAGTGAGGATCAGGGAACAGGAAGAACATTTTGGAAAGCTGAGCCTTCCGGAAGTAGTTTGGGATGTATTTCATCGAATTGGTGCGCACAACAGATATGTTGTCATACTGTCTTGGATTTGATGCTCTTAAAGCCAAAATCCTCTCTTTGACATACTCAGTTACCTGTACCAAAATACATGGCAAGCGAAACAATAAGTCATATTTTGCCCCCCTGAACTCTGAACTAAGCTAATAAAATATATAAATAGCCTGAAAAAATTTGCTAAGTTGCAATAGTTAGCATACAATTGTTCGTACTAGGGATAATATCTCAAATAATATGAAGAAATTACAAAACAATTGCAAAAGTTCACAAATTAACTCGGTGATGCTTCAGTTGGACGGCGGACAATGTGTGATTATTGATAAATAATATGAAGCACATACTCACATACAAGCATTGCTCATTTTCAACACACTCACATACTGCATACTCACATACAAAACCTTTTGTGTTCTTGTGGCCACTATTATGCATCTTTTACCCAAATGAAGCTTATGGGCAGTGGCAGCATTGTTGTTCCATGATTGGAGATTATAATTTCCTGGAGTAACTCTTGCTATTCTAAATACAGAGCTAATATATTTACTTCTTGTGTTCTCTGTTTTATAGTGTGTCACTAAACAAACCTTAATTAAGATAACCGAATGTTGCACACGAGCTCATTAAATAGCATGTGAAAACGTTGACCTCTGAAGCCTGAAGGATGAAGTTTCAGTTGCTGATTCTCGGAAGGACTAGAAAGATTTCAGTTGCGACTTGCCAGTGGCAGATGCAGGTGGAGTGGAGGGCCGATCGCCGGAGGCCCGGAGCGGCGGAGCTGGACTGCTGCCTGCTGGACGACGGGTCGGCGGCCGCAGGTGGAGTGGAGGGCCGGAGGGCAGAGGCGCAATCGGTCGGTCGCCGGTCGTGCGGCGCGCCAGCGCGGAGCCAGAGCACAGATCTGGCGGTGCCGGTGGAGCGAAGGGCCGGAGGGCGGCGGCGCGGTCGCCGGTCGTGCGGCGCGCCGGCGCGGAGCCGGAGCACAGATCTGGCGGTGTCGGCGGAGCGGAGGGCCGGAGGGCGGCGGCGCGGTCGCCGGTCGTGCGGCGTGCCGGCGCGGAGCCGGAGCCCAGATCTGGCGGTGCCGGCGGAGCGGAGGGCCGGAGGGCGAAATTGCGGTCGACCGGTCGCACGACGAAGGTGCGGTCGGCGGGTCGCACGGCGAAGGTGCGGTCGGCCGGTCGCACGGCGCCGGCGCGGAGCCAGATCGATGCAGGCGCGGCGGGCCGGAGGAGCGATCGACGCGCAGACGCGCGCTGCTGCTCGCCTACTCTACTACGCGAGGGTTAGGGTTGGGGAGTTGGGCTCGGCGCCTCGGGCACGGGCAGGATCTGTCGCCGCCGCTTGCGCAGGTGCAAAATGGGCTGGGCCGTGCTGCGTTTCCGCGTTACTTACATGGAGATAATATTCCATTTTGTTTTTATATATATACCGTTACTTACACCATTTTATTTTTATAATATTCTTATATGGAGATAATAGATAAGACATCTCAAATGATAAATAAGACATCTAAAATTTCGTCTCTATACATGAGACGTACTCCAAAACGTCTCAGCAGCCGTTTTAATAGAATTTAATAGCGTGCAACCCTTTAGAGCGTCTCAAACTGCGTCTCTATTTCAATTGTGGTTCTAAAAAGAGAGACATGATTCAAAGCGTCTTAAACAAAACGTCTTAATATGTTCATTTTGTTGTAGTGTTTACAACCACATCTGCGAGCCTCTGTTCGCCATGGTCTTAACTCTTTTACGACCACATTTGTGAACCTCTGTGATCTCACCGACCGCCTCCGACCACACTGGTCGCCCACACCGATCGCCTACGACCACGCGCGATCGCCTACACTGATCACCTACGACCACGCTAGTCACCCATGCCGATCGCCTCCTCCGACCACATTGGTCGCCTCTCTCCTCTGTGGTCACACTGATCTCCCACGACCACGCTGGTCGCTCCAAGCTCTGTGGTCACGCTGGTCACTGCATGCTCTGCACCTCCTCTGCAACTACATCACCTCAACTTGGTGCTCCTGCGACCACATTGGTCGCCCTCCTCTCGGCACCCTCTCTGTGACTACATCTCGTCAACTTGGTGCTCTCCCTTGCCCTTTCTCTCGGTACGGTGGCCTGCCCTTTTATACCCTGCTCTTCGACCACGTCTTGGAGAAGGACTCGAAGTCGTACTCGACTATGACTATGACTCCAACTCGGCTACAACTATGAAACGGACTCTTATATGACCACGACCAAACTCATACACGACCACCAAGTCGTACACGACTACGACTTCAACTGAAAACAAGATTACAAACTCTAATTGTCCATGTGGTTAAGGACACAGTTTTGAGGTGTTCGAGTGAAACACGTTTTGTGCGCTGGCCTATAAAAGCAGAGGAGGACGTAGGCTAGTGTACGGAGTTTTAGGGCTTTCAAAGAGAAGGTTTTTAGGGATGCTGTGAGGTGCTTTGTAGCCAAGAACTTGAAGAAATAGTAGATCAGATTCTTTCCAGAAGAGATTCTTTGGCAACTTGTTTTCCTCTCCGCTTTACATGCTCTGTTTTGTTTTTGGCTTGTACTCGTTCGGGCAGTGGTTGAACGGCTGGGGACATCAAGCGGAAGGAGGTCACGACTATGTGTGTCGTTGTTGTGCCGAGCGATCAGAACAAGCGGGCAATTGATCTGAGATCGTGCCGAGCGATCGGAATGAGCAAGCGGTCGATCTGAGATCGTGCCGAGCGATCGGAACGAGTGGGCGATCGATCCGAGCACTCGTAAGCAAGCGGTCGGAGCGAGCGTTCGGGACGAGTGGTCGTAATGAGCAGCCAGGCGACAGAGGTTCTTCGAGCACGTACTAGCAAGCAGCTGTGGTCGGTACTGTCAGTTGGTAATCCAGATTGCACAATCATTCAACCCCTCTCTGATTGTGCCATACGATCCTACAACTCATCTGTGTAAGACGATAGGAGAGAGCAAAGTCAGCAACACAAAACAAAACTAGCCCAAGAGAAAACATACTAGGCAGGGCATGAAAGAACAAACCCAATCAATGGCAGCAACATCTACACTTGCTGCCCCATCCTTCTTGGCACATCAATCCCTCTGTAGCAACAAACTCCAGAAGAAGCATACCAATTTCTGCAATTTCCAAGAAACAGAACTGGCAAAGCTAGAGCTGCAAAGCTGCCTGCAGGGGTGAGTGAAACAAACAGATAAGGCTGCTGGTGAAATGCACATCATTCTATTGATGCTGTTAGCAAAAATGAAAAAAAGGAAGTACATTTTTTTTTGAGGTGGATTGTTCAATTTTGGTTCTGTTCAGGTTGAGGTGCCCAGGCTGCTGCCAAAGCTGAGCCCTTCCTGGGGTATAAGAGATTGTTGACATACGAATTGTCCAGTGGAATCTTAATTTGCTGGTTTGTGTTAGCCAAAAAGGGCGATTTCACTTGTTATCTGCTAAGGTCAGAAAAGCTATTTGAGAGTTCACGCAAATATACTGCCTGCGCATTTTGGTGCTGCTGAAGTAGCTTTCCCTGCCTACAATTCGTTGCATGGATATCTAGGTCATACTGAGATGGTCTGGAAATATGTCTCCTTTGAAAATTGAAATGCAATGTATCTCTTTCAGGTAAGAAATGCAAAGTCTGCGTCACAGGCTGAGGAAATAGCTGCATCTAAGATTTCTCATGGAGTTCAATCCTGCATTATATTTGATCTCATAGACATCAATCATGAGGGAAATGAATAAAAAGCTTGTGCAAGAGAATGAAGAATCAGGAATAATAAATCAGGATGTAGTTAATAGGATTTTTCTTGCTATAGGCTGATAGGCAGGTAATATTTTCAGAAGATCAGTCCAAATAATCTGATACATCAATAGAATTACTAACAGGTAGCAAAATCTGCAGCTCATTTGTGCATAAATTAATCCACTTCAACTTTAGAAAGTGGACAAATTGATATCATCCTTCATCAGGAATTATAGGACATGACTGCAAATGGCCTTGTTTTTTTGGAAAGATTGCAAATTGCCATGCTCAAACAGATGATTCCGACAGCAACGTTTAATTAGGAGTTGCAGAACTCATTCATGATTGATGAATTGCCGACCAGGCGGCCACAAGATGAGGCTTTTGAGCCATACAACAGGAGGAAACAAATCTATACAAGTGAAGCAACTAGCTACTGAGTTCATCTTCTGCATAGGACAAACAAAAAGATCCACTGCAGTAGCTGCTTATTCTATCTGCCTATATACTTTTTAGATACTAGAGATTAAACGATACATCTCCAGCCTCTGATTTCCATTATATCAGACAACCAAAGTTCGACAGACAAGAACAGAACAGAGAATAAACTGAGTGCGATACATGCTAAGCAACATAAACGAGCCAAAAGACTAGACAGGATCTGGAGGTTGCGCAGAGCTGCTATCGGAAGCTTGCCATCCAATCAAGCCCGCCATACGCCACCCGCGCGCTCTTTGAAAGATCTCAGACGCCGTCTTCGAAATCTTTTCTGCCCTGTTTCTGCAGAAGCGCCCACGACTGGAGCGAATAGCACATCGAAAATACCACCTGATTAAGGTGAGCCGGCCATTTGCGATCAAAACACGCAGAGTTTCTAGCTTTCCAACCGAACCAGCACAAAGCTGGAGCAAAAGCCGCACCACATGTCTTTTTTCTTCCAGTTTCTTTTGCGAAGTTTGTCTTTGGTTAAAATTACCCCTCTGGAAATGTACCACAAGAAGATCTTAATCTTTAGGGGTAATTTAACACTCCAGCTCTTTTACGGTACCCACAAATTAATCTAGGCCGTTCATTTTTTCTAATCGAATGGATTAGATTAGTTAGAATTTGACCGTACTGCATCACCAAGTACAGGAAAGTATCATTCCGTAAGAGGTAAAATTGTAAATAGGATGCAGCAAACAAATTAGTAATTATAATTTGTTGCACATTCCTCAGGTAGTTGCCAGTTCTCGTCACGAAGCCCTAACCACGATCAAAATTTGACAACTCAGTTGTTATTCCTTCCGTTGAATGCTTGCACTCTCTGCACAAATTATCAATCAAACTTATGTGGCGATGGTGAATTCGTTGCATTGCAGCATTGCATGCGGCGAGGACAATTCGTGATGTGACTCAATTAATTGATTCGTTCAAGTGGTTCCATTGCCATTGTTAAACAAGCACTCCATTGCAGTATTGAATGCAGCAGCGGAACCTTAAATTTGATCGATTCATTTTTGAATGCGGTGACGGCCACTCGGTTCCTTCGATCGGCGGCAGCGTCAGAAATTGAACGGGTATGCATGGGACTAGAATTAGGTTAAACCACAAGAACTTTCGGAAAAATTCTAGGTCAACAAAGTCTATACTACCCTTTAGAGATCAATGGCTAGATTCGATTTCTAATACCATCCCTTCCTACCAGTAGATAAACTTGTGAGGAAACTGCACTAATCGAATGGATTAATCTAGGCCGTTCATTTTTTCTAATCGAATGGATTAGATTAGTTAGAATTTGACCGTACTGCATCACCAAGTACAGGAAAGTATCATTCCGTAAGAGGTAAAATTGTAAATAGGATGCAGTAGACACTACTACAGAAATCCACATTACAGACGGTTCAGAAACGTCATCACAGACGGTTTTCTGAACCGTCTGAAATTATGGGTCAGTGATAATCCAAGTTATCACAGACGGTTTTCGAACCGTCTGTGATTATGCGATATCACAGACGGTTTTTTATTAAAAACCGTCTGTGATTATGCGATATCACAGACGGTTTTTTATTAAAAACCGTCTGTGATTATCCGATATCACAGACGGTTTTTAATAAAAAACCGTCTGTGATATCGGATAATCACAGACGGTTTTTAATAAAAAACCGTCTGTGATATCGCATAATCACAGACGGGTTTTAATAAAAAAACCGTCTGTGATACTCCTCCACCTCAGCAGAATCTATTTCTGTTTATAGCTAGCCTCAGGAAATGCTAGCCATGCCCTCTGAAACAAGCAGATAATCACAGACAAAAAACATACAATTCACACATCTCATTTCCTTTCAGATACATTTCACAGACATAAAACATCACATTGACATCGCACTTCATTTCACAAACATAAAGCATGCATCCATTTCGCAAATCGATTAATTGAATTGAAATGAAATGTCCATTAACACATCTCATTTACAAAAGATGTGCACTGCATTTGCACTTAGTGATAAGATCAATAAGAAATCATGGTGCGCAGTAGAACCGTCCTCCTGGCGTTATGACTTGAGTCAGCAAAAAGTACGCCAACTCTCCTCGAATCCCTCCAAGAACAGGCTGTTTCAATGCAGTTGACGGGATGGACGCAACCTGTCGATAGGAATATCAATGTGCGTATATATGTAACGTGTTAAGTATGAAGTAATTATGAGAAGAGTGACAAACCTTGCGATTGGTGAGCCTCGAGGAATCGAGGAGTAGTTCCATATGTTGGCAAACGTAGTATCCACATGTGTTGCCCGGCTCCTGCTGGTGACACTGCAAAAAATGGAATGTGTTAGTTCAAGAGGCATTAGTACCAACTGTTGCATAGGATTAATTAATGTGAAATAGCGAATACCTTAAAATCTCGAACATGTGTCAGCAAGCCTTTGGCCCCGCGCTTCGAGTCACCTCCCTTTTCAATGTAGGTGGCAAACGCCCTACGTAATTTGAAAAAGTTAACCTTAATCATTCGGAAGGAAAGAAAGTACAATGTAGATATGTATGGGGAATATGTGCTTACCTATCGATTACTTGGCTGAGAACTGTGAAGTCCATTTTATTCTTACTTAGGGAATCAAGGTAAAATACCTTGTTCCATTTTGGTACAATTACTACTAAAATCCAATGAAAGTTTTGAAGGAAGGGCATAAGTACATAATCCTTCTTGACGCAACCCAGCAGTCCTGCTGCAATGTACCTCTCGACGAGGGGTGTATCCTGGTCAATGGTTTGCTTGGCGACCAATTGTGGGTCGAAGAAACCAACTGATAAGTTGGATGATCTAGCTTTAATCAGCATGTGTCTATATATATACACACGAAAGAAAAAAATTAGATATGGCATTTATCGGTATGACATTAACGGAGACTGTGATTGTACACACTTACAGCGTCCAGCATCGAAGGATTGAGACGTCAAGAGCGTTGAACGTGAACAGATCGAATAAATCCTCAAAGGCGACCACGAACATACACTCTTGAAGACTGTGGTGTAAATCATCCGACGTGAATTTGACAGTGATACTTGAGGTCTGTTCTCCCACTAGCTTATTGGACTGCTGCATATACCACATGTGCAATTGCGTGCAACTATATGGTAGCTTTTCGAGGTATTTTTCCTCGAGCAACGGCTGACCAAGCACGAATTTGCGGGCCAAAGGTTGGTACGAAATATCATCATTGGTCTTCTTTGCTTTGCCCTTGCTGCTTCGGCTATAGGCCGACTTAACGGCAGTCGGCAGCAGCGGTGCAAGTTGCTCTGGCGAGAATAGGACCCGTGGAGATAGCACCGGTGCAGTATCCGGTGGTGGAACCGAATGGTCTTGTAATGGAGATGGCACCAGTGCAAGTTGCTCTGGCGAGAGTATGACCAGTGGAGATAGCACCGGTGCAGTATCCGGTGGTGGAACCGACTGGTGTTGTAATGGAGATGGAACCAGTGCATGTTGCTCTGGTCCTGCCACCGGTGAAGAAGACTCCAGGGAGATGTCGCTTTTGGGCCACTGGATGAATGTTCCGATGGCCTGTCCTAGAGTCATGATCTCGTCGTTGGGGGGCTTCGGTAGCGGGACCACCTCAAAATTGACATGCACACCATCCACATTAACTTTTGCGAAGCCTGGCGCTAAAGCTTGACCGTGCACCATGGCCCCGATACCAGACGAATATGCCTGGCCCCAAGCAGCGTACAAGGGAACGGAGCCATATCTCACTTGGAGCTTGCAATTCGTAGGCTCCTACATAACGATACAAAATTAGCTACTCGAATAGGCCTACCAATGGAGCAAGCATTCGAGAGGTAATAATTATTACCTGGATGTCGTCCACAGGAAATTTGGACTGGATTTGCGTCGGATTGGACGCGCAGCTACTCGGACGGTTGTGCGGGCTAGCTAGCGCAGCAGCGGCGGTGGCAGCCTGCTGACTTTCTGTCTGTTTCCGCACCTCATCTCTGATTATATCAGCCATCGAACCCAGTAGCTCCTCTTTAAGAGATGCCTTGATCTCTTCTCGTAGTTGTGCGTCACGCTCGCCTTTGTTTCTCTTCCTGCGCCGATACATGTCAGAGTCATCTTGGAAACCATGTTTCCATGGAACGTAAAGCCCAAGGCCTCTCGTACGGCCCGGGTGCTCCTTGTTTCCCAGGGCCACGGAGAGCATATCATTCTCCCTTGTTCCCTGGAATGATCCCTCCGTAGATTGAAAACTCAGCTCTTCCTGCAAGAGCACGACATGTCATTTCAATTCGTACGAAGTTGTGGAGTAATTACAAGCTACGTAGTTCGATCGATATCTTACCAGGCGCTGGGACACTTGCTGGTCTGCAGGGTTTCGAAAGGAGACTTCCCCCGATGTCATTGTAGATGACATTGCTCTAAGCCAATTTCGAGCGCGGTCATCCGGGATATTGGAAAACGGCGGGGCGATGTCCTCTGCAGCTGCCAGCTCATCCTCCAACCTCCATTGCGGGATTTTACCCGCATACCCAGCTGTGCCAAGTCTGTGGGGGTGCGTGTTTTTTTGCCTGGAGGGCCTTGTGCGCCAAACTTGTACTTTTGAACTGTTCGGTCGTTTTCATCGCCTTGAACTCTTCCCATTGTGGTTCCAGGAATGGGTATGTAGTGAAAGGCGTTTCGTCCGTCTCCACGTATTTCTTGACAAGCGTGCTCTTGAAGTTCTTCCATGCTTTGCACGCCGCTTGGTAGGTTTGTCGTTCCACAGTGTGTAAGTGTTCTTCTGGGAACTCGAACGATGCCAAAATTTCGGTCCACAGCTCACGTTTCCGACTGTCAGGCACGTTCTTCCACGAATTGTATGTGATCTCAATTCGTTGTCGTGCAACTATTCCGACCATGGTTCGGAATGCGTTTACCGCTTGCTTAGGAAGGATAGGGACCCCAGCTGCGTTTACCGCTGTGATGGTCTGTCGGCTCTGAGGCTTCTTTGATATCCCTCTTCCTTGGCGTCTTGATGTTGGAGCGGACGCCTCCGGCGATGATGCTGAAGAATGTGCGGGTGACATGTTGCTCATATTGTGGGTCTATTAAGATAAGATGAGAATGTGATCATATTGAATTGGAAGAGAGGAGTAGAGGGGAGGGGGAGAAGGGAGGGGGTGATATGGACATAGAGAGGGGGTGATGTGCCTATCTTAGCACCTACTTTAGTTGCTAATACTATAAACCAAATAATAGAATCAATAACAGTCTCAACATGAATATGTGCTCTCAAATTGTAGGGTTGCACAAGATTAATCTTGGCCGTCCCGCTACTAAATCATATACTCTTCCTTGATTGGTTATGCCAAATAATGAATTCAGTCTTTTGAGCTCTAGATACAAACTCTACAATCTCAAGATCAAGATATATTCAGCATGCATATATTCAGACAGGAATATATGGAAGATTGTATATAACAGATAACAGCTATTAGAGCTCAAAGACCGAATGAACCAATCTATTAGAGCTCAATTTAATAACATGCCATAACTGTAAATCCCACAGGCAATCTCAGTATATGGAAGATTGTATATAACAGCTATTAGAGCTCAAAGACCGAATGAACCAATCTCAGTATATGAATTTATCATCATCGAGCAACTGTAAATCCCACAGGCAATCTCAGTATATGGAAGATTGTATATAACAGCTATTAGAGCTCAAAGACCGAATGAACCAATCTCAGTATATGAATTTATCATCATCGAGCAACTGTAAATCCCACAGGCATCAGTATGAAGTATCAACCCTAACAGTAAGCATGAAGCTCGGGGAGGGATTTGATGACCTTAGGGTTTTGGTGACGGAGGAGGAGGCGGCGACGACGGAGGAGGAGGAGGCGACGACGACGGAGGAGGAGGAGGAGGCGGCGACGACGTAGGAGGAGGAGGCCCCGGGCTCGGGGAGGTGGCGGCGACGACGGGCTCGGGGAGGCGGCCGGCGACGACGGAGGAGGAGGAGGCCCCGGGGACGGAGACGGAGGAGGAGGAGGAGGCGGCGGCGACGCTGGAGGAGGAGGCCCCGGGCTCGGGGAGGCGGCGGCGACGACGGGCTCGAGTGAGGCGGCCGGCGAGGGCTCGAGGGAGGCGGCGGCGAGGGCTCGGGGGAGGCAGACCGGGATTTAGATATTAGAATAACTGCATAATACACGGAAAACCCTAGACACGGGTATATATAGCGGATTATTACAGACGGTTCTAAACTTAGAACCGTCTGGGATATGAATATCACAGACGGTTCTAAACTTAGAACCGTCTATAATAAACATACTATCTCAGATGGTTCTACGTTTAGAACCGTCTGAGATAGTAGGCTTATCACAGACGGTTCTAAACTTCGAACCGTCTGTGATATTCATATCCCAGACGGTTCTAAGTTTAGAACCGTCTGTGATAAGACTGTGCCCAACTGTAGTCATTCATGATCAACAGCCAACCATCTGCATTCATGATCAACTACCTACCAGCTGCATTCATTTACACATTTTATCAGTCTGCATTCATTTTTGTCACACATTTTCACATACACATCTGAAAATTGACTACATCACACATTTTCACATATACATCTCAAAATTGACTACATCACACATTTTCACATATACATCTCAAAATTGACTACATCACACATTTTCACATATACATCTCAAAATTGACTACATCACACATTTTCACATATACATCTCAAAATTGACTACATCACACATTTTCACATATACATCTCAAAATTGACTACATCACACATTTTCACATATACATCTCAAAATTGACTACATCACACATTTTCACATATACATCTCAAAATTGACTACATCACACATTTCCTTTAAAAATTAGCCCTTCATCATGATCAATGCGTACGTAACTAGTTTCGTCACGTTGTTGATCGTCGACCCTTATGCCATTTCCAAAAGGAGGTAACTCGTCAAATTGATTGTATTCCTCCTCGTCCACTACATTCTCCACTCCAACAATTCTCCTTTTTCCATGAAGAACTACATGACGTTTCTTATTTGCCGGGTCGGTTACATAGAAAACTTGAAAAACTTGATTGGCGAGTACGAATGGTTCGTCTTTGTACCCGACACGTTGGAGGTCCACGGTCGTGACACCGTACTTGTCAACCTTCACCTGTGGGAGATGCACCCAACGGCAGCGAAATAAGGGGATTTTGAAAACCACATAGTCGAGCTCCCAAATCTCTTCTATGAAGCCATAGTACGAGTTTCTCGACCCATCGGTACTGAATGCATCTATGCGGACACCGCTGTTCTGGTTAGTGCTCTTGACATCCTGAGACTGCGTATAGAATGTGTACCCATTTATGTCATATCCTTGCCATGTCACAACTGTAAATGTCGGCCCTTTTGCCAACCATGTCAGCGTCTCACTCGGCGAGCTCCTAGCGATTTGCTCCTTCAACCATTGGTTGAACCAACGGTTGTGTTGCCTCATGATCCAAACATCCGGCCGCTCCGGATTTTGTTGCCGAAGCACATCCTTGTGCTGGTCCACATAAGGGGCCACTTCAGTCATGTGTTGCAACACCGTGAAATGGGCTTGAGTATACGTGTCCATATCTGGAGTGATTGCTTTCCTTCCGATAGTTTCGAGACCCTTCAGCCTCCCCTCATGACGAGATTGAGGGACACCTATCGGTTGAATCTGAGCCATATAATCGACACAAAACTCAATGACCTCTTCGCTTGCATAACCTTCGACGATGCTGCCCTCCGGCCGAGAACGATTCCGTACGTAGGACTTGAGAATTCCCATGAACCTCTCAAATGGGTACATGCTACGTAGGAATACGGGCCCGCACATTTTTATCTCCCACACAACGTGAACAATGAGATGGACCATGATATCGAAAAACAAAGGAGGGAAATACATTTCAAGGTGACATAGAGTCATCACCACCTCGTCCTGCAGAGCATCTAGTCCTTCGGGATCGATGACCTTCTGAGCAATTGTGTTAAAGAAATAACATAGCCTCATGATTGTCTCTCGGACTTTGATCGGCAAAATATTTCTAATTGCAATAGGGAGCATCTGTGTCATCAGCACATGACAATCATGAGACTTCATGCCATTTAACTTCAAATCTTGCATCGAAACAAGTTTCTTCACGTTGCCGGAGTAACCAGACGGAACTTTGACACCATGCAAGCACTGGCACAGTTCTGTTTTCTCAGCCTTGGACAGAGTGTAACACGCAGGGGGAAGGTACGTTCGTCCATTATCAGTGTGTGTCGGTGCTAACTCAGGCCTGATGTCCATGTCAGCCAAGTCAAGCCGTGCGTTGACGCCGTCCTTTGTTTTATCACGGATGTTCAGTAAGAGACCAATCAAGCTGTCACGCACATTCTTTTCTACGTGCATGACGTCGATGCAGTGCCGAACATCTAGGTACTCCCAATAAGGTAAGTCCCAAAATATTGATCTCTTCTTCCAGGTGTTCTTCTCATGAGCCCTCAATTTACGTCCCTTTCCGAGGACAACATCTAAATCCTTAACCATATCATAAACCTCGTGTCCCCTTAAATGCCTTGGAGCTGAACCGTCTTCCTTCTCTCCGTCAAATTGTTGCTTCATCTTGCGGTATGGGTGAGCCCTCCGAAGGAACCGGCGGTGACGCATGTAGACGGTTTTGCGTGAGTGTCTCAGCCACACACTCTCGGTACCATCTAAACAGTGAGTACAAGCTTTGGCACCTTTTGTACTATGGCCTAATAGGTTACCAAGGGCAGGATAATCATTTATGGTGCAAAACAATAAGGAGCGCAGAGTGAAGTTCTCTCGTTTGTATGCATCCCATACCTGTACCCCTTCGTTCCACAGTACTTTTAGATCTTCCACCAACGGTGCTAGGAACACATCGATATCATTCCCAGGTTGTTTTGGCCCTTGAATAAGTATCGACAGCAAAATGTACTTTCGCTTCATACACAACCAAGGAGGAAAGTTATAGATGCAGAGAGTCACGGGCCATGTGCTGTGTCGGCTGCTCATGCTACTAAAAGGATTCATTCCATCTGTACTCAGTCCAAACCTTATATTCCTTAGTTCTGCACCGAACTCTGCAAAACTCCTATCGATGTTTCTCCACTGCGCGGAATCAGCAAGGTGTCTTATCATTCCATCCTTCTTGCGCTCCTCCGAGTGCCAACGCAGCAGTTTTGCCTCCTTTGGATTTGCAAAAAACCTTTTCAAACGGGGAATTATAGGAAAATACCATGCCACCTTAGCAGGAGGTCCTTTCTTCGCCTCTGTTCCCTCGCCATCATCTGATTGATTGTTACGTTTGTATCGGGATGCGTTGCACACCGGACATACATGCATGTTTGCATACTCTTTACGGTAGAGGATACAGTCGTTCGGGCATGCATGTATTCTTTCTACTTCCATTCCCAACGGACAAAGAACCTTCTTGGCTTTATACGTGGTTTTAGGCAACTCATTTCCCTCCGGAAGCATGTCCGCTAAAAGACCTAGCAGCGCCGTGAAACTCTTGTCGGACCAACCGTTGCTTGCCTTCAATTTCAACAGTTCAAGCACGGCCGACAACCTCGTGTACTTGCAGCTCGTGTACAAAGGTTTCTCTGAGTCCTCCATCAAGCCACGGAATTTAACATACTCTCTCTCATCATAGTTCTCTTCTACATCGCGAAGCATCTGATTCAGATTATCATCGTGCAACCTATCCGAATCCGAGCCACAATCGACATCAACCGGCGGCATGTCATTCACTTCACCGGCGATGTCATCCGGGGGCATATCATTCACTTCGCCGGCGATGTCATCCGGGGGCATATCATTCACTTCACCGACGATGTCATCCGGCGGCATATGATCATTCACTTCGCCATGACTGGTCCAACACATATAATCTTTTTTGAAACCCCTCCGAATCAAGTGCGCTACAATTTGCCCTCGGTTCTTAAACATCTTCAAATTCTCGCAGTCAGTGCATGGACAGCACATATATTCCACCCCCTTATTCAACATATCCTCCTCGGCGGCTCTTATAAAAGCAGAAACGCCATTAATGTACTCTTCACTCACACGGCTCGCAGCATACATCCAGCTTCGGTCCTACGTTACGTACATATATAACAACTTAGTATTAAAATCTAGATTAACTAATTATAACTACATATATACGGGCCACATTTATTATATTGAGACTTAATTTGCTAGCTCAATTCATATTACAAACACAACAGCTATTATATAACCAACAATTTTACAAATTAACCATCTTCAATAACCACTAATGGATTACTTAGACCTAAATTGTAATGCAATTAAAGAAAAAATAAATTACATTACTAACCATATCTAGAGCAACCAGGAAAGACTGAATATTCAAAGCTCAATCTCTGCCTCTTCCCACCAAATTAACTGGCCTGAAATCGCCTAGCTTCCTCCCGAGTGAAAAAGTGCGCAGCAGTGGATAGATCTGGATCGAAATGAAGACAGATGCGGTCTGAGCAGCGCAATAAATGCCTTAGCCATTATCACAGACGTTTTTTAACTAAAAACCGTCTGTGAATTATCACAGACGGTTTTTAGTTAAAAACCGTCTGTGATAATTAGCTTATCACAGACGGTTTTATATTAAAAACCGTCTGTGATAATATGGGATTATCACAGACGGTTTTTAATACAGACCGTCTGTGATACTTCGGTAATAACCGCCTGTGATAATCCATTTTCCCGCCACAAATACCACAGACGGCCTCCTAATTACAACCGTCTGTAATAGTGTTCATCAGAGACGGTTTCACAAAACCGTCTGTGATGAGGCGTCTACTATGAGGCTTTCTGTAGTAGTGAGATAAACTTGTGAGGAAACTGAACATTAGAGTTAATCAGAATTCAATAAAGAGAGTGAACTGAAAACAGGCCATGATGATTAAACTTCCGTTGCAAAACATCACCCTCACTCGAAAGATTTAGATCTGAACATGTCAATAAAAGATGAGACCAAGCATTAAGATTGCCATTTAGCAAAGTTCTACTGAAGGAAACAGTATTCATGTTATTAGCAAACACATCAGCAACAGCCACATGTTTAGCATTGGTGATGTTTTAAAGCCTGGGGTATTGCTGTGAAAGTGGCACATCCCCTATCCAAGGATCTTCCCAGAACCTTGTTTGCTTTCCATTTCCTATCTGCCTATCTGTACGAATGCACTTCAGCACAGAGAACCCTTCTTGCATGACGGAGCCCCTGCCGAGGCAGTCGTCGGCGCCACTAATGAGACAGACTTGGCAAAACTAGGGGCCATGACGTCAGGCCCGGGGCTGCCCGACGGCGTGAAGAATGCACCGTTGAGCATCAAATCGCCTTCCGATATCCACCTCCACTTCACTCGCTCTCTGGCGCACTTTCGCGCCTTGTCACCTGCAGAAAATGCAGCATCTGTGATCAGCTACAATGAACTAAAATTATATGGGTGCATGGCACAAGTAAAACTATCAGATGGCTGCTTCAAGTAACAGGCCAAGTTCGAGAAAATGATATGCTGCATTGACAACTTCAAGTTATCATGTCCTTTTGATAAGAAACTAGAATGCAGCTTGAACTGAAAAAACTAATACGAGTTGAAGACCATATTTTTCTCAAGATTTTTGTGTTCCACTTTACAGATATAAAATATGCAACCAATGTATAGAAGATGCGTAGGATGCCGTCGTCGAACTCCACCCGACAGCCGGCTTTGTCGAGCTTCCCGAGGCTCACGATATTGGCCGTCAAACAGGGAATGAAATACACCCCCGTCAGCGCGCGGTGTTCATCGTTCTTGCAACTGAAGATGATGGTTCCATAGCCCTCGATCTCCATGACCAAGCCATCGCCAAAGTGAACGGTGCCGCAGATGCTGGTGTCAAGCACGAAGAAGGCAGATTGCATGCCAGTCATGTGATTCGTCGCCCCAGTGTTGAGCACCCAACTCCGATGGTCGTGGTCCTCCCGTGGCCCAAGCTATGCAAAGACCTTCTCCTCACGGATCTGGACGACGCGGTTTGGGGATGTTGGCGGCAGCGTCGGAGATGGAGGTGGGGAGGAGCGGACTGCGTGGGCCATCAGGAGCATCGGCTCCTCCTCTTCTCCTTGGGCGACGTAAGCCTGCGCAGCTTTTTTGGGCTTGCTGCGGCAGTCCTTGGCCCATTGGCCGGCCTTGCCGCAATTGTGGCATTTGTCCGTCATGTGCTCCTGGCCCGGCCCGCTGGACTCCCCACTCTTGCCGCCGCGCGCTCCACCACCTCGACGCCCTTGAGTCTTTCCGCGCTTATTGCCGCTGCCGGAGCCACTGCTCTCACCGTCGCCGCCTTGGAGCTTGAAACGTGCAAGCCACTCTTCCTCCAAAAGGAGTAGGCAGCCCTGCTTGTCAACGACGGGGGCCGACGGCGGTGCTGGTTTCTTGCGCCGCTGCTCGACCTGCCGTAGACGACCGGTGACCTCCTCTATGGACAACTCGTTGCAATCAAGGAGCGTCTCGATGGCGATTGCCACCTAAGAGAGGTGCTCGGGAGTGACCTCGAGCATCTTCTTGATGATCGTTGCATCCGAGATCTCACCGCCAAGCACACGGATGTTGTTGGCTAGCCCAACAATTCGGAGCGAGAAGTCGTCGATGGACTCCCCGTCCTTGAACTCACCGAACTCCTTGCGTAGCCGCTGCACGTTGGCATCGCGGACTAGCTAGACACCGACACGCACAGTCTTCACCGCCTCCCACGCCGATCGCGCTGTGTGCTTGTGTGCAAGCGACCCAAGCATCTCGGGCGGCACGGCGCGCAGAATCGCCGCCAGCGTGAGTCGATCCTCGCGGTACTCGATGACCTCGTCTTCCTTTGGCTTGACGGCCTACCAAAGCCCTTGGGCCTGCAGGTTTACGCGCATCAGCAACGACCACTCTTGGTAGTTGGTGCGTGTTTGCATCGGGTACTGTATGGAGGTGCCCGCTTCCTTGACTACGTGCTCAATGATGACCTCACCGTGGTGCCGTCCGTGGCGCGATGCGGGAGAGTGGGAGATGCGTCGGCGACGCGGTGGTGACGGCGATCGCCCACCATCCAGAACCGACTGCACAGACATCGCCCTTGGAGTCGTAGCCGCTCTGATACCAATGACGGAAATCGCCAATGATCAGGACATCGATGGACTTCTGACAATGCAAGAACAACTCACGCAAACACAATGGTTGTTTTAGTGCTACTAGAAACTCACGTCTTGATGATTGTATTTCTTAATTATTTATAGGGAGATTACAAGTTAAACATAGAAACTAATCTATCTATATGGGTAACGAATACAGCAAGCTAAACATAGCAAGCTAGCTAAATATAGTAAGATAAACATGGCAGAAAATCACATACTAAACATAGCAAACTAGCTAAATATAGTAAGTTAAATATGACAAATTTGATGGTGACGCGTATGGAATTTGTCAAGAGAGGCACTGCCCCCGATGGCGTAAATTTGCCAATTTATGTAATCGTTTTTGATGATGTGGATGAGTCCAAACTGGCACCTGGCGCATAACTATCACATCAGCGCACCTATTAAGATGAGAGATTTGGGCGTAGCTGCCACATTTGTATGCTGTTTACAGTCCAATGTACTTGTAAAACAAACAAAGCACTTGTACAAGAATGGCATTACCTCGGCATTCTTTGGACAAGGCCTGGTCCAAATCGATTGAAAGCAACAGTGACCTGCATGTTCTTGTCATTAGAGAAGTTGTCATTGTGGCCAAGAAGCATGGCCTCGTCATGGTTGCTCATGAGGTTGTTGGATACAGTTACACTGGTGGAAGCTGTTTGAAATAGCCTCTCTTAAACACAAGCTTTTATGGTGGACTAACGCACACAAACACAGTAGGTGGCTCGTCAGAGATAAGAACGAGAAATTGAAGTTGATAACCAAGTTGAATACAAAACTTAGGCACAAGATTGTGATACCAACTACTCGCGCTTTTTCTGTGTTTTTCCTGTTATTCTCTAGCTCAAAATGCTCAACAAATTACATGACTTAAACAGATACAAACCGGTAGTGGCGGACCCAGGATTTTTAGAATGGGTGTTCGGATTTCGAAGCTAAGTTGCTCGAATACGTCGATACCGTAGCGCACCGTCGCCCCCCCAAAACACCAATACAACGATGCGTGTATGTAGATATAATAAAAATACATAAATTAATGATTTCTTATGAGGAAATAGACGACATAAGGCGAGCATAATTATATGAATTAAACAATAATTATAGAGATAAATGAGAGTTGTATATCTTGTTGATCTTGCCCTTTTTTTGCTATTTCCCCATCAGCAAGAATTGTCCATCTCAGAGGAAATTGTATGTTTCTTCCATGGAGCAAAACAGACCAAGAAAGAAAATAAGTGGAGTGGGGGTGGAGCACACCTGGATATGATGAGAGGACGATGACAATAAGTTGGAGGTGCTGCTCACTTCCCAATGCCACGCTCCCTCCCGGCTACAGCAGTGCTCCCTTCCTATCGCTTGCTCCCTACCTCTGTGTTCGTTGTGCCACTGCCCGCAACACTTCTCTGCTCGTCCGTGCTGCCACACGCTCACCTTGCACCACGCGCCGCCTTATGCATGATTGTCGTCACATCATGACACCACATTCATGTCCGCCAGTCGTCACTCACCTCTAACCTGCACCTCTGCCCGCTCGCCACTCGAAGGCCGAAGCCGCCTCCCACACAAACAGCCACAAGATGAGAAATGGAACAAATGTTAGGATTTTGTTTATGTCTTTACCTCTTTGGGCGTGAGGAGGGTTGAGGTGAAAAGAAAAATGGGTCTAATGTATTACATGGGCTGCGCGCGAGATACAGGGAGTGCAGGCTGAATTTATTTGCAGTCATAAAAATATAGTTTTAGCACAACTAATAGTATATGCATCTAATATACCTATTAAATACCTGGTATTTTATAAAATTTTTGGGTGTTCAGCTGAACACCCTTGACCTACTATAGATCCGCCCATGCAAACTGGCCTCACATGCAGCCCACTCACCCACTACAGCCACACGACTTGGATTCTGACTACCAGTGATCCAGTTTTACCGGCCTCACCTTCCCACGACTCTTGCACATGCCGCGCACTGACGTACGACCAGATCATTCCACAACTGCTCCAGCGCACACCCCGCTACGACTGCAACCACGGCCACTACGACTGCTACCACTTCTACAAAATAAGCTATATTAGATGTCTCATCACAGACGGTTCAAGGAGAATCATCTGTGTTGTTGTTATTATTATAGACGGTTTTACAGGAGTGACCGTTTGCTGTCTGTGATGAGCCACTATCACAGACGGTTCATAGTAATAACCGTCTGTGATAGTTCACAGACGGTTATTAATATAAACTGTCTATGATAGTTGAAGACATCATAGACAGTTCATATTAAAAACCGTTTGTGATATTTCATAGATGATTATTAACACGAATTGTCTATGATATTTGCACACATTACAGACAGTTATTAATATGAACCGTCTGTGATAATTATGTATTACAGACGGTTTGTAGTTGGACATGTCTGGGATACACCGCATTATTAATTAATACCAAGCCAGACTGGTCCCGACAGATCTATCTTCATTGCGCTCTATTGAAGAAAGCGGTCGGCTTTGGGAAGCATTTCGATTGTAAATTTAGCTGCTTGTAGATCGATTTGTTCTAGCTTGGTGATTATTGGTTAGTATTTATTTCTAATTTATATGTCTTGTAATAAAGAGAGATGATAGCTACCCTTAGATCTAGCTTAATTGGTAGTTGCTGCAATTTAAGACTGTGTCAGTACTCCTAATTTATTTCAACATATTAATCCTTGCTTGATATATATTGCTTTATGAATAGTACGTAGCTGGCTAGCTATAGTAGTATTAATAATGCAATTTGACATTAATTTGTTACATACGTAGCCTATCTCAAACACACGCTTTCATGGTGGACTGATGCACACAAACACAGTGGATGGCTCGCCGGAGATGAGAACGAGAAGCTGGAACTAATAACCAAGCTGAACAAAAATCTGAGGCACAAGATTGTGGTGCTAAATGCTTGCAACTTTTCTGTGTTTTTCTCTGGCTCAAAATGCTGAACAAATTACATAACTTAAATAGATACAAACGGGCTACACATGCAGCTCAGTCACCCACTACAGCCATATGACTCGGACAAATTACCTGTGATCCCGTTTAATAGGCCTCACCTTCCCATGACTCTTGCGCACGCCGTGCACTGACGTACGACTAGGTCATTCCACAACTACTCCGGCGCACACCCCGCTGAAAGATCAAGCTCTATTTAAGTTGGTTTTGATGAGTAGCCTGCTGTTAGTAGTAAGTTTTCCATCACTAGTATATTGTATTTGCCTCCTAGTAAAATTCGGATTTAAAATATTGCCCACATTTTCAACATCATTCAATGTATTATTTGGAATTTGCAGGTTTCATAATTAAGAGAGAGCGTGAGCTCTAGTGGGCTGAGAGCGGGAGATATGAGTTGGATTGGACATATTTATATTTTTTTAGGTATACATATATAGTATTTTTGCTCAATAAAGAGTATATATGTGTAATATACCTAGTATATACGATATATTTTACAAAAAAAATAATAGGTGTTTAATTGAACATCCATAACCTGTAAGGGGCCGCTCCTGGTACTTGGGTTGGCAACTTCATAGAGATCAGCTCCTGGACATATATCACAACCTTACGCCTCTACCTGGCTCACCAAGGTCGACCCCCTCTTCAAATCTGTCAATCTCACTGGTGGGTTCGGGATGTTCGGGAGAACAACACACGCAGACAGTTTTGCTACTTGCACGGTCAAGAGTGATTCGACGATATTTTATCGATGCACCAAGCTTTATTGCTGATATTATGATATAATACATAAACATGACACTGCGCACATCATGTGACGCTCCATCAGGAACACGAGTTCTTTTTTTTTTGGGCCCAACAGACGATGTAGATACTTGCATGGACCTTAATTTATTGTTATATTCTTAAGCTAGCTTAATTAGCCAACCTTGGGAACCTGCGCCACCGTGTCGACCCAGACGCGGACGCGGCTCTCGTCGAACATTTTGTCGACGGGGGTTCCCACCGGCACGACCACGACCTTGAGGTCCGGTCGGTCCGCCTTGATCTTCTCCTCCGCCTCCTTGATCGTACGGCCGACCAGCTCCGGCCACTCCGTTTTGGGAGCGTTGCTGTCCGATGAGCTCATCTTGGCAACAAGTCAGACAAACACCTGCGAGCAGTAGTGCTTCTTTGTCAATTCTCATGTCAACCCAAAATGAAACTTGTATAGGAATATATTTTTTTGAACATACAGTAGAAGTATTTATAATCTTTTCGGCACAGAAGTTGATTGCATTTGTTGGTGGTGGGTGGGGGTGCCAGGGGGTTAGGAACCTGGTGTTCGGCTTCTGGTTAATTTTAGGGGGAGGGGGATCCGGTAAATCCGGTTACTGGAAAAGTTTGGTCAAAATTCAGGCAAAAAAGTTTGTGGAAAATTTCAAATTTTTGAAAAAATATAAAATTGTAGATATGAACTAAAAAATCAAATATGCACAAAATAAAGACGAAAATGAAGTTGAAATTTGATTTTTTTTTCATTTAGATCAACTTTATATGAAAATATGGGTCCTACTGGTTGAATTTGGCCGGCATAAAAACTTATCGGGGTCCAGTGTGTTTGTAAACTGTCGGTTTTCGGCGGCGGCTACCGGGTGGTAAGTAGAACCCTGGTTCAGAGAACGGGCCTGGCCAATTCCTGAAGGTTTCCAGAACCCTATTCTATCGGTGTTAAAATATGTACTTTTGGTAGGAGATTGCATTTTGGTCCCTAAAAGGTTGACATATAGGGGCTGCAAATCAATGGCATGAAATTCTATCATGAATTTCGAACAAACACCCTTACTCTCTCTGTTCTTTTTAAGTGATATTTTTGACTTTCCACAGTTTACAAGATGTGGTTTTGACTGTTACTTTTTACAATTTTATATTATTACCCCCTCCAATCATAAATACATATTATTTTGGACATATGTGCAGTCAAACTTTAAAATTTTTAACTATTAATGTCTTTTAAATATTTAAATTGAATACATGAAAATTATATGTGTAGATTTATCTCAAAAAGTACTTTTATAATATTATAATTTTATTAGATTTATAAATATATTATAATAAAAATTAGTAATCAATGTTGTGTTTTGAAAACCATGTCGATATCTGAAATGATATGTATTTGTAACCAAGGAGTATATACTAATAAAATTATAATAACATGAAAGTATTATTAACGATAATCTAATGATATAATTTTCATGCAACCAATTTAGATAGTTTTTGACATGTTAAAAATGTTTGACGGTAGAAATTCTAAGTATCACTTAAAAAAGAACGGAGGGAGGTGGTTTTGTAAAATAGCACACGAATCAAAGTTACAGGCACTAAGATGCGGCAGTTGAAAATATTTTAGTTCCCAAAAGGATCCTGACCCAAAATGAAGGACGAAAATACAACTTCTTGCTAATGTACGTACATGACAAACGAGAGGCTAAACCGAAGCACAAGATCAGGAAAGAGAAGGTACTTACCACCAGCTCTAAGTACTTGTGTGATTGATCGTTTCTTGTAGTGATTTGAAGATTTAGGATGTGTGTATGAAGCTGTCCTGTATTTATAGGCAATGCTAATTAAGAAGCTGACAGTGCTTCGAAGACGTGCACGCGCAAGCTTCTCACCCAAACCAACCTTCATGCGCATGTTATTCTTGTTATCGTCAACATTTTGGGCCCGGAAACTCTCAACCCCAGGCACGTTGATGCGTGGAGATCTGAAATTTGACGAACTATTATCATTTGACACACAGATGCAGACAGAAAAACGAGCCAGCTGACTCAGAAATTGAGATTATGGAGCTAATAAGTAAGTGTGGTTCTGTTAGTTGTTTGTAGAAAATTTGTATACTCATGCAACGGGAGAACTAACAGTTTGTAAATATGCCATTGTTAAACATAGCAAATGCTCAGGAGGAAATGTGTATCTTCGATTTACAGATAGGCAATTGCTGGAATGTATGACCTCAACCACCATAACCTTGTGCCTTACCATTAAGTCACATGGGTACCCCTTTATAGCAAATTTAAAATCATTGTTTAGTTCATTTCACGTATTTATAAATTTTGGTCTTGCAATGGCGTATATATGCAACTTTATTACAACTATATTCACATTTTAGCTAATACCAAAAAAATTCAGGAATTAATATTCTTTATTTAAATTCGATGTAGCTCAAAAAGTTTAAGCACAAGAACAAAGATAGTTATTGCAAAGAAATAAAGGTAGTTATCTCTTTTTTTAGGATAATTATCCCTTTTGCAAGGAAGGTAGTCAAAAGTGTTTAGCCGGCTTGAGTTCCTAGTATCTATCTTTTTGTGGATGTTGTGGCTCCAATGTATCCACGTCCGATTGATGTTGGCCCCTCGACCTTCTGAACCCATCTCGGAGGTGCAAACTGCAAACAAGTGGCCCATCTTTCATTCATCTGTGTAAGACGATGGAGAGAGCAGAGAGCAGCAAACAAAACAAAACTAGTTCAAGAAAAAACCATACCAGGCAGGGCATTGAAAGAACAAACCCAATCAACGGCAGCAACATCTACACTTGCATATCCAATTTCTGCAATTTCCAAGAAACAGAGCTGGCAAAGTTAGAGCGGCAAAGCTTCCTTCAGGGGTGAGTGAAACAAACAGATAACGCTGCTGGTGAAATGCACATCATTCTATTGGTTTTTTTTTGAATGGGCAAAAACGCTGCCTTGTATTAATAAGAGAGGAAAAATTATATACAGAAAAAAGAAAGTTGGGAGTGCTTGCCCAAAAACAGGTCGCACCCGTGGATAAAAAATTATGGTGTTACAGAAGTAAGTGAGAGCTCCGCTAGCCTCTTGCCTCCGCTAGAATCCAGGTTCAAGTCTCCTCAATATTTGCGATCAGGACGTGGGAGAGGACGTGACTGAATGGAAAATGCAAGAATTCCATTCTATTTCACAAGTGACCAACATCATCAGCGTGGCTAGTGCCTTCCGTGGCACACTTGGCTTTAGGATGATAGACTCCTGTTAGGTTAGTTCTTTAGTTCTTTAGGATCTCCTAGGTTAGATCTAGTGGGTTCTTTTCTTTAGGGTTCTTGAGAGAAACGCCGAGAGGGAGAGAAGAAGCACCGACCTTCTGATTGCATGGAGGAGGAGTTGGCCATCGCGGGTTCGCTCGGTGAAGTCTGCGCACGGGCAGCGACGGTCGGGGAAGAAGGAAGACGGCGGCGGCCGCGGCGCAGATCCGGTGAAGGAGACGGCGGTGGTGCTTCCCGTCGCTAGAGCGCCACCCTCTCAGATCGGGTTAGGGTTTGTCGGTGGGGTTTGTGGCGGCACGGTGAACCTCGTCGTTGCGTGCCGCCCCGGCCTCCACCTCTTTTATATGGCGCTGGCGACAGGGGCCCACCAGCCAAAATGGGCTGGGCGCCCCCGATCAGGGCGCGAGCAAGGGGGGGATTTGGCCGTTGGGCCAAATCCCCTGAGATCATTCTAACATTCTCCCCCTTGATCTCAATCTATACTTTATCTTTAATCACTTTTGACTTTACACATTCCATCACAGATTAGTGCATAGAACATGTCTCATTGTCATGGTCAAACGCCGATAGATTCAACAGCTACAATACACTTCACTATTCTGAAATCGTTACTTTAAACTTTTGGGCCATCTTTTAGTCCAGGAATCATAGGCTTTCCCTTAAACCCATGCCGGCTACATGTTCTCTGAACACGTTGGGTGGTAAGCCTTTAGTAAGCGGATCCGCTAACATCTTTGCGGTACTTATATGCTCTAGACTTATAATTTGATCCCGAACTTTATCTTTCACAACATAGTACTTTATGTCAATGTGTTTGGCAGCACCACTTGACTTATTGTTGTGGGCATACATTACTGCGGGTTCATTGTCGCAGTACAACTTAAGTGGTCTATTGATGTCGTCAACCACTTTTAAACCGGGTATGAACTTCTTTAGCCAGTTCACCTGCCCTGTGGCCTCATAACATGCTACAAACTCGGCATACATTGTGGACGATGTAGTGACGGTTTGCTTTGAGCTTTTCCACGATATAGCTCCTCCAGCGAGAGTGAATACATATCCGGATGTAGACTTTCTATCATCTCCCGCAAAATCAGAATCTGTATACCCCACTATATGGAGTAAATCTGATCTTCTGTATGTCATCATGAGGCCTTTTGTTCCTTGCAAATAACGCAAGACTTTCTTTATCAATTTCCAATGTTCTATTCCAGGATTGCTCTAGAATCTGCCAAGTAACCCGGTAACAAATGCTAAGTCAGGGCGTGTGCACACTTGAGCATACTGTAAGCTTCCGACAGCTGAAGCATATGGAACCGCTTTCATTTGATCGATCTCATACTGGTTCCTAGGGCATTGAAAATCCCCATATCTGTCGCCCTTGACTATAGGTGCAGGTGAAGGACTACTTTTATGCATACCAAATTTCTTTAAGACTTTCTCTATGTATGCCTTTTGTGACAGTCCCAATATCCCTTTGTTTCTATCCCGGTGAATTTCGATCCCTAGAACGAACGAAGCTTCACCAAGATCTTTCATATCAAAGTTTGAGGACAAAAACTTCTTTGTCTCCAGTAGCAGACTGACATCACTACTAGCCAGTAGGATATCATCCACATACAGGATTAGGAAGATAAACTTCCCATCTTTAAACTTTGCATAAACACAGTTGTCCTCTACATTCTCTTTAAACCCAAATTTTCTTATTGTACTGTCAAACTTCAAGTACCACTGTCTTGAAGCTTGCTTTAACCCAAATATTGATTTCTTTAGGCGGCATCCCATTCTTTCATTTCCTTCCACGACAAAACCTTTCGGTTGTGCCATGTAAACATTTTCCTCCAAATCCCCATTAAGAAATGCCGTCTTTACATCCATCTGATGTAACTCTAAATCATAATGTGCTACTAATGCCATTATGATTCTGAAGGAATCTTTACATGAGACTGGAGAAAATGTCTCATTGTAATCAATCCCTTCTCTTTGCGTAAAGCCTTTTGCCACAAGTCGCGCTTTGTATCTTTCTATATTCCCTTGGGAGTCAAGCTTTGTCTTGTAGACCCATTTACAGCCTACTGTTTTGGCTCCTTTAGGAATAATTTCTAAGTCCCAGACTTTATTAGTCTTCATGGACCTCATCTCCTCTTCCATGGCCTCAAGCCATTTTGAGGAATTTTCGCTTCTCATGGCTTCTTCAAATGAGGTGGGATCCTCCTCCATTTGAAATTCCTCTGTATGATAAATTTGATAATCATCAGAAATAGCTGATCTTCTTACTCTTGAGACCTCCTCGGGGCCTCCTCATTTGGTACATCTTCTGTTTGAGGCTGCTGTTGCTCCCCCTCATCTGTGGCAATAGGTTCTATAGGATCCTGAAAAACAGGTTCCTCATTATCATTCATTGTTGCCACAGGAGGAACAATAACAGGTGCTGGCACCACAGTGTCTTGCACCGTCGGTGCAGCGACAGCAGGTAGTGTGAAGAATGGCTCTTGAATCATCGGAGTGGGCGCATACACCCGCTTCTCTTCAAGGTCAATCTCACGAGCTACCATGCTCCCCCTCATCATTTCATCCTCTAAGAAGACAGCGTGTCTCGTTTTTACAAATTTTGTATATCTATCTGGACAGTAGAAACGAAACCCTTTTGACTTTTCAGGGTAGCCAATGAAATGGCAACTTACTGTTTTGGGATCAAGCTTCCCAAGGTTTGGGTTAAATACTTTAGCCTCAACAGGACTCCCCCACACACGTAAGTGGTTTAGTGAGGGAACTCTTCCTGTCCACATCTCGTACGGTGTTTTGGGCACCGATTTACTAGGCACTCTGTTGAGAATATAAATGGCGGTTTTCAACGCCTCCATCCATAAACTCAATGGCAGTGTGGAATAGCTCATCATGCTTCGCACCATATCCATCAGGGTACGGTTGCGTCTTTCAGCTACTCCATTTTGCTGAGGTTCGCCCGGTGTAGAATACTGGGCCACTATGCCTTTTTCCTGTAAAAACCTTGCAAAAGGTCCAGGAACTTGTCTATATGGGGTATGTCGACCGTAGTACTCCCCCCCACGATCAGATCGGACTATCTTAATCTTTAAATCGTGTTGGTTTTCAATTTCAGCCTTAAATATCTTGAATTTATCCAAGGCTTCATTTCTTTCTTTGATTGGATAAATATATCCATAACGGGAGTAATCATCCGTGAATGTTATGAACGAGTCATATCCATCCACACTTTTCACAGGAAAAGGACCACAAATATCTGTGTGAATAATTTGTAGAACTCATGTGCTTCTTTTAGCGTCTTTTTTAATTTTCTTTACATATTTTCCTTTAATGCATTCTCTGCATTGTTCTAAGTCTGAGAACTCTAATGGAGGAAGAATATCATTCTTAACTAGTCTTTCTATTCTCCCCCTCGAAATATGGCCTAAACGACAGTGCCATAATTTCGACGACTCATCTAGAGTTCTCTTTCGTTTTCTGTTTACATTCGTAGACGAGGATTCAATCACTTTCTCGCACGCGACGTTCTCATTATCGCATACGATATTCACATCATCACACAATGATAACAAATAAATCTCATTCTGTAAGATGGCAAGACCAATACATTCTTTATTAAACATTATTTCACACTTGCCATTTCCAAAATTACAATCATAACCATCTTTGTCCAAATTTGAAACACTAATCAAATTCCTCTGTAAAGAGGGAACAAAAAGGACATCTCTAAGTAAAAGATTGGAGCCATTAGCTAACTCTAATGAAAGATCGCCAACGGCTTCAACTTCAGCTTGGACTCCATTTGCAACTTTAATGCATCTTTCGTTTCTTTGCGTAGTCCTCGTCGAACGGAATCCCTCTAAGGAATTAGCAACATGAACAGTTGCTCCTGAGTCAATCCACCAAGTGGATTTCGAATATTGCACATACAGGCATTCATTTATAAAGGTAATAATGTTCTCACCTTTCTTTGCCATTATCATCTTTAGGTAATCAGGACAGTTCTTCTTGTAGTGTCCTGTCTTCTTGCAGTGAAGACACTGGTCTTTGTCTACAGCAAATTTGTTCTGTTGAGGCTGATGGACGGAGGCTTTTCCCTTGTTCTTTGAGAAGGGGTTACTGTTGAAGTTCTTTTTCTTGTTATCCCTCACATAGTTGATAGAACCACCATGTGAGGATTTGATTCTTTCCTCCTCTTGCACACACATGGCTATGCACTTTTCCAAGTCCCATTTCTCGGGCTGCATATTGTAGTTGACAACAAAGGTGTCAAACTCTTTGGGCAAGGAAGCAAAAACCAAGTGAATAAGGAACTCATCCTTGAGAGCCAAATCCATTGGTTTAAGTTTAGATGCCAAGTTGCTCATCCTAAGAATGTGCTCTCTTATGCCATTGCCACTGCCAGAATACCTTTCTGTTACCAGCTGCTTAATCAGCTGTGTAGCATAAGTCTTTGAAGAGCCAGTAAACTGACTCTTTATTTTATCAAGGTATTCTGTGACAGTGTCACACTCTGCAATTGAGCCCACAATCGCAGGCTCAATTGTGTTCTTTATCACAGCCATACATTTCTTGTTTGCTGTGGTCCATTTCTTATGATCAAGGTCATAAGACATCTGTAAGGGAGCATGATCCCTCTGTCTTTTCTGCCATGCAGTATCATCCTCATTTTGTTCCCTCACTGGTGCCAAAGGCTTAGTGGGACGTGCTGTAGTGAGGACCCAGTCCACCTCAGCCAAGATAAACGCTAAGTCTATCTTTTTCTTCCACTCTTCATAATTATCACCTTTGAGAGTGGGGATCTCTCTGATACAACTCATCAAGTTGTATCCGCCTGAAAAATATTTCAAATAAAGTGAGAACGTAACAGCAAAATCATATGCCTTATTTCCAACGTTGGTCAAAAATACGACATACAATTTAAATCATTTTATCTATACATTAAATCTACATCACCGTTGGGAAGAAATAGAAATAATGCATAAAAATCATCAATTAAAAAATTATAACATTGTTATTATCAACGTTGGCCAGAAAATAACAATATCATAATTATCTGGGATTTATATCTATTTTTCCAAAATTAAATTCTCCCGTTGGTTCGAATTTAATAATGAAAATCAATCAATATTATCTTTTGCAGCAGAAACTGTAATTATTCAAAAAATAATTCAATATTCAGAAGCATTATACAATACACATTTAATCTCTGAAAAAATATACACGTTGGTGCAAAAAATTACAGAGATTTGGATCAAATTTCAATCAAATTCATCAAAAAATGCTTCTGAAAAATCAATACACATCAATTTCGGGTTTTACTGTGCAAAACGGCCATTTGGCCCGTTCCACGCGGCCGCGGCCCAACCGGCCTGCTCGGCCTGCGCTCTCCTGCGCGCGGTCACGACGCGCCCGCGGCCCACGGCGGCCTGCTCCAGCTCACGCGCCCACGCACGCGGCCGCACTCGGCGCAATCGGCCCGCTCGCCAGCTGCGCTCGCGCGCAGCGCCCCCGCGCCCCGGCCGCAACCTGGGCTTGGGCCGGGAAAGCGTTCGCCTGCCTGGGCCGAAAGCCAGCCCGCGCCGCGCCGCGCGATCTCATCCGTCCGACACCATCCGACGGCTGAGTGTTGATGTCGGCGGATCAAAACCGCGCTCGGCGGACGCCCCTGAAACCCTAACTCATTCTCTCCCTCTCTCTTCTCTCCCGTCGCACCCGAGCGGACGCAGTGGCGGTGGCGGCGACTTCGTCCACGCCGCCGGAGAAAGGAGAAGCCGGCGCCAGCGCGAGCCCTCTCGCCGGCGTGCGCGCTCCCCTGAGAGGGAGCGCGCCGCCGTCGAGCGGCTCCGTGTTGGCGCCCTGTCCCGCGCGTCGACGGTGGCCGCACGTGGAGCGCCGGCGAGCACACGGCTCGGCCGATCTCCCGCACGCCAGCGACGACGACGGCGGCCCCGGCGACGACGGCCAGGTGAGTTCTTTTCTTTCAGATCTAGGGTTTCCCCTTCTCTGTTCTTGTTCTTTTCTCTAGGGTTAGGGGGTCCACTGTTCTTTCTTTCCCGTCTAGATCTACACCTAAGTAGGCTCTGATACCATTGTTAGGTTTACGTCTTTAGGATTTCCTAGGTTAGATCTAGCGGGGTTCTTCTCTTAGGGTTCGGGTTCTTGAGAGATACACTGAGAGGGAGAGAGGGGTACTAACCGTCCGACGGCGTGGAGGAGGAGGTGGCCATCTCGGGTTCGTCGGTGAGGTCTGCGCACGGGCAGCGATGGTCGGGGAAGAACGGCGATGGCGTCTCGCGGTGGCGACGATCTCCCTGGCCGGTGGTGGCTTCCCGTCGCTGGAGCGCCCCCTCAACAGATCGGGTTAGGGTTTGTCGGTGGGTCTGGCGGCGGCACGGTGAACCTCGTGTTGCGTGCCGCCCCGGCCTCCACCTCTTTTATATGGCGCTGGCGACAGGGGCTCACCAGCCAAAATGGGCTGGGCGCCCCCGATCAGGGCGCGAGCAAGGGGGGATTTGGCCGTTGGGCCAAATCCCCTGAGATCATTCTAACAACTCCCACCACTGTCGGATGGAAACAAAGGTGTGCCAGGTCGCTATGTCAATAGAGTCAGAAGCCGTCCAGCGGGCGATGAGGGTCCAGATCCATGTAGCGACATCCAGCAAACAGGTGGATGGCGCATTTCGGGGTATTCCTATAGAGGTGACAAACTGATTGATTTGGCCACCCTCTCAAGGATAGTTGGTCCGCAGTTCACAGCCTGTTCTGTAGCGCCAGCCAAGCAAAAATGTTACATTTTTGGGGAGCCCATGTCTTTCAGACTAGGAGGTTCATGGAGGTGTTTATCGCTCCGAAGAACTGCGCTTTGTATGCTAAGGCCGTGGTGTAGCTTACGTCTAGAGTCAGCCTCCATGTTATTCTATCATCCACCCCTTCCTAGAGGTTCGTCGAGGAGATGTGGCCCCAAAGGGTGACAAGTTCTTGTATATTCTATATTGTTAGACCAATCGGCCAGTTGAGGTATTATAGCCATTTGTTTTCCGCTAATGCCACATGCAGGGAGCGATTCTTCCTTCTGGAGGTAGCGAATACATGCGGTGCAATGTCTCGCAGGAGCCTTCCATGAGCCCAAGCCAAGTTCCAGAAGCTCGTCGTTTTGCTGTCGCCAACTATTATAGAAGTGGTTACCGCAAATAAAAGACGGTCATGCTCATCATATGGGATTTGCATTCCTTGCCAAGGCTCGTTTGTAGCTCCCTACTCATACCATAGCCATCTGATTCATAGGGCTCTCACGAAGCGCTAGAGGTCTAGAAGGCTGAGCCCTCCTAAGTGTGTGGGTCTGCACACCTTGTCCTAACTGACCTTGCACTTGCCGCCTGTTAGGTGATCTAAGCTAGCCCAAAGGAATTATCTTGTCCGCCTATTTAGGGACTGGGGCACCCCATTTGGTGGTTTGTTGACCTTGGGGGGGTAGGTCACTTGGGCATTTAGTACTGACTTTGCCAAGATTTTCCTTCCTGACATGTAAGCAATTTACCGTGCCAACTCGCCAGGTGACTGCCACTTTGTTTTATAGCCTTTGGAAGTCCAGGCAGTGTAGTCTTCGAAGTGTGAGCAACAGTTCTAGGTATTCCAATTGGAAGGTTGCAAGTATAGCTGGTAGATCATGAAGCACGACTTACAAAGTCAATCCCTTCGCATCGTACTGGTGCCACCCAGCCTTTTTGTATGTTCATTTGTAGACCCATAGCTTCTCCAAATTTCTTTAGAATGTGGACAAGAGTGTTGACATCATCCTGTGTAGGGTGTAGAAAAATAGCCGTATCATCCGCATAGAGGGAGGTTCGCACGGTAGATGCCCGCCCTCGCAAGGGTTGGAGGAGGCCTTGATCCGTTGCTATGTTGAGGATGTGTTGGAGTGGATCTACTATCTATGATGAAGATGAAAGGGGATAGCGGGTCACTCTACCATAGGCCTTTGCGGTGTTGTATACTATCTCTGGGAACACCATTTAGAAGGACTCTGGAGGTTGCGGTGGAGAGGGTGCAAAAGGCTCAGTCCATCCAATGTGGGGGGAACCCCCTATTTGCTAACAGCTGCAGCAGGTAGCCCGTTTTGAGGCCCTAAACGATGTTTTTTGGGGTCGAAGTTGCCGCGTGTGTGCCTAGAGGCTTACGCGGATGTGAAATCTCCAGTTTTTCCAGACTTCTTTTTTGGTCACTCTATCTTCTGATTTCCTTTCCAACGGATCAAGAATCGCCTCAATCGGAGGTCGTATGCAAAAGTTAGCTGTTTCTCTCTCCTCTTTCTTTTTTTTCTTCTTTTTTTTTGCCGCGGCTCTTTCTAAATGCGGCTGCCTATTCTTTCTTTTCTCTCTATTTTTTTTCTTTTTTTTTCACACACGACGCGGTTGAATCCGAATTCGTGTCCTACTCCGAGACCAACTAGGGCAAAGCCTCCCTAGCAACCGAGTTCGGATCTAACTGCAACGGTGATACCAAGACGTGAACAAAACTCGAAACTCTAAAGGAACTAGACACTAAGACCAGCAAAGGACACGACGATGCAACCGAAGACTCAACAAACAAAGACTATACAGCAATAGATAAAGGCTCAAATTGTTTCGGATTTTGGGGAATAGATCTACAATTATTTTTTTGTTTTCTGGACTGTAGGTAAAAAAAGATGCAAAGACTAGATAAGATCTCTCACCGATCAACCTTGAGCTCTGATACCAACTGATAGCACTAGCGGTCCCGATCTTTCGATGAAAGTGGTAGATTCGATTGGGGAAGGAGACGACGTTGACGACCCGACTACAACCATCCAAGGACGTTGCGCCTTAGCGATCGATACACCAACTCCAGATATTGTTCGTGACCTTGTCGGCGCACGATCAACCTAACCACGAGGGTACTTGTTCCTGCAAGCAATCGAAGAACAGGCAAGAACAAGATGAACAGCAACTCAATTGCAAATAAACGATATAGAATTCAATCGAAAACAGAAGAACGGTGGGGTTCCGAAGACAAGTATCCGGGCGGTCTAGCCGACACGCGCGAGTACAAGGCAAAGTAGCAAAAGCTAACTTAGTCTATCAAAACTCAAACCCTATAAGAGGGTGCGTCTACCTATTTAAGGGACACGAAAGGTGGAGGGTCAGCCAAAACACAAGGAAGCCGAATAGGACTCGAATTACAAGGCCCACTTTGTCTCGGACTGGAAAAGCGATGTGAATTATTTTGCAGTTTCTGACCTACTCGGATGGAATTTGGAGGTGAGACCGGATCCATCTGAAAGTCGACTTCAAGAGCTTTCCAACGAGTACTCACAGGCCCCGAGAAACCTTCTGGATCAAAAGTTATGGCCGTTTGAAATAGACGCTGTCAACAAGGCCGAATCCGAGTCAAACTCGTGAACAGGACTTGGTTTGCGCTTGACGGTTCCACTTCTATACTTGAGCTCATGTGGTTCTTCCCCATGGTTCCTAAGGACAATTAAATTATCACAAGAATTAAGTAGTATTCCATTCTTTGAAACATTTGTATGCAAACTTAGGAACGCATTCACCTGATGGTTAAGTTGACGTGCTCGCGCTCTAGTCATTGGTCCTTGTATCATAGTTTCAGTTTGATGTGGAGTCGGCATGGTTGTATGCATGGAAAGGATGTCCTCATCAGAAGGGAGCTCCAAGGCCAGAGTCACCTGTCGCTGGGCGCCAGGCGTCCCACTAGCGCCGAGCTCCTAAGGCCCAAGACATCGACAGCGCTGAGCCGGTGAGACCGTGAGAGGCACTATGAGTGAGTCGGCTGGGAAGGGAGGGATGAGGGATCTGTGGTGGGCTGGTGGCAGTCTGGTCAGCCAGCCGGCCGGACGGAGAGTGGCTGCCGACCGCGGACTGACGCCGGACGGCCGGAGCCCGAAGGAGCTGCCAAGGTGAGGAGGAAAATCTGGAGAAGTGGAGAGGAGTGGAGACCGACCCCGCGACTCGAGGACAGTGATATTTGTGGATTCAGTGGAATTTGCCACTTGGGCTGACAGTTGGGTAATTTGGGTTGGTACTTCGGTCCTTCCTTTTATCCTCTATCTTTAATTCTTTATGTGTAATCTGTATATATGCATTATTCAGTAGACAGTATAAGTATTCATCTATTGTCATTTATTGATTCGTAGAGTTGCAACAAATGGAGAAACAAACATTGCATAAATATTTACGGGTTTGGAGAGACACATTACCAATTACCGAGGTACAATCTTCATTGTATTTTGTATTTTTTTTCTATATCCTTGTTTAACTTATGTATAATTTTAGATGGCAAAAGATAGTTCAATTTATGTTTAGTTGACTTATCTTTTGTTACTCATGTCCTATTAGCTCTTTCTAAAATTTTATTCTGGGTTTGTTACTGTATCGGCTATTACTATTCATCAGTGGTAATAAAAAACTATTAGCAAAAATCAATATGATGAGGTCATATGACTCATTACTAAAAAGAGCTAGAAAAATCAATATGATGAGGTCATATGACTCATTACTAAAAAGAGCCAACGATAATCGGCCAACTCGTAAGTAAGAAAAGAGCAACTTGTAACGCTTCTCAAAGCCGTCAGTTGGCAAGCTTCCTGCGCTAGTCCATCAACCTCATGTGCATGCACATGTTAAGGGATTAATTGTTATTGTCAGACTTTTGGATCCGGAACCTTCGTGCATTCATGCATCGCACGTTGATGCGTATAGACCTGAATTTTGACGAACCTTATCATTTCTTGGCACATAAATACGAAATCTATACTTTGTTTGTATTAGTGTCTGTTTTTATTTTTATTTAGAAAAATCAGAAGTCAATATAAACATCTAACTTATTGAAGTAACTTCTCCACTCATCTCGCTCCTATCTCACCCCGAGGATAAGTCAAGAGGTTATGGGCACATCACGTATCATATTCCGCTAGCTCATATTTTGCATACGCATCTCTCTCACTTTTTACACGACTTAAACCATCCTTCTAAAAACCACTGCTTTCAGACACTACTATTATTTTCAACTAAAAGCTCAAGCAAAAGTCATCAGCAGGAGCCAACACAAATGTCCCCTAGTCAGCTAACAAATAGATGTCAGAATTTTGACAAATTGATATTAGAAATTTGAGATCGTGAGGCTAATAAAGAAGTACGGCATACCTGTGTAACGAGAAAACCAACTAATTGTAAAAACACAATGAAGAAGTTCACCTATAGTCTGTCAATTATGTGGTTTAATTTTTTGCCTCTCACCTTTCAACCGTCAAAACCGGCATAAATCACATCCAAAACTACTGCTTTTATAGGTGATTTTGGGTGACTAGCGCCAACTGAACCTCGTTGGCATATATGTATCAACCCTACGTCTGTCACCCGAAGAAATCCCTTCCTCTCCTATTCATTCATCCTCTTCACGGTACGAATTTTTTGTACGGATAATCTATTTTTTATTTAAAATTACAGAAATATATCCGTAGGAAAATGTTTTACAAAAATAGGCTCCAGTCACCCCATGGTTGGGCGACTGGAGCCTTTCGCCCAACCAGAGGCCGACACAATACCTGTCGCCGCACCATGGAGCGACTGCATCTAGTCCCCTCCCGTTGGGCGACTCGCATGCAGTCGCCCCCCTTTAGGCGACTGCATGAACCCCCCGTGGTTGTTTTAAATTTTGTGAATTTTGTAGTTTTAAACTGGTAAATGATGTGGTAGAGTTGTAATAAAAGTTTATGTATGTTGTAGGTGCGTCAAAAATTTTAGAAACTTTTTTTTATGAAAGATTGACCGTAAAACGATCGGTACATACACTGTTAAGTGACATACGCTAAGAATTCCTGTGTGGAGAACCGGTATGTTAATATTTGTTAGATGACTTTATATATGAATGATTGAATACGAAAAGCAGAGATAATAGGCTTGTTTGAATTTAAATAAACTTCATAATATAGTTGTGAGTAACATGCCGCGTATTTTTTCATTACATGCATAACATATATCATCGGCAGCGCCCCTCACTCGCCACCCTGAGGTGCCCCGTCACTACGCCTGCGTTCTCCCGTACGGCTTTGCTTGGCCGTCCTCCGGTGCAATGGGTGATGATGCTCCGAGAAAGTAAAACGTGCAGGAGGGTGTCGCACCCGCCCCTGCGCTGGTGGAGTCAGCTACACCTCTGGCTGTGTGCCCTCCGGTCCACCGGGGAGGGCACTGCCGGAGAGAACCTCCGGTGCTGCGTCGGAGGACGGCCCAGGCCAGTCCGCAAAAAACTGGTCTATACCGTCGGGGCCCGATGAGATGTCATGTGCGTGCTGATGGTAAGGACATGCAATAGTAATATCGTTAGTTCGTTGCATGTCGCCTTGGGATAAAAACGAGATCAGACAATGCGTACCCGCAGGTGGCGCCATCGAGGTAGGATGAGGGGCGTACAGCTCAGAGTACACCCCCTGCGTGTGGAAGCCGGGGATGTGCGGAGGAGACGTGAAGAGCTGCGGAGGTGGTGTAGGAGGCCGTGCCCAGGCAGAACCCCCTGGCTGCTCCGGGTGAGGTGGTGTAGGATGTGTCCACGTACTACCTCCGGAGTAGTGCCACGCTGGTAGGGGTGGCCCTGGTGGACGACCCGTCAGAGCGCTGGGCGTGGGTGTGGAGACCGCCGGTAGCCTCGTGCAGGACAGGAGGCTAACGATATGTCTACACCCGGCCTCCACCCGATGCGCAAAGCTGACGGTCTCCTCGTGGGTCAACTCCGCACTTGTGGTGACCCTCTGCAGTACTACGACGAAGTCGGTCCACAGCGCAGAACCGACGTCAGCCTGGACAAAAAGACAAAATGGTCCATCATCAAAACGATATTGCCATTTGGGAATCTTTGAAATTACATGTAACGTATCGCGATGTGGGCGTCGCGCACGAGGTGCGCGGGGTACGTGTCTGTCGGAGCGGAGGCGTGTGTGGCAGGCGGGTCTACGACATGTACGAGCCTGGTACGTGTCCGCGCCTGGTACAAGATTAGGTACTCCGCGTAGTCCGTGCTGTCGTATGGGCGCTCCTCCTCCACGTGGTCGTCGAGCGCACCCTCCCACTGCTCAATCCAGGCTGCATCTTCCTCTACCAGTCCGTGCCTTTTTTAACTCCCTTTCTGTTGTGTCTGCGAACACAATAATGTAAGTACTTGCGAACACAGTAGTAAGTACGTACATATTTATGAGAAGTGATCACTCACGCGTGCACGTTCCGCGGAAACGGTGGTCCGACTGGTACAGGAAGCGACTGCCGTAGCCCAAACTGCCGCATGACTCGCTGGGGTGCATAGTCCTCCACGTAGATATCGTACACGAGCTTCCGGCGGGTAAGCCAGAAAGCCCGGTCACACCAGCACAGTGCGAACAGCCCGTCAGGAGCACGGGCCTGCACTGCCGTATCTGCGTAAGGCCCCCAGCGCACGTTGGAGTCTGTGAGGCGGCAAAACTGCTCCACAAAGGGCAAGTACGCACGCGTGACCTGCACGTGCGCGAACTGTACCTGCAAGAAAGACAAGTTGTTTAGTATGACGATCGTTAATAAGAAAGAAATAGTTGACCGTGATAATACTTACTCATCGACGACACCAAAGAGAACCCATCGTCGACCTGTCGACGTCTCCCCCCGGATACATCTCGGCCCCGTATGGACCCATGTCGTCTAGCACAGGTCGTCCAAGGCTGAAGCGCTCGAACGACCACAACTGCAGCAGCAAGGGACAGCCTGTGAGGACCGAGTTCGCCTTGATCCTCGTGCACGCATCGCACAGGGCGCGGTACGTCGCGGCAAGTACGCCCGATCCCCAGCTGACCTGGGGGCTCGCCGTCCGCGATCGCCCTCGCATAAGCGATAAGGCGCGAATCCACGGAGTTACCATGGCTGGTAGTGAAGAGCACCCAACCAAACAGCCACAGCACGTACGCCTCCAAGTGGCGCGAGACCTGGTAATCATCTGCCTGTGGATCCATGCGCTCCACCTGAATGCAAACAAGTTGTTATTAGTATGTAATAGCACAAATAAGAGCTTCGAAGACATGATCGATTTTAAATACCACGTACCCGGGTCTAAGTATCTTCGAAGATGTGGTGGTTATCGGCCGGTGGAACGACCCCCTCGAATCTGCCGAGCAGATCAACGCGCCACTCGGTCGGGGCCTCCGGTAGGAAGGCAGCGCCTCCCGCGATTGGAAGGCCAAGGAGCAAGGACACATCCTGCAGGGTCGGCGTCATCTCCCCGAATGGGAGGTGGAAAGTGTGCGTCTTGGGCCGCCAACGGTCTACCAAAGCCGTCAGCAGAGAACGGTCGAACGAGAAGCGTCGTGATCGCTCCACGCCCGCCTCGTCCCGGCCCGCGGCTAAGGCGGCTCCATCCTCCTCTGTGGCCTGCACCATCTGGGCAAGAGGGAGTAGCCCGACATCCCGCAGCCTGCAAACAAAGTGATGGTCAGCACGGAACGTTCTTACGGCAGCACTAAAACGTTGGCGTAGTGCAAACCTGGCAGTCCAACGGGGGTCGAGTCCCCAGGCCACATGAGGTGTGCGTGTCCGGACCACTCCCAGCTCAGCCGGCTTGTCCGTGCTCCCCGGTGGCGGCACACGACGGGAAGCGCGGTGCACGCGGTCCACGTGCTCGTCCAACAGCGGGTACCGCCAGTCGGAGTCACGACCATCACGAGTCATACCTGCAAAATTTCTACATGTAAATTTGTACACTACATTTTCTACAATAATACATAAAAAATACTATACAAAATTTCGACACTTAAATTTTCTACATCTAAATTTCTAAACTAAATTTTTTACAATAATGCATTAAAAATGTTATACAAAATTTCTAAACTAAAATTTTCTACATCTAAATTTGTACACTACATTTTCTACAATAATACATAAAAAATACAATACAAAGTTTCGACACTAAAATTTTCTATATCTAAATTTCTAAACTAAATTTTCTACAATAATGCATTAAAAATGTTATACAAAAACTAAAATTTTCTACATCAAAATTTCGACACTAAATTTTCTACATCTAAATTTCTAAACTAAATTTTCAAAACTAAATTTTCTAAACTAAATTTTCTAAACTAAATTTCTAAACTAGGTTTCTAAACTACATCTAAACTACATTTTCTAAACTAAATTTCTATACTACGTTTCTGAACTACATCTAAACTAAATTTTCTAAACTAAATTTCTAAACTAAATTTTCTAAACTAAATTTTCTAAACTAAATTTCTAAACTAAATATCTAAACTATGTTTCTAAACTACATCTAAATTTCTAAACTAAAATTTCTAAACTAAATTTCTAAACTAAAATTTCTAAATTAAATTTCTAAACTAAACAAAAAAAATTACCTGGATCTGAATCCTCCCTCTCCTCTTCTTCTCCTCTCCCTCTCCTCTTTCCCCCTTCTTCCTCTCCTCTTCTCCTCTCTTTTCTTTTCTCTTCTCTTTTCTCGCGCTCGCTCGGTATGAGAACAGTGTGCTCAGCGGCGGCCGAGCGCGGTGCGGTTTTAACCCACCCACAGTCGCCTCACGGTTGGACGACAGGATTGCAGTCACCCAACGGTGGGGCGACTGGAATCCAGTCGCCCAACGGTGGGGCGACTGCATTTAATCGCCCAACGGTTGGCAGATTGTCCAGCTGTCGTCACTGGGTTGGGCGAAAGGCTCCAGTCGCCCAACCATAGGGCGACTGGAGCCTATTTTTGTAAAAAAAATTCCATGGGTATATTTCTGTAATTTTGAATAAAAAATGGATTATCCGTACAAAAAATTCTTCACGGTACCACCTCTGCTCTTCTCTTGGGCATTTCTTCGAACATGCTACGAACAAAGGCTCTGTGAAAATTGTCCAAGCACTTGCCGCATCTAAGGAGAGCTGTAGCAGCCAAGATGCGTGCAAGGTACAACCGCCATTGCCTGGTGGCCGGTGAGGCTGTCCTCTTTATTTTGTTTCCTCGCTCTGGTGCAAGCCATAGGAGGTGGGGGCGTTGGGGACGGCGTGCCTAGGCGCTGGCGGTGGTGTAGCCAGTGCGCGGCCAACTTGAGACTGAGCCACGACTAGAAGCTCCAACGAGGTTGATGAGGACATCACTTCTTCGGATACACACAACACTCCTCCACTTGACATTAAGGACCAATCACTAGAGCTCACGCCCGACAATTGAATTTACAGGTGAACTCGTTCCTAAGTACTTCTTTTTGTTTATTTGAGAATCGATTGCTACCTAATGATTTAATTATGATTAGGAACCATGGAGAGGACCTGGAAGTATTTGGAAAAGGGTTACGAAGCGCACAAGTCCAGCAAGGGCGGTCGAATCATGTTGGAGGCCCAATTCAAGTCGACTTCGAATCCAATTCGGAGTCCAGGACCAGGCCGCACTAAAACGGACACCCAGATCGCATCCAGGCTCCGTTTTGGACGTTCTACATATGGATGGAAAGCTAAGAAGGCGACCTTTCCAATGTTTCTAGTTCCATGTCAAAATTCCTTCTGAGCCAACGGGAATCGTCGAAACAAGTGGACGTTTAGAATCTGTCAAGGTGCTGCGCCACCGTCTTTTGGGCCGTTCGGCTTTGTATCGTGTTGGAGCCCATTAGGGCGTGTCCAGGGGTTTTGCACACCCCTCACTCCTCTATATCCATCCACCACCCCCACCATTAGGGTTTGCGTTTTGCTTAGATTATTCTGTCTTTGAACAGTTTCGCCGTTCATCGGTTTGTGAGACCCCAACTTTCGAGTGCTAAATCAATACATCTGCAATTCAGTTGTGTTCTTCCTTGTTCTTGCTTGTGTTCTTCGATTTGCAGGCGAGGATTAACCTTCTTGGCGAGGTCAAATGGGCTGCGCACGGTTGATAACCTGAGGAGACGTGGTACTGCGATTGCGGGGTTCGGAGCGTGTTATTCAGAAGCCGGATCGAATTGTGTCGCGCCTCCACCAAATCGAACATATCCAAAACCTGTTAGAAGATCGGGACTTTGTTCCTATCAGAGGCCATCAACGGGCAGACGGCTGCGGGTCCCTGGCACATGGACGACAGCACGGCGCCATGGCATAGCATGCTGTTGCTGCAAGGCCATACCGTGAGCTCACGAATCTATTTTCACACCATTAAAATTAAGAGCTTGATGCCTTGGTCCGATTTGAAAAAAAAAACATGATCTTGAGCTTGATAGTTCGATTGCTAAATTTGCTCCAACGGGCGTGCTCAGAGACTCAAGAGTTGAGGTACTTGGCGGTGGCGGAGCAGGTCATCCGTGATATAGAACAATTAAAGTATAAATTGTTCTAAGCAAAAATATTTTAAAGTAATATAGGAAAAAGTATAAAATAATTAAATAAAATATAATTTTAACTCTACGACACTTCATACAATTTTAGAGACAGTTATTTCATTATTTCTTAGAACCAATTTGCTAATTTGTTTAAATTTTTATGCTATCTAACCAACACTGTCTATAAAGATTTCAAATATGCAAACTTATTCATTTTTGAAGGTTCTACGATAATATTTCACAATGGCACAATCATTCAATGAATTATTTGGAATTTGCAGGTTTCAGAATTGAGAGGGAGAGTGAGCTCTAGTGTTGAGAGAGGGAGATGTGAGTTGGATTGAACATATTTATATTTTTTTAGTATAAATATGTAGTATTTTTGCTCAATAAAAAATATATATGCATAATATATCCAAGTATATACCATATATTTAACAAAATAATAATAGGCGTTTAATTGAACACCCATAACCTGTAAGGGGCCGCCCCTGGTACTTGGGTTGGCAACTTCATGGAGCTCAGCTCCTGGACATATCTCACAACCTCACGCGTCACGCCTCTACCTGGCTCACCAAGGTCGACCTCCTCTTCAAATCCGTCAGTCTCACTGGTGGGCTCGGGAGAACAACACACGCAGACAGTTTTGCTACTTGTACGGTCAAGAGTGATTCGACGATATTTTATCGATGCACCAAGCTTTATTGCTGATATTATGATATAATACATAAACATGACACTGCGCACATCATGTGACGCTCCATCAGGAACACGAGTTCTTTTTTTTTTTGTTTTTTGGGCCCAACAGACGATGTAGTCATGTAGATACTTGCATGGACCTTAATTTATTGTTATATTCTTAAGCTAGCTTAATTAGCCAACCTTGGGAACCTGCGCCACCGTGTCGACCCAGACGCGGACGCGGGTCGGATCGAACTGAGTGTCGACGATGGTGCCCACCGTCACGACCTCGACTCTGAGGTCCGGTCGGTCCGCCTTGATCTTCTCCTCCGCCTCCTTGATCGTACGGCAGAGCAGCTCCGGCCACTCCGTTTTGGCAGCGTCCGATGAGCTCATCTTGGCGACAAATCAGACAAACACCTGCGAGCAGCAGCGCTTCTTTGTCAATTCTCATGTCAACCAATATGAAACTTGTATGGGAATGTATTTGTTTTGAACATACAGTAGAAGTATTTATAATCTTTTTGGCACAGAAGTTGATTGCATTTGTTGGTGGTGGGTGGGGGGGGGGTGCCAGGGGGTTAGGAACCTGGTGTTCGGCTTCTGGTTAATTTTAGGGGGAGGGGGATCCGGTAAATCCGGTTACTGGAAAATTTCGGTCAAAATTCAGGCAAAAAATTGAAATTTGTGGAAAATTAAATTTTTGAAAAATATAAAAATTGTAGATATGAACTAAAAAAATCAAATATGCACAAAATAAAGAGGAAAATGAAGTTGAAATTTGATGTATTTTTTCATTTAGATAAACTTTATATGAAAATATGGATCCTACTGGTTGAATTTGGCCGGCATAAAAACTTATCGGGGTCCAGTGTGTTTGTAAACCGCCGGTTTAGAACCCTGGTTCAGAGAAGCGGGCCTAGCCAATTCCTGAAGGTTTCCAGAACCCTATTCCATCGGTGTTAAAATCTGTACTTTTGTTAAGAGATTGCATTTTGGTCACTAAAAGGTTAACATATAGGGGCTGCAAATGGCAACAGGAACTAGGACATACTTAGAATATAGGAATTTTACAAGAATTTTGCAAGATAAATTCTGTGAAATTCTATCGTCAATTTCTAACAAACACCCTTACTCTCTCTGTTCTTTTTTAAGTGATATTTTTGACTTTCCACAGTTTACAAGATATGACTTTGACTGTTACTTTTTGTAATTTTATCTTATTACCCCCTCCAGTCAAATACATATTATTTTGGACATATGTACAATCAAACTTTTAAATTTTTAACTGTTAATATCTTTTTAAATATTTAAATTGGATACATGAAAATCATATGTGTAGATTTATCTCAAAAAATACTTTTATAATATTATAATTTTATTAGATTTATAAATATATTATAATAGAAAATAGTAATCAATGTTGTGTTTTAAAAACCGTGTCGATGTCCAAAATGACATGTATTTGTAACCGGGGAGTATATACTAATAGAATTATAATAACATAAAAGTATTATTAACGATAAATCTAATGATATAATTTTCATGCAGGCAATCTAGATAGTTTTTAACACATCAAAAAAGTTTAACGGTATAAATTCGAAGTATCACTTAAAAAAGAATGGAGGGAGGTAGTTTTCTAAAATAGCACACGAATCAAAGTTACAGGCACTAAGATGCGGCAGTTGAAAATATTTTAGTTCCTAAAAGGATCCTAACCCAAAATGAAGGACGAAAATACAACTTCTTGCTAATGTACGTACATGACAAACGAGAGGCTAAACCGAAGCACAAGATCGGGAAAGAGAAGGTACTTACCACCAGCTCTAAGTACTTATGTGATTGATCGTTTCTTGTAGTGATTTGAAGATTTAGGATGTGTGTATGAAGCTGTCCTGTATTTATAGGCAATGCTAATTAAGAAGCTGACAGTGCTTCAAAGACGTGCACGCGCAAGCTTCTCACCCAACCAACCTCCATGCGCATGTTATTCTTGTTATTGTCAACATTTTGGGCCCGGAAGCTCTCAACCACAGGCACGTTGATGCGTGGAGATGTGAAATTTGACGAACTATAACATATGGCACACAGATACAAAAAGAAAAACGAGCCAGCTGACTCAGAAATTGAGATTACGGAGCTAATAAGTGTGGTTCTGTTATTTGTTTGTAGAAAATTTGTATACTCGTGCAACGGGAGAACTAACAATTTGTAAATATGCCATTGTAAAACATAGCAAATGCTCAGGAGGAAATGTGTATCTTCGATTTACAGAAAGGCAATTGCTGGAATGTATGACCTCAAACACCAATAACCTTGTGCCTTACCATTAAGTCACATGGGTGCCCCTTTATAGCAAATTTAAAATCTTTGTTTAGTTCATTTCACGTATTTATAAATTTTGGTCTTGCAATGGCGTATATATGCAACTTTATTACAACTATATTTCACATTTTGGCTAATACCAAAAAAATTCAGGAGTTAATATTCTTTATTTAAATTCGATGTAGCTCAAAAAGTTTAAGCACAAGAACAAAGATAGTTATTCCAAAGAAATAAAGGTAGTTATCTTTTTTTAGGATAATTATCCCTTTTGGAAGGAAGGTAGTCAAAAGTGTTTAGCCGGCTTGAGTTCCTAGTATCTATCTTTTTGTGGATGTTGTGGCTCCAATGTGTCCACGTCTGATTGATGTTGGCTCCTCGACCTTCTGAACCCATCTCGGAGGTGCAAACTGCAAACAAGTGGCCCATCTTTCCTTCATCTGTGTAAGACGATGGAGAGAGCAGAGAGAGCAGCAAACAAAACAAAACTAGTCCAAGAAAAAACCATACCAGGCAGGGCATTGAAAGAACAAACCCAATCAATGGCAGCAACATCTACGCTTGCTGCCCCATCCTTCTTGGCACATCAATCCCTCTGTAGCAACAAACTCCAGAAGAAGCATACCCAATTTCTGCAATTTCCAAGAAACAGAGCTGGCAAAGTTAGAGCTGCAAAGCTTCCTGCAGGGGTGCGTGAAACAAACAGATAACGCTGCTGGTGAAATGCACATCATTCTATTGGTTTTTTTGAATGGGCAGAAACGCTGCCTTGTATTAATAAGAGAGGAAAAATTATATACAGAAAAAAGAAAGTTGGGAGTGCTTGCCCAAAAACAGACCGCACCCGTGGATAAATAATTATGGTGTTACAGAAGTAAGTGAGAGCTCCGCTAGCCTCTTGCCTCCGCTAGAATCCAGGTTCAAGTCTCCTCAATATTTGCGATCAGGACGTGGGAGAGGACGTGACTGAATGGAAAATGCGAGAATTCCATTCTATTTCACAAGTGACCAACATCATCAGCGTGGCTAGTGCCTTCTGTGGCACACCTGGCTTTAGGATGATAGACTCCCACCACTGTCGGATGGAAACAAAGGTGTGCCAGGTCGCTATGTCAATAGAGTCAGAAGCCGTCCAGCGGGCGATGAGGGTCTAGATCCATGTAGTGACATCCAGCAAACAGGTGGATGGCGGATTTCGGGGTATTCCTATAGAGGGGACAAACTGATTGATTTGGCCACCCTTCTCAAGGATAGTTGGTCCGCAGTTCACAGCCTATTCTGTAGCGCCAGCTAGGCAAAAATTTTACATTTTTGGGGAGCCCATGTCTTTCAGACTAGGAGGTTCATGGAGGTGTTTATCGCTCCGAAGAACTGCGCTTTGTATGCTAAGGCCGTGGTGTAGCTTACGTCTAGAGTCAGCCTCCATGTTATTCTATCATCCACCCCTTCCTGGAGGTTCGTCGAGGAGATGTGGCCCCAAAGGGTGACAAGTTCTTGTATATTCTATATTGTTAGACCAATCGGCCAGTTGAGGTATTATAGCCATTTGTTTTCCGCTAATGCCACATGCAGGGAGCGATTCTTCCTTCTGGAGGTAGCGAATACATGCGGTGCAATGTCTCGTAGGAGCCTTCCATGAGCCCAAGCCAAGTTCCAGAAGCTCGTCGTTTTGCTGTCGCCAACTATTATAGAAGTGGTTGCTGCAAATAAAAGATGGTCATGCTCATCATATGGGATTTGCATTCCTTGCCAAGGCTCGTTTGTAGCTCCCTACTCATACCATAGCCATCTGATTCATAGGGCTCTTGCGAAGCGCTAGAGGTCTAGAAGGCTGAACCCTCCTAAGTGTGTGGGTCTGCACACCTTGTCCTAACTGACCTTGCACTTGCCGCCTGTTAGGTGATCTAAGCTAGCCCAAAGGAATTATCTTGTCCGCCTATTTAGGGACTGGGGCACCCCATTTGGTGGTTTGTTGACCTTGGGGGGGTAGGTCACTTGGGCATTTAGTACTGACTTTGCCAAGATTTTCCTTCCTGACATGTAAGCAATTTACCGTGCCAACTCGCCAGGCGACTGCCACTTTGTTTTATAGCCTTTGGAAGTCCAGGCAGTGTAGTCTTCGAAGTGTGAGCAACAGTTCTAGGTATTCCAATTGGAAGGTTGCAAGTATAGCTGGTAGATCATGAAGCACGACTTACAAAGTCAATCCCTTCGCATCGTACTGGTGCCACCCAGCCTTTTTGTATGTTCATTTGTAGACCCATAGCTTCTCCAAATTTCTTTAGAATGTGGACAAGAGTGTTGACATCATCCTGTGTAGGGTATAGAAAAATAGCCGAATCATCCGCATAGAGGGAGGTTCGCACGGTAGATGCCCACCCTCGCAAGGGTTGGAGGAGGCCTTGATCCATTGCTATGTTGAGGATGTGTTGGAGTGGATCTATAGCTATGATGAAGATGAAAGGGGATAGCGGGTCACTCTACCATAGGCCTTTGCGGTGTTGTATACTATCTCTGGGAACACCATTTAGAAGGACTCTGGAGGTTGCGGTGGAGAGGATGCAAAAGGCTCAGTCCATCCAATGTGGGGGGGGGGGACCCCTATTTGCTAACAGCTGCAGCAGGTAGTCCCCACGAACCAAGTCGAAAACTTTTGCAATGTCAAGCTTAAGGAGAAGGGTTGGTGTTCCAGTTTGGTGTAATCTTCTTGCAAGATTTTGGACATATAGGAAGTTTTCTGGATGCATCTTCCTTTAATAAATACACTTTGGCTCTGGGAGACTAGGTTGTTCATGAAGGGGGGTGAGATGCAAGGCCATGGTTTTGGTGATGATCTTGGAGACGCTATGTATGAGGCTGATGTGTCTAAAATCTACCGCGGATTGGGCTCCATCTTTCTTCGGCAGTAGTATCAAATTGGCGGTATTTGAGCATTGAAAGTTTGTTAACCTGAGGTTGTAGAAACTATGTAGGGTGGCTATGAGATCCTCTTTTATGATGTCCCAGCATGCATGGTAGAAATTCCTGTTGAAGCCACCCAGCCCCAATGCTTTGTCCATCAGTAGCTATAGGATGGCGACATGGACTTTGAGTTTAATGAAAGGTGCAGCTAGGTCCTGTAGGTCCATACGTGGCAGTTGTAGCATCTCCTAGTTGAAGGTGGTGGTTGCCAGCAAGCTTTGTCTGAGGATGCAAGAGAAGTGGTCCAAGAGCACTTCACATTTTTTTCCTCGTGTGAGATAGCCCAGCCTTGGCCCCTTGTGAGGCGCTAGATGAAGTTCTTCCGTCTATGGGGGTTAACTTTGATGTAGAAGAATTTTGTGTTAGCGTCTTAATCTCGCAGCCAGTTGATCCGCGATGCCTATTTTGTTCGGGATTTTTCAATTACGGCCGGGTCCATTACTCTCTTTTTTAAGCGCGCTAGGAGCTCTCTCTCCTCAAAAGTCAATGCTCAGTTTTCCTGAGCAATGTTGAGGCGCAAGATGATCTCTTTAGCCATGTGCATCTGTAATTTCACATGCGGGGGCATCTTGTTGCTCCAGACCCTTAATCATTTCATTATGATCTTCAATTTCATGTTGAACATGAAGATCGAGTGTTGGCTGGGAGTGGCTTCTGCTCAAGCATTCCAGACGACCTGTTGGAAGCTCAGTAGCCGAATCCAAAAATTTTCGAAACGAACCACTGACGTTTGACAAGAGGAGAGGGAAGTGGTCTAAGAAGGAAGTGGACAAGGCCTACAGAGCGTGGATGTTGAAGGTTCCATGCATTGTTGCAAAAGCACCTGTCGAGTTTGACTAGTGTCAGATTGTCCCTTTCGTTACTCCAGGTGTACTTGCGGTTTTGTAGATGGATCTCTTTTAGCTCATAGGTGTTTAAGGAGTTTTGAAACCTGCCCATGAGGCACAGGTTGAGGTTTGAATTGTTTTTGTCTATCGCCTTATAGATGAGGTTGAAATCGCTCAGGAGCAACCACTTAGTGGCCGTTGGCAGTCGCACATGAAGAAGTTTCAGTAGGAATCTCTCTTTGTCCCTATCAAGCGATGGTCCATACACCGAGGTGAGGACAAAGGTGGCGTAGTCCCAGATCATTACGTCGACTGTGAGGCAATAATTGTGTCGGTAAGGGTTGGAGATGGAAACAACATTACTATTCCAAAGAATAAGGATCTCTCCTCTGGCATTCTTCATTGGAAGGAAGGAGAACTCATCTAGTCTATTTCCATCAATGGACTTGGCCAAAGCTAGGTCGATTGTACACAACTTTGTCTCCTGGAGGCAAGCAATATGGCAAAGATTGGCGTTAATGATAGCTTGAACGGTTGTACGGTGTGTAGGGGAGTTTAGTCCCCTCACATTCCAACACAGAATGGTAAGGTTGGGCCCGGACATGAGGGGATCTTGACTTTGGCGGTTGGTTGCAAGCGAAAGACCCCCGAGGGGTGCCTAGCTCCTTCACAACAGAAAACACATGGTGGTAGACTAGCAAATGTAGGTAGAGATACACTGTAGGGTACGATCATTTGTAGATTGAGGTACTGCATTGACATGAACTGAGTAGTACACAACACATGACAGTAGTATGAAGCAGAGTAAGTTGTAACACTGTAGGCCAATACAGAGCATTGCAGGCATTACACAGGGTCGGGTGCAACCAGATAGGCAAAAGCACTGGACACACAAGCCGAATTACAAAAGGAGGTGCATATATGAGAAGGTTGTAACTTCATGCTAAAAGAAGGTTCTTCTAGTGCAGGGCCGTGGGCTTTAGTCAATCCAACGGCATAGCCAGCTGAACTTCGTGATTCTCTAGGCCTGCTGTTACTGCCTGCACTGACCTGGCAACCTCCAAGTGGTCAGTCTGCTCAATGTTGAACTAGAAAATCAAGGAGAGAGCTAGGATGGCCTCGGATGGAAGTGGTCCATTAAACATGGCCACGTATTGGTGGAGCGCCTGATCAGTCATTACTAGCTGCTCTTCAAGGACTTCGAGCTTGCAGGCTAGGATTTCTTGGGCCCGCCTCATGACTGGAGTTTCAATCCGTTTTGCTGCGAGGCGGTTACTTCGGTGAGGCGTGAAGGCCGAAGCTCGGCCTCATGGAGCTAGTGACGCAAGATTGGGCATCGACAGGAGGGGTGGCTTGGGTGACACGAAGACATCGTCCATCGCGTTGGCTTTGTTGCTGCTGCGACTGGCCTCAAGGGAGATAGCAACGAGGATCCCGCAGCGTGGGATGCCTTGCTATCGGAGGCAGTGGTTGTCGGTGCCTAAGCTAGCAGCAGCGAGACTATGCTGGTACAATCGAGGAAGGGGGCCTCTGAAGCCAGCGGTGCAGGTGGCCGAGGTTGCGGCGAAGGAGAGGCAGGCAACAAACGTTGCGCCAGATGCTCGGTAGGGGCGTCTAGGGCGGCTGAATCAAAAGGGGGTGCAATGTTGATTTGCAGTTGTCAGAGCGTCGGTGGTAAAGGAGACCCAGAGGAAGGCCAGGGGCGGATCTACAGTAATTTATAGGTATTTAGCTGAATACCTAAAAATTTTGGCAAAAAATCTACTATATACAAGGTAGAATACTTATGTATGCTAGTAGTTAGGTCAAATTTATCTTATTTCTCTCTTCCAGGCCCAAAATAGAGCCGGGCCATGGCCCAGGCCAGGTCGACTGGCCCATGGTAGAAACTCTGGCCCTCAACCCTGTCCTCTCTGGCAGCGCAGGAGTCTAGATCTCACTACTCAAGTCTCCTCTCCCTTTAACCAGTGGCGGACTCAGAAATTTTAGGATAAGTATTCGAAGTTACAAAACAATGGACTCATTCAACTATGTTCATATATCTGTGACACAAATGACTCACCTACATATGGATTTAGTCAATTATGTGCGTGTAAAATTCAATCCAACTGAACTCATGATCCAGCTCAGAATGAGCCGGAGCTTGGCTAGCCTGGTTTTCATTTATTTCTACGAACTTCAGGAGCCTGAACATTTGAGCACAGATCATATTAAGTTCCAACTGAGGACAGATGGCCAATATGTAACAAAGCTCTGTAAGTTAGAATCATATCATGTTTCCATTAGGTACAAAAAGTTCAATGTCTTCTCATGTTCCAATGTTACAACTCATGAGTCATGATAGTTCAAAGTTTAAGCATCTGATAAACAAAATACTCTTATGGCAGACCTACAGTCCCAAGTCAAAATTAACTATGCTACTTAAATCTCCATCTCCAAATTGTACAGCTTAATGCCTGACCACGGCTATTGGCGGTGTTGTTTGTTCTCTAATCTCTACATTTTTGCTGTTGCTCGGTTCTGAACTGAACTGACCCACTAAATATTCAGAAGAACATATTCTGAAATCTGAACGGAATCCATCGATGAATGTTACTTCAGTTCCACGAGCATTTTGTGTAATACCCCAAATTTGCATAAAAGAAAAACATTAGAGATAAAGAAGGTTTTGCCGTCAGACCCATCGACCTTTTTTAGAATGTCGATTTAGTGTCGCACGTAGAGGTTCCCAGACCATCCCAGGACGGTCGGCACCGTCTAGAGAGCCGTATATTTAGCGCTCTCAGAGGTTCCCGGACCGCCTAGGGGCAGTCGGCACCGTCTCGCGTTTCGGGTGTTCATCATTCGGCAATTCTTACCTTGCCTTTTACCGACTTACCGCTGCAGTAGAAACCAAGCCAACAGCCGTGGACCAAAACGCCCTTGAGCAGTCATGTTTATGAGAGAGGAGTGGGAGGGCATCCCAGTCATTTCACAAGTGCAAGGGGCAGCCCAACCATGCTCATATAAGCTATCCCTTGCTGCCAAGCCCACATCTCATATCCCATTGCTCACGGCCAAGGTAAGAGCATCTCCAAGAGATACTCTATATGGCTCTTAATATTTAAATTTTAGAGTTAAGGGTAAAAAGTAGCTCCAACAGATTCCCAAATAGACTCTCAAAAATAGAACACACCCAAAAAATGGGCTCTCGCTCTCTACTTATAGAGGATGATCTAGGCTCCCAATACTGTTTTTCTGGTTTAGGGTATCTGTTGGAGGGAATGATTATTTTGAGACCTTATATCGTGATTAGGATCTGTAAAAAGAGATTTAAGGTGTGAATTTATTGGGCATCTCTTGGAGATGCTCTAAGTGCATAGCAAAAGGAACAAAGCCAGAAACAGCACACCCCTCCATTCTTCCTCAATGCCAAAGCCGTAAGCCACCCCAAAGACCCAAGCACAAACCACACCACTTCGGCCAGCTCCAGGTAAGCACAAGGTGAGCCAAGGCCGGCAAGCCATGCCATGCGCAAGGGAGAGAGGGGAGAAGGAGGAGAGGGAGGTGAGGGAGCAGCCGGCGGCCGTTGGCCGTGCCGGCCGGCGGCGGCCGCGCCTCGCAGCTGCGCGCACGGGGAGGCGAGCAGGGGGCGGCCGGCGGTGAGCCCAAGGGGCAGGTGCACCAACTTGCTGCCGCGTCGCCCAGGGAAGGAGGCCGGCTGTGCACGCGAGGGGGAGAGGGGAAGGGGACGGCGGAGGGGCCACCGGCGACGCCGAGACGGCTGCGCGCCGCCGCGCCGCCCCGGTCCCCGCACGTGAGGAGCAGAGAGAGAAGGGGGGAAAGAGGGGCCGGAGAGGAGGAGGCGAAGGCGGAGGCCAGCGGGGGCTGCCGGCGGCGGGATGGAGGCCGGCGACGCCGAGCCGGCCATGCACCGCCGTGCTGCCCCGGGCCCGGCCAGCGGAGGGAGAGAGGAAGCAAGAGAGGGGAGGAGGAAGGTGGGGGGCGGCGGGAGAAGCCGCCGGCGGTGAGGGGGCCGGCCGGCCATGCGCGCCGCCGTGCCGCCCCCAGGCGAGACCCCGTTCGGCCGGTGGGGATAGGGGAGAGAGAGAGAGAGTTGGGAGGGAGGAGATAAGGCCCTTGTGGCCAAAAGAAATGGAGAAAAAAGAGGAGGCAAGGCCATTCGGCCAAGACAGAAAGAAGGGGAGGCCGGTTCGGCCGGCCGGGTAGGTGAGAAAAGGGAAGGGAGAAAAAAAAAGAAGAAAGGAAAAGAAGAGAAGGGGGAAAAAAGGAGAAAAAGAAAAGAGGAGAAAAAGAAAGAGAAAAAAGGGGGGTTCGGCACCTGCGCGACAGGTCCCTCAAAACCCGGGCGTTTACGCCAGCGATCGGGATTTGCGCTTAGAGTCGTTGTTCTCCGTTTTTGCCCAGGTTTCTGTTTTGCCGTTGAGACGGGTTAACATGTACGCAGGTGGAGGTCCCGGGTCGGAGCCGTCCACGCGTCGTCCCCGAGGCGAACCAGGCAAGTACATTGTAAAGCGGTGAATTCGGGTAGTGATTTCGGTTAAAATTGAATAATTTGGGGTAAGTTTACCTATTCCGGGTGCAAATTGAGAAAAAGGTGAGTGATGAACGTTAAGACATGATAAGTTGAAAAGCATAAAGGAATTTGCAGGGGCATGGTAGAACAGTGGATTGGGGCGAATGATTGGTATCTTTATGTCTTCTGTGACATGCTCTACAGTGATTTATGATTTCGGGATAATCATACTTTGATGAGTGTTACTGATGATTAAGTGCTAACAGTGAAAGCATGTTGCATATGGCATATGCATTTGCATTAAGTGCACTCAAGAGTGAGGGCGGTGAGAAAGTTCCTAGCTACGAGTGAAGCTAGTTGACTAATCCGGAGTGCTCTTGAGTATGACCTACTTCGGTAGGTACTCCACGGGAGTGGAGCTTGGAACCCCGTATGAAAGAGGATGGGGATTGAGTGGCTCATCGACGGGTGAGCACTCCGCTTTGCCGGTATAAGCTACAGTTACAGACGCATTACAGATGCATTGCATTGCATTGCGTGAAACCAGAACAGAACAGTGATACAGTACAACTGCATTGTATTGCATACAAGGGTTAACTGTGAAACAGTTACAGGGATAGTGATATACAGTTCACAGAGATGGGAGGTGATGACAGTAGAACAGTTACAGAGTTAGTGGCATGTAGTTCACAGGGATGGGAGGTGATAACAGTAGAATAATTACAGAAATAGTGGTGTGTAGCTCACAGAAATTGGGATTGATAATAGTAGAACAGTACAGAGATAGTGAGGAATAGCTCACAGAAATGGGAAGGGATGATTGTAGAATTTTACAGAGATAGTGAGGAGTAGTTCACAAAACTGGGAAGTGATGGCGGTAGAATAGTTACAGAGATAGTGGGGTATAGCCCACAGAGATAGGAAGGGATAACCGATTAGTAGTATAGGCTAAAGCGATGAGTAAGAATTGCATGTGCGTAAGCGTGATGAACAGATAATCGAAACGTAAAGTGGTTAAAGGGAAAAGAGGTTAACTGGAAAAGTGGTTAATGAAATTGGAATGATAATGGTCTAATGAATGAACCTGTTATTTGCTGTTTTGCTTTGTACTTGCTGAGTCGATGGACTCAGCCTTGCTTTGTTGATGTTTTTAGGTGACCGTTGAAGACGTCAGGCACGGGCGGGAGTAGCACATGGATAACTGGCACGAACCAGCAGCACTCATGTATCACTTTTGTCAATGTACTTTAGCTGTGTTAGGCTAGAGTAATCACTAGAAATGTTATGTTGTATCTGAACGCAGCAAAAATGAATAAAGTTAATGTTGGTTTTAAATTCTCCTGTGTTGAGGAAATGGTAAGAGTAGTAGTGGTGGTAGCATCTTGGCCTAGTGAGTGGGCGGGGTGTTACATTTTGTCTGTCATTTTTTTATGCACAGGAAGAAAACAGTGCGATTTAGTAGAAGACTACTCCGCTGCTTTCCCATGCTCTGATTTGGTTTCCAACCTTTTTGAAATGGACTATTTGTATGCATTTTTTTGAAATGAAAATGATACTTATGATACAACCACACTACGAGAGACAAAGCGAAGAACCTAAATAATCCATCAAATCTGGAAAAAGGAAAGTTACTAGGCCCATTGTTCCATCCTAGTCAACAAGTCCACTACTCCACTCTATGTACATCGACTTAAAATGGCTTAAAATTAAAGTAACATGTACCGGATTTTTACCCCCCTTTACCCCGAAAATACACTCACAAACTCACTGGCAGATCGATTGATTCATCATTTCATCAAACCCAAAAGGAGGACCACAAGGTGGGGGGAACCGAAAATAAAAGTTGAATTCGTTGAAGTGGCTAACCCTCTATGTTGGTGGCGACCTGATTCACACCCACCACCACCGACAAGCAACGACCTAAACAAACTACAGATTAAGGGAGCGAAATGCTCCATTTGCTGCTGTAACTAGTCAGAAACAGCAATACACGTCTAGAAAGGCAAGTATTAAGCTGCACAAGTACTGTAACCTATGCAGAATTCCTCCAAGAACCCCAAATACCTGTGCCAATCAAAGGTAAGCGACCCAACTGGGGAGGGGGAAAAATCTAGGGAGTGTCTATACAACATTCGACTGTTTTTGAGGACAAAAACAGTCAAATTTTGAGCCGTTAGATGGAGATCCAACGTCCTAGATCATTTTTTTGGAGGGGGGCTTGTATGGTTGGATCCATTGGATGGAGATCTAACGTCCCAGATCAATCTGACTGTTTTTGTCATCAAAAACAGTCGAATGTTGTATAACAATACTCAAAAATCTAATATTGGCAGGAAATTCCAAAGATTGAAGCCACGAGTGGACTCAACTTGTTGTGTCGACTCCAACTGAGTGGAAAAATCGCGCGGCCCACCTGTCAGCCCGGTTGCCGTCGTTGCCGCCGTGCCACGGATGGAGGTTGTTGCCAGAGGTCGCTGCTGTCCAGGGCCTTGCCACCTCCAAGGTCGGCACGAGCACGGGAGCCGCCGCAGCTTTGGATCTGGCCGTCGAGCGCCTCGCCCCTGCCGGCCGCCGCGGTCGAGTGGTGCGCCGCCAAAGGAGAGAGTTAGAGGTGTTGAGGAACCGTCGCTGGCGACCAGTCCGAGTGATTCCTCTGTTTAGAATAAGAACGAATCAATCACAGAATCACAGAAGAATAGATTGAACACATAGAGAGATAGAGAGAACTCCTGGTCTTTGTTTATTGCTTTCATTTATGTGTACATAATGAGGAGGTATGGCTCTCTATTTATAGTCTACGGTGGGGTTCCCAAATATGTCAGGACTCTGGGCTGGGCCTAGGGTTTCCTAACACTCCTCCTTGGGCACTCACCCAACACGCTCATGCCGCGTCAAAACTCCATAAAAACTAGAGATGGCAATGGGTACCCGATACCCGAATACCCGACGGGTTTTACCCGATAAAGAGACGGGTATGGAAAATTTTATGTACCCATGGGTACGTTATTGGGCGAAATCCTCTACCCGCCGGGTAGGCGGGTGCGGGTGTGGGTATATACTACCCATACCCGCCTACCCGCGGGTAATGAATACCCGCATTAGACAACTAGACATCCCACTCAAATGTTAATTTTATTATCTACTTGTTGTTGATTGTTTATTTGTTTGTCATATGTTGATATGGTCATGTCAAGTATGTTTATGTGATGTACTAATTTTGATCATTAGACGCTTTTGTGCTTGGTATGTATGATTAATGAATGTCTAAATTGATGATATTCTTATGTGTTGAACCGGGTATGCTTGCGGGTACGGGTTACCCGTCGGGTAGTAATACCCGCGCGGGTACGGGTATGGGTAAATTTTCCTACCCGCGTGCGGATACGGGTAACCCGACGGGTAAATTTACACCTAGCGGGTACGGGTATGGAATGGCAATACCCGATGGGTATTTACCCGTTGCCATCTCTAATAAAAACCCAGTGGAAAAAATTTGGGGAAAGAGTACATGATGCACGTGATGCTGCGATGCACGAATTGCCTCATTAAAAACCTTGGTCGAGAAACTTCATGGAAAACTCGTCAAGGGAAAAAGAGTACAATTCACCCAATTTCATTTGGTCTTCAGGACTTTATTCCTTTAGGTACTTAATCTTTATGATCAAGATTTAATAACGGGCTTGAGAGAATTCTCCCCCTAAATTCTGCACTTCTCTAAGTCTCATCATTCCAATCCCTCACACGCACCTTTCAAAGCTAGATGCGGGGAGTGACTTAGTGAACAAGTCTACATGACTTAGTGTGCAGCACTTTAATCTTGTCCATCTTTGCAATTCATGAGCATAGAGGAACTTGGGGTTGATATGCTTACATAGCCCGTCTGCACTTATGCAACGCAAGCTGCACTATCTTCATGGATAATTGTGGGGGTTTGCATAATGTTCATTCCACATGACTACTGGATGTGGTGAACCGTTCAGCGGAACCAAGCACACTCTCGTGCGGCTTCATACAGTGTTATAATTTCTGAGTGGTTCGTCGAAGTAGCTACAAGGTTTTGCTTAGACGATTTCTAGGAAATTGCAGTTCCACCACATGGAAATACATAGCCTGTTTGCGACTTAGCGGTATGCGGGTCAGACAAGTACCCAGCATCTGCATAGTCAATCAAGTTCAGATCTTGATTCTTTCTGTAAGACAATCCAAGGTCTTTGCTTCCTTGGAGGTATCGGAAGGTGTCCTTTATACCCTGCCAATGCCTGTTGGTGGGCTCTGCACTGTACCTTGCTAACAGGTTCACGGCAAATGTAATGTCCGATCTAATGCAGTTTGCTAAGTACATGAGTGCTCCTACTGCACTCAAGTATGGGAATTCCGGTCCCAGAACTTCCTCCCCCTCTTCCCTAGGTCGGAAAGGATCTTTTCTTGCTGTAAAGACCTCTCGATCATCGGTACTTTCGAGGGAAATGCCTTCTCGAAGCCAAACCTTTCAAGCATCTTCTAGGTGTAGGTCGACTGATGTACCAAGATTCCTTCAGAGATATGCTCAAGCTGCAGGCCTAAACAAAACTTGGTCTTGCCCAAATCTTTCATTTCAAATTCTGACTCTAAGTAGGAGCTTGCTTCTTTTATGTCTTCTGCTATCCCGATGATATTCAGATCATCTACATACACAGAGATTATACAGAATCCATTCTGGGATCGTCGTATAAATACGTAAGGACAGTCTTCATTGTTCGTGTAGCCTTTCTTGCAGAGAAAGTCGCTTAAGCGATTATACCACATTCTTCCAGATTGTTTCAGTCCATACAGGAACTTTCTGAGTTTCACACTGTACAGATTTCTATTTGCTCTGTCTTAGTTTGGGAGAGGGATTCCTTCAGGGACTTTCATATAAATCTCCGAATCCAAGTTACCGTAAAGGTATGCAGTCACAACATCCACCAATTTCATTTTTAAGTTCAAGTTCATTGCCATTGGGATCAAACATCTAAAGGTAATTCCACTCATGACTGGGGAGTAGGTTTCTTCATAATCAACTCCAGGATATTGAGTGAAACATTGGGCTACCAGCCTTGCTTTGTATCTCACTACTTCATTTCTTTCATTTCTCTTTCGAACAAATACCCACTTGTGCCCAACGGGGTGTACATGGGGAGGCGTGCGGCATACGGGCCCAACACCTCTCTTTTGTTCAGAGATAGCAATTCAGTTGCTATTGCCTTCTTCCAATCTTTCCAATCTGATCTTTTCTTACATTCAGCGAGCGATGTAGGCTCGGAATCAAGATTGATGATTGTGGCAATTTTCTTTGCAAAGTAGATATCGATATTAGCTGTTGTCCTATTCAGGGACTCTCCCATGTGCACATAATTTATAGCTATTTCTTCATGAGTTGCTTCTTCTGGAGCGATTGCTTCTTCAGGAGCTTCACCTTGCGCATCGCTTCTTTCAATTGCGGTGGCAAGTCCCTATAGTTTTTCGGCTCTAATGTGTGCGCACACATCCATGCCGATGGGGATATTCAGATCCGGTATGCCCTTTTCTTAAGGTGTCATACTTATGCCAGGTCTCAACTGGCTCCCCTTCTTATTCTTGGGGACTTCAGTGATCGGCTGTGATAAATCCTTCTTATCCTTCTTCACTAGGCGTCCCCGGTTACTAAGGATTCGAGGAACCGGAGTTCTCGTCCTTTATTATTTTTCTGAGGCCTCTAGACGAGATTAGGGATACCTTCTACTTTCTTTGGTATTTCAACCCTCTCCGGTGCAGTGCGTGCTGGCACATGCGACTTAGTCACGCTCTTCAAATCACTAAAGTGATCGGGCAGCTGATTTGCTAATGCTTGCAAATCAATTATCTTCTGGACTTCTCTATTTGCTTCACTAAAGCGCAGGTCATCTGCATGGATTCCTATGGCTTGCCATGTAATGTCTTCTGGACTTCTCTAGTGCGCAGGTCATCTGCATGGATTCCCCAAGCTTGCCACGTAATTTTCCGACATTCTTCGTCAAGGGGCTGATTTCCTCCCCCCTAATGTTGGGAAATCTTCGGTGGTGACCCTTGGGCTAGTTGCATAGGTGAATGAATGTTGTAGGCCGAAGGTCTAAGGTTGATGAGATTCGCTGCATGCAGGACTGCGTGTCCCCAACATGTAGCTGCTAGATTTCAATTATGCAAAAGGGGTCGGGCAATAAATTTAATTCTTTTAATTAAAGCCTCTGTCAGACCATTCTGGGTATGGACATGCGGTACCGAATGCTCAACTACAATACCCATTGCCATTCAATAATCATCAAATGCCTTTGAAATAAATTCTCCGGCGTTGTCCATTCTGATGGATTTGATGTGATGATCAGGGAACACATTTCTGATGCGAATGATCTGCGAGATCAATTTTGCAAAGACATGGTTTCTTGTGGACAACAGACCCACATATGACCACTTTGAGGAAGCGTCAATGAGCACCATAAAATACTTAAATGGCCCTGAGACGGGCTGAATGGGACCGCAAATGTTTCCCTGGATGCGCTCTAGGAATGCAGGGACTTCATCCTTCACTTTCAGAGTGGAGGGTCTAGTCATTAGTTTCCCGGTGGCACATGCAGGGCACACAAAATCTTCATGATTCGGGAAATTCTTCACATTAATATTATGCCTATGCGAGTTATTTATTATGTTTCTCATCATCCTAAGACTTGTGTGGCCTAATCTGTCATGCCAGAGACAGAAGAGTTCAGAGCTTCTAAACACTGTCTTCAGGACAGTGTACGCTACAAGCGCTTTAATGTTGGTATAATATAGTCCAGTTTCAAAAGTTTTTCTAATATACTTTTCCGTTTCATTCTCTTCGCGTTTCATAATGAGCAGGTATTTCTTACCGTACTCTTCTTCAGTCTCAACGTGGAAACCATTTGCGCGGATATTCTTAAAACTTAGGAGAGTTCTAGTCGATTTTGGGTACAATAAGGCCTTTTCAATGACCAAAATTGTGCCCATTGTGGCTCTTCCCGAACCAATTTTACATGCATCGCTTCTGGCGATTGTCGTAAGGCTGCCAGTGCTCTTACGGATCGACTGAAAATAGTAAATCTCTCTTAAGATGATATGCGTTGTGCCGCTGCTAGCTGAGCACACTTCCTTCATAGGGCGCTACACGCGTTCTAATATAGAGTATTTATTAACATGTATGAGAAGGCAATCATCACATAAATAAAATACTCCAGTATCAAAACATCTCATGCCATTATAAACTGAACATATCATCCAACCATCACGAGAAAATAACAATTCTTAAGTACCATCCATGCAAATTCTAACATATTCTTCCACACAAAATAAATGACAATTAAAGTCGAAATGCATTCAGTGCACTAGACTTCTTCTATTTTCTCGAGGTTGACATTCTCTTCAAGAGAAATCATGGCGTTGGCTGCTTCTAGGTCGAGAGGGATTGCTGCTGTCGTGATGGTACCTCCATCGGTGCAGGCAGCTACTCAGAATTCTCCCCCACAGCCGATGTAGAGTGGGCTTCAAGCTGCCCTTTGCCATCCCGTTTTGGCTTGCTGGCCTTATTCTCATGTGGAGCGTCTGATTTGCCTTTCTAGGCTACGACTTTACCCTTACTTCCCCTTCTCTTCATTAAGGGATTTCACACCTTATTGCTCCTGGCGTTGGCTTCACGGCCAGTGGAGCTCCCAGATGGCTGAGTGACTTAGTTCTTGCGGAAAACTTCGTCCTGAGCCTCCGCAACCTGCACCATATCAATCAATTCGGCATATTCCTCATAGCCGTCTTGACGATAATTGCGTGTGAATTATACTGTATTGGGGTGGAAGGATTTTCTCAATTTTCTATATTGGGGTACAAATCTTGTGCAAGGCAGAATTGTTTTCCCTGACCGTCTTAAAGTCGGCAAACCTCAGTCTGATCCATTCTTGCTCTGCTTGAGAAAGAATGGTGTACTTTAGCCTCTCAAATCGCTTCTTGAATGCGGTCCAGAGTGCTAGCGCGCTCTTTTCTGCCATATACTCATTCTTGAGAGTGAGACAGAGGTGGTGCCTAAGAAAATGAAGTGCTTGATCATTCTCCTCAGGTGTGGGTTGGGCGTCATTCAGTCCGCCAATCCCAAAAGCCGCGCGGAGCTTCTTGACTCTAAGCACAATCTTGACATCGGATGCCCATGTCAGATAGTTTTGGCCATGCTGGGCCAGCTCCTCGAGCTTCTGGATCATGATGCCAGTCATCTATATGTGTATATAAGTTTACTGCTGGTAAACATGCACGGAATAATTTACTACGGGTAAATAAATGCTATAAAATATTCTCGTAATGTTCCAGAATTTTCTGTGTATTTTCTATAATTTTACTGTTATTTTCGGTGATTCAAAACAATTTAAACAATTACAATTAACCAAAAACAGTAAATACATACAGAAAATACGTAAAACAGTAATGACATAAATAAACAAGCTTCAAATGCTGAAAATAATTCAAAAATTCAGATTCCCGAGGCCCTTTTATGCAGAGATATGAATTTGCAGCAAATTCTGCAATTCCAAAGGGTTTCTACGCAAATTTTCAGTTCAGAGAAAAATTCGCGCAATTTTCTGATTTACCGAGGGGTTTTCTGCAAAATTCTGAACCCGCTTGTAAATTTGAGGGCTTATACGTAATTTTCGGAACTACGTGGCCTTTACTGCAAAATTCTGGACTTAGATGCAAGTTTTAGGGCCTTTCGGTAATTTCTCTGATTTTCGGAGCTTTTTCCGCAAAAATTGCCTCCCTCTCCCCCTGGGCGGGCTTTCTTTGCAGCTCATCCCGGCCCATATCCTTTCGGCCCACGTGGCCTTTCCTTCGCCCTCCCCCGGCCCAGCCGTTCGGTACATAGGGCACATCGGCCCACACGGCCTGGCTAAAATCCCCCACACGCCCGACTAGGGTTTCCCTACCCATAATTTTGTGGCGGCGGCTGCAAGCCGAGTGGGAGGCGGCGCTCGGGTTCTTCTCCGGCGCCGGCGGTGGTCAAGGCCGGATCGGCGGCGGTGGCGGCCAAGCGGCGTGGGCGCGATGCGTGCGCCGGTCGGGGCACGGTGCTCGAGCTCGGGCGACGTACGCGGCGGCTCCTTCCCGTGCGACCGGCTGTGCTGAGCGCGGCGGGCGAGGCGTAGGTACGGGGCGACCGGCCTCGGTAGCTCGCGCCGATGGTGGAGGCTGCTCAGCCTCGGTACCGGGCGAAGGAGGCTGGTGGCTGCGGGAGCGGGCAGAGGAGGTTCTCGGGAGCGGGCGGCCCGATGGCGACGCGCGGAGCTGTGCCTGCCAGCGGCGACCCGAGTGCGAGGAGCGGCGGGCCCATGCGCGGCGAGCGGCGGCGGCACCCAAACAGGTGGGAGGCGGCGGCTACCGGCTACGCGCGGGAGGTGCCGACTGCGGGCGGCGCACGGGAGAAGGCGCCGGCTACCGGCGGCGCGCGGGAGGTGCTTGCCTCGGCCTCCGGCGCTGGGGCGCATACGGGCGGCTTCGGGCTGAGCGGCGATGGGGTCATGACGCATGTGGGCCGGTGGTTGGGGCAAGTCGACGGTGCCAGCGGCTGCGGGCCGCAGTGGGGATGGCGCACAGCTACAGGCCATTGGTCTAGGACTCGGGCGGCGGCGCGCTTGCGGCACGCGCGGAAGCCATGGTGGTCAAGGCCGGTTCGGCGGCTCTTCCCGGAGGCTTAGGGCACTGCGCATCCTGCGGGGAAGCGGGCCATGCCTGGGCGGCCAATGTCGGCTGCAGGCCGACGCCCCTTTTTCATGCAGTTCCATGCAAATACCAGTGCGAAACTGAATAGAAAACATGCAAAAATTTGTCGTTTCTAATTTACGATACAATCAACATCTACCCTGTTTCGCAATCTACCGATCGACATTGTACCGACGATTGCAGATCTGCTCGCGGTAGATTTGGGGTGGATTTGCATTGTTTCTAATCTACAGTGCAATCAACATCTACCCTGTTTCACAATCTACCGATCGGCATTGTGCCGGCGACTTCAAGTCTGCTCGCGGTAGATTAGGGCGGATTTGCACCGTAGAGATTCAATCTAGAACGCGAAAGAAAATACAGATTCAAAGCGATCTAGAAAATTCAATCTGTACTTCGATGATTACCTTCGTTCACCGGAGCGAAGTCGTGCTGACGTGTTGAGGAATCGTCGAGTCCGAGCGATTCCTCTGTTTAGAACAAGAACGAATCAATCACAGAAGAATAGATTGAACACATAGAGAGAACTCCTGGTCTTTCTTTATTGCTTTCATTCATGTGTACATAATGAGGGGGTATGACTATCTATTTATAGTCTACGGTGGGGTGCCTAAATATGTCAGGACTCTGGGTTGAGCCCAGGGTTTCATAAGCTATGACGTGGAAGCTAACCACAACGTCGCGCTGCGAGCCCAGTGGCTAAAGCTCACGCGCGCGTACATGTCAAAGTTTCGAAAGAACAAAGATGCAACGTTGTGAATCGATCCCAGGATCGTAACCTTGAGCGTTTCCGCTGGGCCATACGTCGTGGCTTGTTAAACGGGAGCTTTCGGAATCTTTAAGGCTATCTAAATTCAAACTAAACTGATATTTTTTTTGCCGAAACCAAATTTTACCGGATGGAGCCGATATTTCCGATTTTCAGGAAAATCAGACGATTTTCGGCCGATTCGAAAACCCTGGGCACAAGCAAAACTATCAGATGGCTGCTTCAAATAACAGGCTAATATCGAGAAAATGATATGCTGCATTAACAACTTCAGATTATCCTGTCCTTTAGATGTGTTTGGAGATTAGTGTTATTTTTATTAGAGAGAAAAATATAGATTCACTTCTCAATAACTAATACTAGTTGAAGAACATATTTTCTCAAGATTTTTGTGTTCCACTTTACAGTTATATAAAAGATGCAACCAATGTATAGAAGATTAAAATACCTCTTTAGTTCTCGCCAACGGAGAGTCTGTTGCCGTGACTAAGAATGGTTGGTGAGGCATTGCACCCGATGGCGTAAATTTGCCAATTTATGTAATCGTTGTTGACGATGTGGATGAGTCCAAACCGGGCACCTGGCGCATAATTATCACATCAGCCCACCTAATAAGTGAGAGATTTGGGCGTAGTTGCCACATTTGTATGTTGTCTACAGACTACAGTCCAATGTACTTGTAAAACAAACAAAGCACTTGTACAAGAATGGCATTACCTCGGCATTCTTTGGACAAGGCCTGGTCCAAATCGATTGAAAGCAACAGTGACCTGCATGTTCTTGTCATCAGAGAAGTTATCATTGTGGCCAAGAAGCATAGCCTCATCATGGTTGCTCATGAGGCTGTTGGACACAGTTACACCTGTGGAAGCTTGTGTCACATCAATGAGGCTATCAGTGCAAGCCTCAAGTGTGCAGTGGTCGATCCATACGTCCTTGCATGGAAGACGCTGGTGCCATCGCCGTTCTGAAAGAGAACGGGTAGGCTACACTAGTTACAATATTTGATTTTCTATCACGTTTAATTAGAAAACATGCGTGTAAGGGAGTCATGAATAGTTACCACTAGAAGCGCTGCGCAGCGAAAGAAGAGTTGGAGCAGCCCAGTCCAACGTAGATGCACGTTGATGAAGAAGAAGCAGTCGATCGTTTTATGAACTGAATGTCTCCTCCTCGCGTCCTAGCAATAGCCTTGCGCTTCACGCCGATCAGCACAGCAGCAGCGCCTCCACGGAGTCCACACGTTCGGGATGGAACGCCGTGCGCTAGTGTGCTAGCACCGCGCGCCCGGCTAGGGTTTCGGGATACGGCCGAGGGGAGGTGGCGGCCAGGGTCTTCAGCACAGTAGTATATCATACCTACAGCCCCGCCTCCACATATTTATAGAGCATGCTAATGGGCTTCCACGTTGTAGGCCCATTAGAACCCTAATCCCATATGGATCAATATCCCTTTTTGGCCTATAAAACCGAATTGTTTATGATTGCCTCTTGGACACATCACTAACAATCTCCCATTTGCACTAGAGACAATCATATAGGAAAGCTTTCCAATTCCAACCCCTTAAGTGTGTGACCTGTTAGGTTCATGTGTAGACAGTCATGACCCGAAAACCCTTTTCAAGCCATAAGTCAATAGTGGCATCTAGCAGGACATATTGACTCCCGAATACACATAAAGATCATATTGGCTAAACCTTGATATACACACACTTGGATCCCTTTGCCACACGATACCAGTCGAACTTAATGAGAGATCCGTGCCACCCTTGTGATAGCTCAACCATTCACTCGATCTTGTGGTGGATTACAACTCATGACTAACCCTTTAGTCATATTGTGATTAACTCTTTAATCACCTTGGCATGGCCATGCACTTCTCTAATCCAACCACATCGAGGGGCCCAGAGATATCTCTCCTGTTATGTAGGAGGGGCAAATTCCATCTTAATCCGCTCACATCCCATTCCATGTTTCATGATACACCTAAAGACCACTTTTATAGCTACCCAGTTACGGAGTAGTGTTTGGCAGCCCCAAAGCGCACCACTACACATAGTGAGAAACAATGACGATTTCAGGTTGAAGGATCCAGTAGGTATACCACTCGAGATCGCTTGATGGCACATATTAACATAACAATCCCAGCAATGTCTCGGAGTGGGTCAATCCAACACCATGTTCTCTAACATGTGTCCACATTATTGATTTGATATTCCTATATCCATGATCCATGAAACATGATCATCAATCAATACATGTGCTAGTCCATAAATCATTGTTGTCCCACGTAATGACATAAGACTAGGGATCTTTATAATAACATTAAATAAAACAAAGAGTTTCACGAACAAGTCACATACTTGCCAATCAATGCATACAATCATTATTCAAGGAACCAAATAACACCTTATTCAAAATTTCATAAACATAGACTTGATGCAATTATCTCCCACTCACACTAGAGTCAATCATGTAAGTATCTAATACCCATTGCACTCGTGTGTGTGCCTCATGCTTTGGTTGTGGGAGAGGCTTCGTCAACGGATCAGCAACATTCAAATCCGTGTGCACCTTGCAAATCTTCACTTCACCTCTATCAATGATCTCACGGATAAGGTGATAGCGCCGAAGTATATGTTTGGACTTTTAGTGTGACCTAGGCTCCTTTGCTTGCGCAATGGCTCTACTATTATCACAATAGAGATCCACTGGACTGGACACACTAGGGATCACACCCAACTCAAAAACAAATTTTCTGATCCAAACAGCTTCCTTTGCAACTTCAGAAGCTGCAATATACTCGGCCTCAGTTGTCGAATCAGTTACCGTCTCTTGCTTGGAACTTTTCCAGCTCACTGCCCCTCCATTGAGGCAGAACACAAAACCAAACTGCGATCTGCTATCATCTTTATCAGTTTGGAAACTAGCATCGGTGTAACCTTTTACAACGAGCTCTTCTTCACCTCCAAAAATAAGGAACATATCCTTAGTCTTTCTAAAGTACTTAAGAATATTCTTTACAGCCACCCAGTGAGCTAGACCGGGGCTAGATTGATACCTGCTCGTAACACTTAGAGCATATGAAACTTCTGGGCGCGTACAAAGCATAGCATACATGATGGATCCGATGGCTGAGGCATACAGAATCGCACTTATCTTCTTTTTCTCATCAAGTGTTGAAGCACACCGAGACTTGCTAAAACTAATGCCATGTGACATAGGCAAGAAACTTTTCTTGGAATCTTGCATATTGAACTGTTTCCATACCTTGTCAATGTACGTACTTTGGTTTAATCCAATTAGCCTCTTCGATCTATCTCTATAGATCTTTATTCCCAAAATGTAAGCTGCCTCTCCGAGATCTTTCATTGAGAAACTTTTTCTCAAAGAAGACTTTACAGCTTCTAGCATTGGAATATCATTTCCGATCAATAATATGTCATCTACATACAAGACCAGAAAAATAAGTGCGCTCCCACTAGCCTTCTTGTAAACACAAGGCTCTTCTTCATTCTTGATGAAGCCAAACCCTTTGACTACTTCATCAAAACGAAGATTCTTACTCCGAGATGCTCGCTTCAATCCATAAATGGACTTCTGAAGCTTGCATATTCTCTCAGCATTTTTCGGATCAACAAAACCCTCAGGCTGTGTCATGTACAAATCCTCGCTTAGATTTCCATTTAGGAAAGTCGTTTTGACATCCATCTGCCAAATCTCGTAGTCGAAATAGGCAGCATTCGCTAGGAGGATCCGAATAGACTTTAGCATAGCGATGGGCGAAAACGTTTCATCATAATCAACACCTTGAATTTGCTTGAAACATTTCGCCACCAATCGTGCCTTATATATGTGAATATTTCCATCCATGTCTATCTTTTTCTTAAAAACCCATTTACACTCAATAGTTTTTACACCATCAGGTGGATCCACCAAGTTCCAAACTTGATTATCATGCATGGATTCTATTTCGGACCTCATGGCTCCAAGCCATTTTTTAGAGTCTGATCCCATCATTGCTTCCGTGTAGCTCTTGGGCTCATCATTGTCCAACAACAATATGTCGCGTTGTCCCGTGGTTAGGAGCGTGAACTTTTCAGTTGCGCAATGTGCCCTTGTAGACCTACGTGGGGGCGGTGCCTCCATAACCGGTTGTATAACATCTTGTACATCTTGTTGAGGCTCAATAGGAGCTGAAACATTTTCAGGTGTTTCCCGAATTTCTTCAAGCTGCACATTGCTCCCACTAACACCCTTTGAAAGAAACTCTTTTTCTGAAAAGACACCGTTCCGAGCGACAAACACTTTGCCTTCTTCCCGATTGTAAAAATAATATCCTTTGGTTTTCCTAGGATACCCAACAAAGAAGCATTTATAAGATTTAAGATGGAGCTTATTAGACGTCAAACGTTTCACATAAGTCTCACATCCCCATATCTTAAGGAAAGACAATCCAGGACGTTTCCCGGTCCATTTCTCGTATGGTGTCTTTTCCACTGATTTAGATGGGACTCTGTTTAGTGTAAACGCAGCAGTTTCTAGAGCATATCCCCAGAAGGACAATGAAAGATCAGATTGGCTTATCACAGACCAAACCATGTCTAACAAGGTCCGGTTCCTCCGTTCAGATACCCCGTTCCACTAAGGCGTGCCAGGCGGAGTCAGCTGTGGAACAATTCCACACTGTTTTAGATGTTCAACAAATTCATGGCTCAAATATTCACCTCCACGATCAGATCGCAGAATTTTAATTGTCTTGCCTAGCTGATTTTGTACTTCATTCTGAAATTCTTTGAACTTTTCAAATGATTCAGACTTGTGCCTCATTAAGTAGATGTATCCATATCTACTAAAGTCATCGGTAAAAGTAATGAAATACTGAAAATCACCTCTGGCTACTGAGCTCATTGGTCCACATACATCGGTATGTACAAGTCCCAACAAGTCACTTGCCCTCTCACTATGACTAGTGAAAGACGCTTTTGTCATCTTGCCCAGTAAACAAGACTCGCATGTCTCAAATGATTCAAAATCAAATGAGTTGAGTAGACCATCTTTATGGAGTTTCTCTATGCGTTTCTCATTTATATGACCTAAGCGACAATGCCAAATAAAAGCGGGATTCAAATCATTAGGCCGCAGCTTCTTTGCATTAATATTATAGACAGGTTTATCCTCAAGATCAAGAACATATAACCCATTCATCAATGGACAATGTGCATAGAGTATATCATTCAAATAAATAGAACAACGTTTGTTCTTTATTACGAACTCATAACCACCATCTTCCTCCAAACATGAAGAAGAGATGATGTTCTTACTCAATGCTGGATTGTAATAACAATTATTTAATTCCAAAACTAATTCTGAAGGTAATGACAAGTGATAAGTGCCGACAGCCAGTACAGCAACCTTTGCTCCATTGCCGACACACACGTCCAACTCGTCTCTCGTAAAACTTCTAGTCCTTCTTAGACCCTGCAACGATTTGCAAGTATGAATCATCGATCCGGTATCAAATACCCAAGATTCACCAGAAGACATTGCAAGATTAATTTATATAACATTTAAACCTGAAGCAGAAGTCTTGCTTCCCTTCTTCTTTTTCAGATCCTCGAAGTATTTCTTACAATTCCTAGACCAATGACCCTTGACATGGCAGTGGTAGCATTCATCATCAGGAGAAGGGCCAGATTTGACCTTCCCATTTGGCTTTGGCTTAGAGCTAGGGTGCTCATTAGGAACCTTTCCTTTGCCTTTGCCTTTGGGCGTCCAACGCTTCCACTTTTTATTCTCCTTCTGAACCATCATCACATGATTGGTGTTTTTCTTAATGGTTTCCTCTGCTGTCTTAAGCATCCCATGCAATTCAGTCAATGATTTCTCCATGTTATTCATATGAAAGTTCATAATGAACTGCTCATAGCTCGGAGAGAGAGATTGGAGAACAACATCCATAGCCAGATCAGGATTAAGGGGAGAACCAAGCTTCTCCAAGCTCTCAATGTAACCAATCATCTTGATCACATGAGGACTGACTGGACTACCTTCCGCCAGCTTGCACACAAACAAGGACTTTGAAATGTTAAACCTCTCGGTCCTAGCTTGGTTCTCAAACATGTCACGCAGTCCTTCAATCATAGTGTGAGCATTTGCATTCTCATAATGCTTCTGAAGCTCAGAGGACATGGTAGCAAGCATGAGACAGCTAACGTCGAGTGAATCATTGTAGTGCTTCTCATAAGCTTTGCGGGTGGCAACATTTGCACCCTCAGGGAGTTCATCGGGGTAGGGTTGCTCAAGAACGTATTCTCTTTTTTCTTGTCTGAGAACAATTCTCAGGTTGCGGTACCAATCAATAAAATTCGTTCCATTAAGTTTTTCTTTCTCAAGAATAGATCGCAAGTTAAAACCGGAATTGTTACTAGAAGCAGCCATGATCTACAACAGAAACCTAGTGACGTAGGTAAGCAACGCTTGCTAATCACATCTTATGTGACTCTTGTTTGTTGGGTGGCATCCAATGCCCCAGCTCCCAACACCATGCCCCAAGGCCCAAATCCAATTTGATAGCCTTGTCAAGCAAACCAACACTATGCATGTGGATGTCCGACATCCACCCTATTAGATCAAGATAGTTGATGGTACTCTGCTTTGGCAGACCTACCAAACAATGATTGTAATTCTTATAGGCGCAGCAACTGGAAAGGCATCAAATAAATTCTTAATTTTTCTGAGGGAAGCTATTCTGTCATGAAAAATGCATCCTCTACAGATATGACATGAAAGAATAGTATGACAGGAAATAAGCATCACATGCATATAATCACATTATACTATGAATGGTATGGCCTTTTGAATCGTAGTGGTCGCCATCGCCATGGTTCCACGGTGATGTCCTTCACCACACTTCCTGTCCTCTTTGTCATCATGCTTGAAGCCACTAGATGGTAAAGAACTAAACTATTGCAACTAATAGCTAGCAAATGAATTATATGAGGAGCACAAGCATCACAAGTCGACACGCAGGTCGTTATACAATTAAAGAACAACCTCAACCCAGCTGTGATTAATACGACACACAGGCCGCCAAAACACACATGCATCACACATACATCTATGCCATACCATTCACATCATTCCCTACAAAAACAAGTTAAGCGTAGAACGCATTCTACCGCCCTGACATGAATGTGTTTGTATAACAATCTATAGTATCTTCTTAGCCTCTGGCGGCCAGATAGTTTTCCCACCACGCCGCTGCAGCTCCTTGGAGCTGATGCGTGGCAAATATGACCTTGTCTTCCTCTGCGCATTTGGCCAAATGCAGTTTCCGCTCCGTGTCCCGAAGCCAATCTTCGGCTTCGAGTGGCTCATCTGCTGATGAAAAAGTAAGTGGCCTCATTCTTTGGAAGTCAGCCAAATTAGCTCTATGTCCACTGGAGCTTCCTTGTTGTCCAGCATAAATGGCCTGCAACAGCTGAGTTTGTTGTGCCATAACTTGAGCCATAGTGGGGTTAACTGGGGGAAACGGAAGGTTGTCGTCTTGATTCTGGTTCCTGCCTCGCCTTTCGGGCAAGGCTCCTTGGGTAGAATCTACCTTGGCTTGACTGGGGTTAGCGTTGGCTTGGGCCCTCATTATCCTTTGGCTAGCCACCTGCAGCTATAACTCTGCGATTTAATACTAATAATAGGTAGGTAAAAAAAAGTACCATTTCAAGCAAATAAAAACCAATAAAGCAAACGACAAGACAACTTCCAACATAAAGTCTACATTTAAACATACAAACACCACATAGCCAGCTTTTATGCTGGACTTACAGTTACAACATGATAAATAAAGTTCGACAGGATAACGACTACAATGCTCTACTCTTATGTGCAGGGCTCCGGCTGGAGGATGCATACACGACCAAGGAGCATAAGCTGCGCGTAGCTGCAACCGCCTCGGCGAAGCTGGGGCGGATAAACCGGCTATGCGAGGCCCTAGACATCCCCGTGCCCAAACGTGCGGTGCCGGCGGCGGTCCGGAGTCGCCACCGCGATGACGACGGCAAGGTGAGGGCATCTCCCGCTCGGCGCAGGACTCGGTTTGATGCCGCGGCATCCAGCCCGTCGGCCGCATCTCCGGTTGGCACCATCGAGACCGAGGGTACGATCGGCGTCGGGTCCGAACTGTCAGACCCAGATTTTTCAATCCAGAGTCTACTGTGTTTACTGCACTATTCTGGATTTTTCAATCCAGAATCTACTGTGTTTATTGCACTATTCCCGGGGGGTCGAGGGGGGAGCCGCCCCCCGCGGGTTTCAGGGCAGCGCCCTGAAAACCGCACGGAATTACATAGATCGCATCTATGAAATCGCTATGAAAATCTCATCGGGCCGATCAAATCAACCCAAATCCGAGCCATTCAAAATACCTCAATTTTCATTAGATCAATCACATTGATCATCGCGATCGGTATACTTGAGGGGACCGCAACACGAGACCTCGATCTGTTGGCTCGATCTACTGACTGTGCGCGCAGTTAGCCCCAATGGTGATTCCAGCCGGTAGGGGCAAGTCGCGTGTACATAAAAGAAGGAGCACGAACTAATCTTTTTGGTCACATGATGCTATCAACTCATACCTATTTCAACCCCTTATGACCGATTGATCTAATCAACCCGTGCACCGAAAGATCCATCACATGAACCTAGCATAAGAACAGTAATAGATCGCATCTACTACAAACAACATATCATCTACAAGCGCATGAGCCAGACCACATACTACGCAGCTTTGCTCTGATACCATTGAAGGAGAACGGGTAGGCTACACTAGCTACAACATTTGATTTTCTACCGCGTTCAACCAGAAAACATGTGTGTGAGGGAGTCATGGATAGTTACCATTAAATGCGCTGCGCAGCGGAAGAAGAGTTGGAGCAGCCCGGTCCAACGTAGATGCACGTTGATGAAGAAGAAGCAGTCGATCATTTCACGAACTGAATGTCTCCTCCTCGCGTCCTAGCAATAGCCTTGCACTTCTCACCGATCAGCACAGCATTAACAGCAGCGGCGCCTCCACGGAGTCCACACGTTCGGGATGGAATGCCGTGCGCTGGTGTGCTAGCACCGCGCGCCCGGCTAGGGTTTCGGGATACGGCCGAGAGGAGGTGGCGGCCAAGGTCTTCAGCACAGTAGTATATCATACCTGCAGCCCCGTCTCGACATATTTATAGAGCATGCTAATGGGCTTCCACGTTGTAGGCCCATTAGAACCCTAATCCCATATGGATCAATATCCCTTTTTGGCCTATAAAATCGAATTGTTTATGATTGCCTCACATCACTAACACGTTCGACATAAGATTTGTTGCATTTCCCAGCACTTCAGATGTTAGAAGTTTCGGTGCAGGCTTGTAGCTGCGTATGGTGAGCCCATGGAAGATGATATTACTCTTGTTCTCTACCGTGAAGCATGCACCACCATCACCAATAACGACATCGGCACCACGGCCGTCAACGGTCTTGTGTGAGTTCACAAGAAGCTCCTGCTTTGGTCTGATGGTCATGTCATGGTCAAATACGATCCACAGCGGCGCATCCTGGATAATGCCGTAGCGAAGAGTGCCAGGAAAGGGCTTGGCTGGGTCTTCGCTAGAGTCCGTCACAACATATATGTTGCCGTTGCTATTCTTTCCACCAATGGCATTGCGGCCAAATCCAACAGCACAATCGGCAAGGGGCTGACGGTTGTCAGCCCAGCTAGGTCGCACCGCCAGCAGTCATCGACCGGATTGCCAGAGCCGCAGTCTCCAAGCATTCGCCGGTGCAATGATATGTTAATCTTTACCTTTACTATTATAAAAAGAGGAGTTGGTGGTCGTCAGTCTATTCTCCCTCCTCTCTTCTCAGCCGTCCGATTAAAGATCAACCGTCCAGATCCATATGTAGCTAGTTTTTCCACTCCTCGTAGAAAAGGTCGGGCCGACACGTGGACCACACTCCTCCTCTTCTCTTCCCCTGCATCCTCCTCCTCCCACAACCGCCACCTCTTTCTCTCCCCTGAACCCTCGTGCCGCGCCTCCTCCTCCTCCTCAGCACCGCCACCAATTCCGTTCCCGTACAGCAGCGTCTGGTCGTAGTCCCCCAACTTCCCCCAGCATCATCGCATCTCCTCGTCGCCACCTCCCTAACGCATTTGCCCGCCGCCTCCTCTCCCTATCTGCCCGCCGCTGCCTCTCAACCTCCACCTCCCGTAACCGCCGCCTCCTTCTCCCAGGAACCCTCGTGTCGCACCTCCTCCTCCTCCTCCTCCATGGCACCACCGCCGCCAATTCCTTCCCCGCGCGGCAGCGTCTGGTCGTAATCCCCCAACTTTCCCCAGGGTGTCACCACCAATTCCATCTGCCGTCACCCCTCCAACTAGCGGCATGACACTCGGCAACAGCGGCCGGTGGATCGAAGAGAATGGCGCTAGGCAACAGCGGCCAGTGGATCAGAGAGATGGGCAATCGGCGATGGCGGCGACTTCCTCTTACTACGCCCGCCCACGTGGCTCTCCCCCGTCACCGCCCAGCGGTCGCTCACCCAATGAGCTTCTCTACCTCCTCCTGCTCTTCGCTTGAAGCCCATTGCGCTGTGGTTGAAGGGGCAGTGGTTGAAGTTGAAGGGCCATGGACGAAGTCGGTCCGTGGTCGAAGTCGAAGGGCCGTGGTTGACGTCGGGGCCATGGTCGAAGGAGTCATGATCGACGTTGGAGCTGTGGTCGAAGGGGGTCGTGGTTGAGGGGCCATGACCGAAGTCAAAAATCCATGGTCGAAGTCGATGCCATGGTTGAAGGGGGCGGTGGTCGAAGGGGGAAGTGGTCGATGTCGAAGGGCCATGGTCATCGAAGCGGACAGTGGTCGATGTCGAAGCCATGGTCGACGTTGAAGGGCTGTGGTCGAAGGGGACAGTGATCGACGTCGAAGGGTCATAGTCAAAGGGGACAGTGGTCCAAGGGGGAAGTGGTTGACATCGAAGGGTCATGGTCATCGAAGGGACATAGTCGAAGGGGACAGTGGTCGAGGGGGCAGTGGTCGAAATCGAAAATCCATGGTCAAAGTCAAATATCCATAGTCGAAGTCAAAACCGTAGTCGAAAGGGGTCGTGGTCGAAAGGGAAAATGGTCGACGTCGAAGGGTCATGGTCATCGAAGGGCCGTGGTCGAAGGGGATAGTGGTCAAAGGGGGAAGTGGTTGAAGTCGAAGATCCATGGTTGAAGTCGAAGATCCATGGTCAAAGGGGGAAGTGGTCAACATCGAAGGGCCGTGGTCGAAGGGAAAAGCGGTTGAAGGGGGCAGTGGTCGAAGTCAAAGAGGACAGTGCTTGAAGTCGAAGGAGGCAGTACTCAAAGTCAAAGGGGCAGTGCTCAAAGTCGCGGTCATGGTTGTAGTCGTAGCGCCCGTGGACATGGTCGTAGCGGTCATGATCGTAGTCGTAGTACCAACCCGGAGGGCACCTGTTGGTTCGTCCACAACCTCCACCGCAACGAGTTCCCCCGCTAGTTGAACATCCTCATCGCCTACCCCAGGTCACCCTGAGATCGAGCTCCCCACCCTCGATAGCAAGACCCACAAGGTGGTCGAAGCCATGGTCGAAGGGGGCCGTGGTCGAAGGGGGAAGTGGTCGACGTCGAAGGGTCATGGTCAAAGGGGACAGTAGTTGAAGGGGCAGTGGTCGAAGTCGAAGGGGGTAGTGGTCGAAGTTGGGGCCGAGCAGGCTGGCGCCGGCAGTCGGGCGACAGGGCACAAACGCACCGGAGGTCTGCCAACGTACGACCACCAGCAATGGTCAACCGCTCCCGACCTACGATCATACGCGATGGTTGACGGCTTCTAACTTACGACCACGAGGTGTGATCAATGGCTTCTAATTTACGACCATGAGCACTAGTCAATGTGTTTCGACTTACGACTACGAGGTGTGATTGATGTCTTCTGACTTACGACTACGAGTGATGGTTGATGTGTTCTGATTTACGACCACAAGGTATCCTCGATGGCTTCTGACTTACAACCACGAACGATGGTCGTCGGCTTTCGATGTATAACCATGAGCCATTGTCGAAGGCTCCCAATTTAGGACTATGATCGATCATCGACTGCTGCCAACTTATGACCACCAGCGATGGTCGATCGCTCCCGACCTACGATCACGCACAATGGTCAACGGCTTCTGACTTACGACGACGAGGTGTGCTTGATGGCTCCTGACCTACGATCACGAGGTGTGGTCGATATCTTCTGACTTATGATCACGAGGTGTGATCGACGGCTTTCGACTTACTTGACAGATTTAAAAAACTTTTAGAACATATTTGTATGCATATTTTAAAAAATTTATCACCCGTGAGTTTTAAACTATATAGTATGATAAATTTTTAAAATCCATAGCAACGCACAGGCATTCAACTAGTGCTTCTACGAAGAACAGGGGACAGAAAATCCCAAGCTCGGAGAGAAAGAAACACATACACACAACTCAAAACAATATACCATCTACTGTGCTTAATTTGTTCCACATGTACGTAACAAGCTCACAGGCAATAGAAAAGGTCAGAATATGTTTAATTTAAACAGACAAAATATATTACGCTAAGTTGATAAATACGCACCATGATGAAATTACATATGAGTGGCGTGTACTGTCATAGTTAGTCCTTGTTATGCTCTTAAGGATGGCAGAGCAAAGATAATGATAGTTTAGTTTTTTAAAAAAGATAACAGCAGTTTAGCGACCTGAGTACATCATGGATGAGTGGATGACTACTTCAGGATTTTGCTCAGCAGCAGCGGAGGCATTGATTGCCAACGGAGAAGAGGAGGAAATGGATAAAATGGACGTGAAGCATAACAAGATGAGAATGGCCATTGCTGTTGATAACGATATCTTCAATGAATGTGAAGAGACAAGAGCAGTCGCCGCAGTGTTCTATATATATAGTGGACATTTAAGGTCGCCATAAAAAAATTCCTATTTTTTAAATAACGAAATTGGAAACTGAATCGGCAGAATATATTAGAATAAGCAATATATGGGAATATATCATGGACATCTACCGTTTACGGAATTTACCTGATTCTATTCTAAGATTTTTAATTTCCAGGATGTGTTTATCAGTAAATACTGCTAGATATTAAGCGAGACCGATCAGGTATGATTTCCTTAGTTCTAATATATATGGTATGGCACAAACGAGTATGGTATGGCACAAAGGAGTATTCAATTTGTTGTAAATGGAAAGAGACAGCGTGAGAAACAAGAAATAGATATGAGTGATTTCATCTTGTTTGTTACGTCGATTTAAGATTAAAATAAGAGAGTTGCTAGAGCCAAACGTCCGTTCAGGATGTTAACGTCGAACATCGTACGCCATCCATTGCCATCGGATTTAACATGACGTGATATAGCCATCCGATATTGCCTTCTCCCGCCACAACGCAACTAGCGTTTCTCTTCTTCCCCCGCAACGCAACCCAAGAAGCATTTCGTCCTATTCTGTTCTTCCCCGTTCTCCCATTCCCCCACTGAGCTCGCTGCGAATCCATCAATCTCGCCAAAATTTCTTCCCAAATTCATCCAGATGTTGTATCTCCTCCCCCCACAACAAAATCACTTCATCCATAGCGCTTCTTCTTCATCCAAATCGACCTCGCCCTTCTTTTTAGCAATTGATTCAATCTCATCCACAGGATTTGAAGATTTCTCCCCGAATTCAATACAATGGCTCATCTGATCCTTAAAATTAAGTTCACACCACCAAATCATCCGTTCGTGAGAGCTCCACCCCATATCGTCGCAACGAATCTGATTAATGGAGAGCTGCATTAGGAGCCTCGCACTACTTCCAATCTGGAGGCGCCCCGCACGGCGAGTAACTCCAGTAGCAGCCACAAAATACGATCCTCCACTAGTTGATCCTGTAGTGAATCCATCGGTTGATATGGTTTGATTGAGCTACGAGATCCAAGAATAGGTATGCTCTAACCCTAGACCCCTTTGATTAGCATGAACAATAGCTGAAACATATCAACAAACCTAATGTAACAAAAAAAAAGATGTGTGTGAAGCAAAAACTGAAATCAAATCTTGCAATGCATACGGGTTGATCCACATTAGCGTGGCTTTTTATTGATGTAGCCCATTATATAATGATACAACAATTTTAATGTTCCGGTGCAACAATGATTATGATTTTTGCCAACATTTTTATTTGGGAAAACATAGAGCTCCATGCTGAACAAGATGTACCACTGAAAATTAGAGATGATGATAAATATACTACAATAGAGGTTGGAGGAGAACAATTTGCTAATCAAGAAGAAGATGTTATATGTCCTCAACCAATTGTGCCTTTTGTTGGGATGATGTTTGACACAGTTCAAGAGGCTAGAAAAGTGTACAATGAATATGTATACAAGCTTGGCTTTGGCATCAGGATATGATACGGACTAACTAAGGATTAGTTGATGCGTAGGGATGGCTCGATCTTTCCCAGTATGATCAGCGAGGTTCCTTCCCTTTGAATAGAGTCTTCTCCTTATCTTGATGCAGCAAACAATATTAATAAGGGCAATTTGCACTAGTATGCAAGGCGCACACTAGAAGCAATCCGCCGAACTCCCCAAACCGTGAATTCAGCAAGAAGACACGAATTAGAAGAGATGAACCTTGTAGATTCAATGGGCAATCTCAAAAATCTCCTATTCTTGCTTTGCACCAACTCAGCAAACTCCAAACGAGAAAACTTTGCACTCACGCAATCTGGCCGCCACCAACCATCATGGCGATTTTCTCCTGTATTTCACTAGTATAAAAACTTATCATATCATAGCCTAAGTTACAATGGGGCAAAGGCCCTAGCCTTATATTAGTGCACAATGCATAGCCTTGACTAAAACTCACGCACAACCTGGCCTAAGTCCGAAACAAACTCCAATACGAACTAAAATGGAAATATCTAAATTACTACCACCCGATTCTCTCTCAATTTACGACGTGATTATAAATATTATATGGTTGGAACCTTATCCATTGTATGGGGCTTCGAAATAGCTTTCCAATGAGTCCAAAAACGCCCAAATTGGACTCCGTTTGTGAAAGTTATGAGTGTTTTAGTGTTGGACTTCCTGTCTGACCCGAACCGAATCTGAATTGAATTCAAATCTGTATATGTTTTCTTTTTTTGTTCAAGGGGCTTCCAAATCCGTTTGAAACCTGAAAAGGAATCCTTCTCAACCTTTGGAAAACCAAGGTGTGGTCGGATTTTACCCTTACTTGCATTGCAATACTCGGACTCTTTATGTTTGGTCGGTCTCGCGCGTCTCTCCGGACAGCTCGTGCAGTATCCAATGAAGTTGTCATAACTTTGTGTAGGAAGTTTCAACAAGTGTCGTTTGATTCATTGGAAATTATACTTCATTACCTTTCCAAATATGTATTTTATGTACATTAGAAACTTTATAATTGGCGTTGAGAACTTCATAAACATTGTGGACAGATTTGCAATCACAAGAACTTGATTGATCTTGTGTCTTTCTCTTTAGCCAAACTAACTTTCTTTCTTCTCTATCCACACCTCTAATTCCATGCATTGTTGTCTTTTTTGTACTGCGTAAAGGAGGAATCACATAAGCATCCGCACAAACTAGGATATTCTTCTCTCTCCCATAACCGATGGCTTCTTTCTCCTTGCGCAATTCATCACTACTAAGCTTGTAACTTTAGATTGCATTGATGAAGCACAAATCAATGTAGCATTCATACACTTGGCCACATCTGGATAGCTTGCTCAAGAATTAGTAAGGTAACCAAAAAGATTATCAGGAGGGAGTTGAGTGTGCACATGCAAAAAGGCCAGAAGAAGATGCCGAAAACTCCACAAGCAATTCAATTGGTAGTTCGACAAATGAGATTTTGAAACAAAAGGGGAGCAAGAAGGACATTTCTGTTGTCAACACTATTGGAACAAGGAAACGGAATAGAGTTATTTTTATATTGTCACTGCAGAAGGTGTTAAAAGACAACAGAAGATTGTAAATGTTAGCAACACAACTGAGTAACAATACAAAAAAAAGAAATTTACCAGATCCTTTTTTGCCAGCTCATACTTTTCATCAATCCTTTTCAGCTCTTTCATGCAGGTTTGTAACATGAAGTTTTCAGGATCCATGAGCAACTAAGACTGTTAAAATAGAATAGGAGAAATGCAAACAAGATGGATACAATAGGATTATGCAACAACAAATAAAAGGAGTAAAAAATATCACATAAAAAATATAAAAATAACTAACTATTTTGCCGTGATAACAGGAGAGAAGGCAAATTTCTTTGCAAAGGTCTTGTTTGACGGTTGTTTAATTGTATCCTCATTAAAATGCTCAACAAAAACCGTCGTCAACTCATTGACTACCTCCCCTCTAGGCTTTGTGAATTGTAAAAATGGTCATAAGATATGTGAAGTCCACTAATATTGGTATATTTATATTTCTATGTAACTCATGAAACATTCCTAAGAATCTATTGTAGCAAAAAAGCCACAGTAACATTTTATTGTGTACACAAAGTCGTGTAAAATATACCGTATTATATGTACATGTATAAAAAGCAATAAAATAGTATGAATATAATGCAACAATCATACAAATATAATGCAGCAAAAGTGTACATAGAAACCAGTGGGGAGCAAACATTTGAAAAAGCCAAACACAACATTTACATAAAGTTGGTGAAACTAGTCGATATAACTAATGCAACATTTGTGTGCAAGCCATTACAAAAGATCTAGTATTTAGCATAATAAATGAGTGCAACAAAAGTATTCTTACAATTCAACTCCCTTCTTAGTCTTCTTAGCACATTTTGTGTATTTGTATTTTGTATATGTATCATCAACAACTGGATCCACCTTAAGCTTCTTCAACTTACTTTCATCATCTAATGCCTTCGCTGCACTCTTCTTCCTAGTCTTCTTCTCATGAGTGCTTGGGCTACTACTTGAATCAATACATTTGTCGCTGCCAGCACCAACTACAAAACAAAAACTATATATAAGTACTCATGAAACTATGTGCAAAATGAAACTAGACAGATGCCCAAGCTGAACAAAAAGTACCTGCAGTTTCAGAAGAATTACTAGTGGGTGGGCTAAGCATTGGTAGGGCTCTGAATTAGGACACTAGAGGCAGCTACAATATTCTCATTACAGTTCTCAAAAATATTAGCATAGCCTGGCTCACCAACTTTGAATAAGTTGAAGTCTGCAACATCCTTGCAACAACTGGGCCATTTACTTGTATCAAGTCTGCTAGGACTCATTGGCTCCTTGACACATTTAGCTGGGTTGCCAACCTCATGTGTTGCAGGGTTTGGGGAATGTTGGCTTGAGCTACCATGCTGATTCAAACATAAATTGTGAACAAGACAGTTGAGCCCTACGCTAGCACGATTACCATCAATGATTGGGCTCCCCCTTGCTGCCTGCTCAACAATGGTTGCATCATTGAATTGAGTTGGACCGTTCCTGTTGGATTCCATAATAACATGACCATGTGAAGGACTCATGGGTAAGCTACCATCAAGACTCTCATTGCAATTTCCTTCTACATTTTCACCTGCTTGTCTGCTCTGATGGATTATGGCAGCAATCCCATCATTACCTTCAACGGTGAAAGCCTATCCAGCTTGAAGGCATGTGTCACTAGACTGAACAACTGCATTTGCTGCTATGGAATCCCTAACTTCCGCAATCAAAGCAACTGTTCAATTGGCATGCTACTTTCAATGTTGCAACAACAGAGTCGAGGTCTTTAGCCCACAATTTGTCATGTTTATCAATAATTTCTTGAAAGTTTTAGGGAATCTATAGAAGAAAAAATGCATACTATGAGAGAAAGGTACACTTGCACAGCATGGAGTGCAAAAAATCACAAATTAGGGCTTAAAAAAGGTGTTACTTGTGAACATTGGCTGCTAGACTAAGACATCCGCACCTACTCATCAAGAGATACCGAGTCAGCTACTGCAACAGTTTCCTTACTTGGGCCATCATAGAATGAAGGACATGATAAATCACGGAACTATGTGCAAAGAACAGAAAAATAAGAGAAAAAAGTGGTAAGGGGGCTTTGTTGTTTGTATCCAGAAAACCAACACCATACAAATAGAAAAATTAGAATATGTGACATACAGGGTGGGATCCAAATGAAATGTTGTTCAAATTCAGTCTATTCTTGTCAATCTTCAGTACAAGATTGAAGTCATCATCACTGACATGGCAAATCCTAGGTAATGAATAATCTATTGCATGGTTAGTAAGGCGTCCTGTGGGAATGTCCAAATGATCCATGTATACAATTTGAAAAAAAAAAAGGAAAATAAGCAAATGAGTCAGAATAAAAAACATGATATAATGTGCACCAAACAAAAAAAGGATTGAAAAAAGGCAATAGAAATATGGCAAGGAGTGGCAAACATCTACTAATCTCGAAAATACTAGAGCGCTACTCAGGTGTCAACTTCTCGTACATATGAACCTTATTCATCAAAACATTCAGAACATCCCAAGCCCAGTCGTACTCTTTCAACTCTGATATGTAACCTAAGCCAAACAAGTAATCCAATGAAACCATATTTTCAATGTCAGGACACAACACGCAAGCCAACGCAACAAGCATGAAAGACCTCATGAATATACCCTCATCATCGCTGCTTTTCAACACATCGATAGCCCATGCTATTGGTGCCCTATTCCCAACCCTATACATCTCACGAAGCTCCGCAACATCTTTCAGTTTGCCCGGTGGTTTCAGAGGCTTCTCCCTAGAAGGTATCCCAAGGGCTTTCTGCACCATCCTTTTGGTGAACATAACCTTGCCATGGTAGCAAAACTCACACATCAAGGACTCCATCTTGCCCATTATCCACTCTATTAGATTAATTTGTATTGTGAATTTTGCGATTGACAGCAAACCTTCAACCCATACTTCACAACCAAATCCCGCTGCCTCGGAGTAAGCCCATCTGCAACCTTCTGTAATCTTTTTGCACTAAAATGATACTTGCAACGAGATTTGCTACCCTCATTGTCCATGGTGAAAAAAATCCTATGAAAAATGTCAATATGTACACAGGTGTTACGGGGCCAAAATAACAGAAACACTATAAGGATGCAACAACAATACGGATGAAAAATATAGTAACTCATTGTAAGCATTACAGTTGGACTACATACAACAAATCAAAGTAGCAAATGCAACAAAATCCACTAAAACATGCAACAAAAAAAACCGTGGCCATAGCTTGCACATGCAACCTAAGGGGCAAACAAACTCGAGCAGACATTGCACATTGTCAAAATCACAAGAGGAGGACATAGCCTAGAACCCTATGCCACGGTCGAAAAATATCGAATCAAACACACGCGTAAACAAAAGTGTCATGCCTACAAGCCCCCATCGCATCACATCATACGCTCCCTACGAATTTTTTGCTAGAACCCTACATTTTTGCTGCAAAACATCAACTCAATTTTTCGAACCCTAAATGTGAAAACCCATAAATTGGAGCATTTCTATAGTGACTACGTAGATACAAATGGAAGAACTAACCTGAATCACATCATTTTCGCTAAAACCCTAGATCTTTGCTACAAAAAATCCGACCGGTTTTTGAACCCTAGATTTGAAAACCCCATAGATTCAAGCATTTGAATAGGTAACTACAAAGATGCTTGCGGAGGAACTCACCTCAATCATGCCCTACATCGTTGTTCCACAACAAAAAGTTCATCGCTGGTGAGATCTCGCCTGGATTCGTAGCCCCGCTTCGCTCACATTCGAATCACCTCTCCATTCAAGTGGGCAATTGAGAGAAAGTGGGGAGAGTGGAGGACCAGAGTGGTGGTCGAGTGCGTGGGGAAGTGCTTAACTGACCTGAACACTTGATCGATCAATGACACGTGGACGGCGGATGGACGCGTACGACTCAAGGTGAACACATCATATGTCCTACGCATATCAACTCCCTTAAAATCTCTACTACTTAAAAATTGCAGTTGGTGGCAGTCCGTCCGTTCTCCATTGAATCTCAGCCGACCGATTTGAAAACTATCATCTTCACCGTCCGTCTCGTCAGTTCTCAACCCACCTCCCGCAGTCCCCACCTCCCGCAACCGCTACTTTCCCATTCCTCCCTCCGTCTTCTCCGGATCCCCCCAATCTCTCATCGTCTCCCTTCCCACCCCCACCGCCTTTCCCCTCTCCCCCGCCTGCTCCACACCTCTCGTCCCCTCTCGGCCGGCGAGGCGGATCTCCACAGGATGCCGTGCTCCTCCATCCCGAACCACACTCCTCCCCACCGATTCCTCCGCACCCTCGATTACTCCGCCCTCGCGCTGCCGCCGCCTCCCGCTCCTCCGCTCCGCCGACGCCTCCTCCTCCCCACCCGCGCTACCGCCGCCTCCTGCTCCCCCGCTCCGCCGACGCCTCCCCTCCCCACCCCGCGCTCGCCTCCTCCGCTCCGCCCTCGCCTCCTCCTACCCACTTCGCGCTGCCGCCGCCTCCTACGCTCCGCCCTCATCTGTCTTGCTGCAGATACTACGCGTGCAGTCGCAGTCGACGGACGACGCGGATGCCATGGCGGCTGGCGCCCGTGGCGGCGACAGTGCGGTCCCGGACGCGGGCGAGGAGGATGACGGCCGCGAGCGGTGCGTGGGGTGCGTCAGCGGAGGTGGGGATGAAGAAGTCTGTGCGGTGGGGGAGGAGGAGGAGAACGATCGGGCGGCGTTCTCGAGGTTACTGCAGAAGGTGTCGCTCGCGGAGGCGAAGGTGTACTCCAAGATGCAGAAGCATGAGCGAAAGCCCCATGATGACTACTGGAACGGTCGTCAGACCTTGTAATGACCAAGAATCCATGTGTGTAGCTAATGCTCAACCAGAAGGCAAGAAGGAGAAAGAAAGTGGCCAGGGAATAAATCCATTTGCCGCTTATCATGTTGCTGCATCTGCTGCCTCCTATCTACAATCTCGGGCCATGGGAGTCCTTCCCTTCCATTCTGCGAACGGATGTAAGAGCGATCCAACTATCAAGGCCATTGTGAATGGTGAGCATGCTGAATGTCTTACTATTGACGAGGCTTCATTCGTGGCCACAACAAACTCAATGACCTCAATGGTTGCTGCAAAGGAGGAGACAAAGAAAGCTGTTGCAGATGACCTGAACTCTTCAAGATCCTGCCCTTGTGAATGGTTCATTTGTGATGACAATCAAAGCAACACAAGATACTTTGTAGTGCAGGTAAAGCTGTGATAGATTACATGATAAAGCTGAACCAGCTCTGTATCTTTTCTCATCATCGCTTAATTATTCAAATTGGCAGGGCTCAGAGACAATTGCTTCCTGGCAGGCAAACCTTCTATTTGAACCTATTAAATTTGAGGTGTGTTTTCAGTCATATCAAGCATTTTTTTGCTGGTTAAATTCTCCCAAGGTGTTTTAATATTATATTCGACTATTCTTTAAATTCATTAAGCCATTGACGGAACATTTTTGAAAATGTAAATATCTTGTTCGGCATCTTCTTCTCCTTTGTCCAATGAGGAATGCAGAGGGTGATTTGCAAATTCAGTATAGTCTTGTGATTTTGGATTCCAGTTTAGGGGAGCTCACCCTAAAGACAGAGTGCATGGTTTTCCTCCTATGGAACATCCCTTCTCGCCTTTGCGGTTAGCTATCTCCCCTAAATCCTTGTTTCCTATGATCATTCATAACTCCTACTCGTACCTAATGTCTATCAGCAGCAAAACTTTCAGAAAGTTTACATATGTGGTTGCTATGATGGGCATATCACTACTTTCATTGATATGTGGAAGCCATGAAGTATTGCCAGTCATATTTTCTTCGAAGTAATGATTTCTAAAGTATAATGGGCAGCATTGATTCTGTCACCATTAATTTGTTATAGCATCTGCGGCTAGATCATTTATGATTCATCAAATATTTATAATATCTTAGCCAAAAAATTCTAACATTATGATATAATATCAATACGGTCTTACTTCCCTTGCCTATTCTACATTTCACAATCCTGACTATAATATTCTTTCGTTTCTTATTAGGGCTGAGGCATTATATATACTGGTATGCACCCTTCACTTTCCTTTTTGAATTCTATGAATACTCAAGTGATATCCACATTGCATTGTATTCTCCTATTCGACAAATGCTATTCCACACCGCAATTGATGCCATTTGCAGAAACATAACAAACTGCATTCGTATATTAATCAGGTCATCGCTAATAGCTTGATGCACATAATGATGAACCAATAGTGATCAGTTAGATGCCCTGGATTTTTATTTAGCAATAGTACAAGAAGATCCACAATTTGACTTTACCCACCGATGAAATATACATAGACCCATTTCATTGTTTTTTGCATGTTCAGTAGGACGAGTATCATGTTTAGTTCCTTTGTTTTATTTATTAAGCACATTGAATGTTCAAAATAATAGAACACCAATATGTGTAATATGTATGCTTCTTGGATGCTATAGTTATGTCTGATGTATTTCATACGTCCTTACAGGGTTTAGCAAATGTTGGAAAATCTGCATTTATCAGTGCTTTGCTAAGTATGCCCTTCCATTCTTGACTACTATTGTTTTGTATCCCTTTTTGTGCTAATAGGAGTTGCAGTCTGCATTGTTACTGATGTTAGTGTGAATGCAAATGTGTGATCGCAGCTGTTATAGCTGTTTGGAGCACAGCTTTGCAACAATATGTAAGTTAAACCACCTACACTGTATGGTGATTCTTATCTATCTGCTAGCCAATAATATTCCCTGTTGTAGCTGTTCTTTGGTAACCAGAGACTTTTTTAAACGATAAGTTATTACATGGTGGCACAATAGTTACTGTGACACTGCTTTAGGATTTTTTCCTTCATTGAGCATGGAATGCTGATACCAATGTTTTACATTGGTGGAATGAGATGATAACATTCTGTATGCCCTCATGATATGCGTAATGTTTACAGACACATTATCACTCCATTTTTCAAATGTGCAATGCATTATTTTGTTTAATCTCACAACTGCTGGCATTCTTCTATTATTTGATTTCCCTTACTGCCCTAAAATTTTCAGTAATCGTTCTATCAACAGTACCTGTGGACTGTGGTCCTATAGTAGACCCAATTAAAAAGGTGCACAATTTTAATTCTACTGTAATTTCTGTTCTTTTTGCAGTACATTCATTCTCTCCAACAGAAGTACTCTCTGAACTCAGTCAACCTCCTGGGCCACTTTTCTGTAATTTTTGAGCCAATTAGTTCGTGTTGTGAGATTGGTGGCGATGTTCTAGAGGTTAGAGAGCTGGTATTTGCTATAACTAGATTAGCTTTTTACAAACACACTACGGATTATTATTTCCATTGTATTAGGAAAGTTAGTTAACTATAAGATGGATGCAATATAAATCTGTGCATGTCTACCGGAAAACTAAGGCCACGCACACATCCAGGAATGGTTCAAACATGAAACATTATTGAATCCTCTTCCTACAATGTTAATCACATGAATGAATGCATTAGAGACCAAATATATCAAAAATTGCATGACTTGTCAATGTTTCTTGGTGTGCTTAGCAAGAAAAAACAAGTATAAAACAAAGATTTATCCTTAGTCCGTTATGTGTAAAGGGGTTAGAGATGTATCTTAAAAGAATTCATTATGATTAAATTATGCATGCAAAATAGGCTGGAGACATCCATATGCCGAAAAGGAGTTGTACCTAGATTTCAGGTAGTTAAATCTGCTACCCTTCATTGTTATGACCTAATAGATTATGTGCTTGTATAACTTGAGCATTAAAGGATGTGAGACCATACTTGCTCACTTTTTATTTTATGCTTGTGTTTGCTTGAGATGATGATTAATGATTGCAAGTTGATTTACTGATGCCCAAGCTATGCTTATTTGACAACATAATCCTACAAGTTTATTCCTAACAAGACCTAACAAAATTAAAGCTACATAATAGTCAGCGTAGGCTATCTCTACCGATTAACATCTTGCTAGCACTCAACAAATAAGCATGCCGGGGGAGTGGTTTAAGATGAATGGGTAGAACATGCATGATATTTGCTATAAATTTTAGTTTCCGTTGCAACGCACGGGCACCTTACTAGTAATAGATAAAAAGATGTAAATGTGATATGGCTTATGGTGGGGAAGGATAAGGCGCAAATTGCCCTCAACATTGGCATGGACTTGTTCCTATTCTTTCTTACCTTCTCTCAGTGTATATCTGGCTATATTTACGGACTAGATGACTTCCTAACAAAGATTACTAAGGCCCCATTTGGTTCCGGGTTAGACTAATCAGGTTAGTTAATCTTAATCTAGCTACATTAGCTTAATTCGATTTTTATGTTTGGCAACTAACTCAATTAACCAAAAGTACTATTTGGCTAGGTTAACAGAGTTAAATTAATTTAATGGCAATTGTACAATTTTACCGTACCCACAAAGTAACGTTTTCTCATTTGTGAAGTTTTTGCCTCTAACCCCTTGCACCGTCGTTCCCCATGGTATACAAACCCCAGATACGTCTTCCATATCTCCTTGCCTAATCAATTGACCTAGCCATTAGCGTCTTGAGAGCCCTTGCAATGCCCACAAGCTTGTCGACCTCCGCATCCTTTGCCTAGAGAAGGTTGGGGTGAACTGCATGGTGGCATGATTACGCATGATGCATGGTGGCAGCGATGGTGGATAGCGATGCAAACGAGGCTACAACATGAATGGAGTTACCGCTTCAGCAGTTATGATTAAGTAAGACTTTTTTCATTACGAATCATCTATTTGATCCATTTTTGTGAAGAAGCATATGGTGTTTGCAAATAAAAAACAACAGAGTTCACATTTTGAAATAAATGAGCAGGACTGACATCGTCTTCTACAAAAAAAAATATGTAATCGAGTTGATAAAAGGTTGGAGCACAAAGACCTTTCAACATCATAATCAATTTATATAGGCATATAACTTGATTGCTTCAAGATTTTACTTACATTAGCATCTGAGTTATGCATCCTCATTGTGGCCCATCATAGGTGCCTGCATTTGGTTAGCATGTTAACCTTGTAATTATATTAAGGTGTGATGAATTTTACTTGTACGTCTACAACAAAGTATGCTTACCTCATTAGCTGCTCTATGCCTCTTATCAGGTCCAAGAACAATAGTGTAATCCACTTCATTGTCTCCATTATTGCAAGGCAATGTTAGTCGGCCAATCCTCATATTAAAGTATTTATCATCACCTCCATTACGCCTGATGATGTTATGTATAATGCAGCAGGCCATAACAGTGTTGCGTTGAACTTTGATATGATATGGTGCTCCATTTCTTAAAATGAAAACCATCTCTTAAGAATGCCAAAAGATTTCTCAGTTGCATTCCTCAACTGAGCATGATGATGATTAAAACAGTCATTTCTATTTCGATGTCTGTGATTTCTTGAACTTTGATAAGTGGACAAATGGTACCTCTCACCATGATATGGAGCAATGAATTTTTCAGTGTTTGCATAACCTGAATCCACTAAATAGTATTTGCCTAGAAAACATAGCAGCTACTTAAATAGTATTAAGAAATGGTGTAAAGTTCACCAGACTACAGTAAAAAAGCAATTACCTTTAGGAATAGTAAAGCCTCCCTCCTAAAGACACCATTGTAAAATGTGCATGTCTGCTCAGAACCTTCCCATCCAGTGCATACATACATGAATTGGTTGTTGACAGAGCATGCAGTCATAACATTTTGTGAAGTAAAACCTTTCCTGGTACAGTTCCAAGACTACTTGCTCTTATACACTATTACTGGAATATGTATGTACCATCCACAGCACCGATAGCATTCTAAAATAAGATGAGGCATCAAGTACTAATTTTAACATTTTTTTAGATAAAAATTTAACATATGAACTATGCTTAATGATAAGCAAACTAGTTATACCTTGAAAACTGGATAGAAAGGACTATCCATTACTCTTGGATGGATACGTACATCTCCTTCTGGTATAACTATGAGGCCATGCTTCAATGAAATAATTGTTTTCAATACTAAATTAAAATGCCTACTAACTATTTCTCCTGAATGTTTGCATGTCTATTACCAACACCATGACCTATTGTGTCAGACCCGAATTTTTCAATCCAGAATCTCCTATGAAACCACTGCACTATTCCCTGGATCAGTAGATAGTGCTCACAGGTACATTGCTGCATCATTTCATACATTGCATGGACAACAACAACTTATAATAATATTACATAACGGGGGGTTTGAATTATGCCACGTCGGGCAATTAGTTTACATAAGGGCCGATCAGGCCAAATGTTCACATTACAAAAGTACGACAGCGGAAGCAAAAGCACAGTAGAGCCTTTAATCCACAGGCAGCGACTGGGGGTAAATATGTGACGTATGATTATTACCTAAGCTAAGGCAATAATTATAGGCACACCACACCATAGTCTAACTACCTAGGACTCAAAAGCGCCAGCGACGTCCTATTTCTCGGCGTTGTTCCCTCCATTAGTAGCAGGGGCATCTTCATATGCATAGGGGTCTTGGGCTCCTGAATCTGGTTTTTGTAATGCGAGTGTGAGCACAAATCACCGTGCTCAGCGACCCAACACACAGAATGCAATAGATACTATGCATGGCTTATCAAAGGGAGGCTCGGGTTATTTTGTTTGCCAGAAATTGCTTTTTAAGTATATTAATTAGAAATTTCCTATGACCTAGCAATTTGACTAAAAACATACTTTGTGTAGAAGAATACTTTATCAGTAATGGTGGCTGTTAACCGAGCGCTGCAGAGGGGGACCGAAACAGGGGAACTCCGGCGGTGTACGGGCGGCGGGTTCGTCGGTGAAGGAGGGCCGGGGAGGTGCCGGCGACGGGCAAAACAGGATCCTCGCGTCGCAGGGAAGGCGAGGGGAGTGTCGGCGACGGCGGCCCGGGAAGAGAGGCGACGCCGGCGATCTGCAGACCCGGAGAAGCTCGGCCGGGCACACGGTTGACTTCACGGTGATCCTAGGGAGGTGTGGGAGCTAGGAATTGCACTGTGGATGCTCGGCTCGGGGAATTTGCTCGGTGGCCAGCCGTGGAGGGGAAGAGGGGCGCCGGCGAGGAGGATGGCAAGGGGGCCAATTAGAGTCTAGGGGAGGAACATGGGGCTCGGGCAGTGAGGATAGCAGCCGTGGGCAGGCTTTTTAGGCGATGAGTTGCGCGGGCGTCGAGGAGGGCCTGCGGCGGCCGTGCAAGTGACGTGCGGTAGGTCGTCCGGCGGTGAGGCGCTACAGGGGCCAGGCGTGGGGTGCGAGCGTGCGCGAGCAGAGTCGTAGCACGGTGCCACTGTTGGTGACGCAGCTGCGTGGCTTCGCCCAACTGCAGTGGCGACGTGCGGGGCAGGACGGCCGGACGTCACGGTCTTGCAGGGGCGATGTGCGCGGGCGGGACGGCCGAACGCGATGGGGACTCGGCGGTGACGCAAGGACGGGACGGCGATGGGCCCAGCGACGTGCTCCCGGAGTGGTGCCAGTGATCTCTGGTCCGAGGCGTGCGCCGGGAAAGTGCGGGCTGCGGCAACGGCCCGCGAGGAAGAAGAGAGGGGCATTCGGCCTGAGTTGGGCAGCGAAAGGGGAACGGGGGAGAAAGGAGGTGGGCCGGCCCGGGGTTGGGCTAGGTCGGCCAGGCCGAAGGCCTCTTCTCCTCTCTTTTTTATTTTTGATTTATTCATTTTGTTAGCTCCCCTCCATCACACTTCCCATTCTTTTATCCTTTGTTGCTATACTTGATCTTTGTGTATTTATATATTTAAAAGAATTCCTAATTATGTGTATAACTATATAGTTATATATATATGCCTGCAAGCGTTTCTTATTTCTTCCACTTGATTTCATTTAATTCCTTTATTAATACCAACCCTTGAAATAGAAGTTTTATATTTTTCTTATGCCTATTATTTCTTTATTTCTGACTGTTGTGGTTACAGACCAAACAGAGAGAGATGGTAGTGGGAAGTGAATAATGGCTTGGGTCTTCCCCATGGCCTGTATTCCATATATATATATATATATATATACATACATGGGGAGTGTTTTTACAATTATGCCCTCGCATCTGAGTATCCCCTCCAGGGGCACTTATGTCATTACGCATGGCCTATTCTGGACCTTATACCCTTCTACTAGGCCTGCTGGGTTTAGGTGGGGGCCACCCCTACAACAGGAGCCTCTCATGGTAAAGGGCTTCACAGGGCCGAAGCCATGTTGTCGAGTCCTTTGGCCCCCTCCGTCCCTACGGCCTGTGAGCTCCCTCCGAATCTCGCAGAGCTTTGGTGCGTCATGTGGTCCGAGGGCTGCGGTTGTAGCCGGGGTCGATGGGTGGATTGTAGTTGATGTAGACGCGCGCGCGTGCTCCGTCTTCTGCCTTGCGGACGCACCTACCCGAAGTGACTCGGGGGCGTTGCGCCGGCATGGGTAAGCGTAGCGGGCCTCTGAGCCGCCGCCTGTGCCTTAAATGATGAGGGGCACGCTGCGGCGCTCATCTTGCTGGTCGTCCATGTGGCGAAGCGTGCTCGGCGCGACGCCGGCCTTGAGGCATCGCGATCGTTAATGTAGCGACGGATTTCCGGCGGTTGGACTTCCGCCGGTTGGACTCCTACCGATTGGACTCCTGCCGATTGGGCTCCCGCCGATTGGCTCTCCTGTTGATGGGGTATATATATGGTGCTGGTGCGGCGTTGTTCCTGCATGCGCTTGGATAGAAGCTGCTCCCCTAAAATGGGCCCCTTCCATGCATCAACCTTCCCTAGCGACGCTGAGCGGCTCAGGGAATGTTGATGTACAGATGGAGGTCCATTTTTCTCGGGAGCTTGGTTAGCGTCCGTTATGGATGATCAATGGCGCTTCCTGCCCCCGTGCTACGCTTCTGCATACGATGGCATGGTTTGCCCGGTTCTTCTTAACAGACCTACCTACAGTCGGTGTTCCTGATGGAGCCCGTTCGCATCGCTTTGGAAGATGCCGATGCACTGTAGGTGGCCTGTTAAGGAGAACGAGGCAGACCTTGCGGAACGCAGTCCTCGCCTTTGCCGTGTGTGGAAGGCGCTACCAGGCGAGTTCGTGCGCGCAGGTTTGCTTCTTGAAGCCGAGGCTCAGCCGAACCCACCGCCAGGCTGGTGTGGCGGTCGAGAAGACGGCCTCCTATGCGCGCACCGCGCTTTCGTATGATGTTCGCCGGTATCAGGCTGCCGACGCCGACGCGGCAGAAGCGCCGCCAGGTCGGAGTAGACGCGTGGGCTCCATCCCCTACCCTTCGACCGGGTGGCAGCGGAGCTGACGCCTAGTCGAAGTAGACGCGCGCGCTCCGTCCCCTACCCTTCGAACGGGTGGCAGCGGAGCTGGCGCCTAGTCGAAGTAGACGCGCGCGCTCCGTCCCCTACACTTCGAATGGGTGGCAGCGGAGCTGGCGCCTAGTCGAAGTAGACGCGCGCGCTCCGTCCCCTACCCTTCGAACGGGTGGCAGCGGAGCTGGCGCCTAGTCGAAGTAGACGTGCGCGCTTCGTCCCCTACCCTTCGAACGGGTGGCAGCGGAGCTGCGCCTAGTCGAAGTAGACGCGCGCGCTCCGTCCCCTACCCTTCGAGCGGGTGGCAGCGGAGCTGGCGCCTAGTCGAAGTAGACGCGCGCGCGCTCCATCCCCTACCCTTCGAACGGGTGGCAGCGGAGCTGGCGCCTAGTCGAAGTAGGCGCGCGCGCTCTGTCCCCTACCCTTCGAACAGGTGGCAGCGGAGCTGGCGCCTAGTCGAAGTAGACGTGCGCGCTCCGTCCCCTACCCTTCGAACGGGTGGCAGCGGAGCTGGCGCCTAGTCGAAGTAGACGCGCGCGCTCCGTCCCCTACCCTTCGAACGGGTGGCAGCGGAGTTGGCGCCTAGTCGAAGTAGACGCGCGCGCTCCATCCCCTACCCTTCGAACGGGTGGCAGGGGAGCTGGCGCCTAGTCGAAGTAGACGTGCGCTGCGTCCCCTACCCTTCGAACGGGTGGCAGCGGAGCTGGCGCCTAGTCGAAGTAGACGCGCGCGCGCTCCGTCCCCTACCCTTCGAACGGGTGGCAGCGGAGCTGGCGCCTAGTCGAAGTAGGCGCGCGCTCTGTCCCCTACCCTTCGAACGGGTGGCAGCGGAGCTCGCGCCTAGTCGAAGTAGACGCGCGCGCTCCGTCCCCTACCCTTCGAACGGGTGGCAGCGGAGCTCGCGCCTAGTCGAAGTAGACGCGCGCGCTCCGTCCCCTACCCTTCGAACGGGTGGCAGCGGAGCTGGCGCCTAGTCGAAGTAGACGCGCGCGCTCCGTCCCCTACCCTTCGAGCGCGCGCTCCGTCCCCTACCCTTCGACCGGGTGGCAGCGGAGCTGGCGCCTAGTCGAAGTAGACGCGCGCGCTCCGTCCCCTACCCTTCGAACGGGTGGCAGCGGAGCTGGCGCCTAGTCGAAGTAGACGCGCGCGCTCCGTCCCCTACCCATCGAGCGGGTGGCAGCGGAGCTGGCGCCTAGTCGAAGTAGACGCGCGCGCTCCGTCCCCTACCCATCGAGCGGGTGGCAGCGGAGCTGGCGTCCGCTGGCGCCTAGTCGAAGTAGACGCGCGCGCTCCGTCCCCTACCCTTCGAGCGGGTGGCAGCGGAGCTGGCGCCTAGTCGAAGTAGACGCGCGCGCTCCGTCCCCTACCCTTCGAGCGGGTGGCAGCGGAGCTGGCGCCTAGTCGAAGTAGACGAGCGCGCTCCGTCCCCTACCCTTCGAGCGGGTGGCAGCGGAGCTGGCGCCTAGTCGATGTAGACGCGCGCGCTCCGTCCCCTACCCTTCGAGCGGGTGGGAGCGGAGCTGGCGCCTAGTCGAAGTAGACGCGCGCGCTCCGTCCCCTACCCTTCGAGCGGGTGGCAGTGGAGCTGGCGCCTAGTAGAAGTAGACGCGCGCGCTCCGTCCCCTACCCTTCGAGCGGGTGGCAGCGGAGCTGGCGCCTAGTAGAAGTAGACGCGCGCGCTCCGTCCCCTACCCTTCGAGCGGGTGGCAGCGGAGCTGGCGCCTAGTCGAAGTAGACGCGCGCGCTCCGTCCCCTACCCTCCGAACGGGTGGCAGCGGAGCTGGCGCCTAGTCGAAGTAGACGCGCGCGCTCCTCATGCGGTAATGCGTTGTAAAGGTTCCTGAAATCGCGCCGGCCCACGGCCTGCCAGGGCTAGGCCGTCAGACCGTGCACTCTGCCTCGGCGCGCGTGTGGCACGCGGCGGTTTGTGACTGGTGCGCGACGGGGTGTGGACGGTTGCGTGATTGCAGCGGTTCGCCCCTTCCCTAGGGAAAGGGGACACGGGGCAGGCGAGGAATGGCGTGGCTTCGCGGCTGTTGTGATCCCGCGGCTCGCTGTGGCGCTTTTAATGGCAATTGGCGTCGTGTGCTCCAGCTCGCTCGTACGGGGGGTGGCCACGTGGCGGGGGGCCATTGGAGCGACGTGCTCTGACGTTCCCTGCTGCCGCGGTCGCGTCTCTTCGGCTTCGGTTATGGGGGAGTGTGCGGGGTGGGCCCTTGTGCGACTACGGTTGCGTCCTGCACGTGGACCGTCGCAACGCTTCGGCGTTGGGGTCGAGGGGGCTTGAAATAACCCTTGGAACCGCGCCCCCGCAGCTTTATACCCTCTTCTCACTTGCGTCGCCTTCTACACTCCGACGATACAGTTGCCACTATTCTCCTTTTGCCAGAAGCGATGGCGTCTGGTGGCAAGCGCAGCCAGTCGACTGGTGCCTGCGACATCCACCGGCGGTCTTCACCGTTAGAGGTGAAATACTCGCTCGGCGAACGCGACCCGGCGGTGGCGGATAAATGGTGGCTGGAAAAGGAGGGCTTGTTTTCCGGCGAGTTGGGCCCCTCGCTTGTGACCGAGAAGACGATCCAGGCGCTGCTGCGTGCGGGGAAGTTGTCCGAGCGCCAGGCGGTGCGGCGACCCGCCGCCGATGAAACGGAACCTCGCCCCGAAGAGTCGGAGGCGGTCGTATTCGTCGCCTTCCTTGACGCAGGGCTCCGCGTCCCCGCGGCGGCGATCGTGGGCGACGTGCTGCGGACCTTCGGGCTGGAGCTGGCGCAGCTGACCCCGAATGCCGTGGCCCGGCTCGCGGTTTACAGCTGGGCCTTGCGCTCGGGAGCGTGCTAGCCCAGTGCGTCGTTATTTGCCTATCTGCATGAGGCGCGGTGCCAGCCCAAGGAGCGGAAGGATGGGACGGTGTCAAGCTTCGGCAGCGTCTCCTTTATCCTCCGGTCAACTTGTGGCAAGCTCTTCCCCGCGAACTCCACTCACGGGAAGTGGGAGTCGCAGTGGAGAGCGGGAGCGGTCTTGAGTGCACGGACCGACCGATCACGTTCAAGCCCTCACCCAGCCGGACGCTTGATGATGAGGACAGGCGGAGGGCCCGGCGGCTCGTAGGCGTGGCCGCCCGCTTCAACATGCGCGATCTCGCCGAAGAGTACGTGATGTATGGTGTGGCGCCGCTTGCTCGCGACTGGCGTCTTGCCGCCGAAAAGCGCCGAGACGACAATGTTTCGCCGTCGACGTGCTTGCTGCCGGCGCCCTCCGGTCTTCGTAAGCCTCGACCGCATCCCTCCTCCGTTCACACGAAATGCGTTATATGCTAATGCTATCTCCTTTGCTTCAGGGATTTGTTTGGAGGATGCGGAGCAGGCCGCGCGCGTATTCCTGGGGCCTTATATCGCCAGGGAGCACGAGCAGCGCGTGTCTGCTACCGCTGAGGCTGGGCTGGGGCGGATAAACCGCGTGTGCGAGGCCCTGGGCCTCGCCGTGCCGGACCGGGCTGCTCCAGACGACGGTGCAACGAGGAAGAAGGCGCCGTCTCGGAAGAGGGGCGGAGGAGGGGCGTCTGCTGCTGCTAGCGCTCCCGAGGGCGCGGCAGAGACGGAGTCGGATTCGGCGAAGTATGCCGACTCGGGCTTGGATGGCGCGGACGCCGGAGGCGAAGGATCTTCGGCGAGTGCCCTGGACGGCGGGCTTGCCGCGAGGGAAGCCTCGCCACCCGCCGCGGTCGCGGAGACAGAATCCGTGCGGGCCGGCGATGCCGAGGTGGAGCCTTCGACCGTGGCCCCTGTGGTGCCGGGGGCGCCCCCCGTGGGGGCGCACGGAGCCGTGCTACTTTCACCGGCCGCAGAAGCAGACTCCGAGGTACCCCCTGCAGAAACTACCACAGCGAAACCTTTGCCCACGGGTGCTGCAGCCGCGGGGGCCTCTTCGGCAGCGACCGCTGGGGCGGTGTCATTCCCGCCTGCTCCGGCTAAGCGGTCGTGCCTGCGCCCGGAGCTTCACCGGACGAGGAGGGGATTCGTGGTGGCGACGAGCATCGGGAGCTTGTGGGTCTCGGATGCGCCTGCCGAAGTCCCCGCGGTGCCCGCCCCCTCTGCTTTCCAGGCCACGCCGTCTGCCGTGCGGGAACGGTTGGCGCCGACCCCGAACGCGGAGGCTTCTTTTCCTTGCGGGACCATGCCCTCCGCGGGGACTTACGCCGTCGCTCCCCCGCCTGAGGCCAGGGGGCGGGCTCCCGAAGCCCTTCTTCCGCTACCGAAGGTAAGGCGGCTTAGCTTACCCTGGTATGTTCTTCGCTGCGCCTTGCGGCGCTCACCTGCGTTCCTGCCTGCAGTGTTGCTTGTGCCGGAGGAAGAGCTCTTGGCGGAGCATGGGAGCGCCGCGCGTGCGAGCCCCGCGGACTTCGTGCCTCCCCCGGAGACGCTGAGGGCATGGCACGGGATTGTGGACGACGCGGCTGCCAGCGTGGGCCAGCAAGCGCTGCAGGCCTACGGGGCGGGGCACCTCGGGGACGCCTTTGAAGTGTCGGGGGTGAGGTTAAGTACTCATACGCCAATGCCCGGGCCTGCTGAGCTTGCTAAGTCTTTTCCATTCTGCAGACACTTGTGCTGGGGCAGGCCTTGCAAACGGCCTATACTCGTGCCCAAAGGGCGCTTGAGGATAAGCTGCGGGCCGCCGAGAAGGAGCTACGCGAAGCCTCGGGAGCCCGCTCTACCCAGGATGCCCGCATCCGCCAGCTGGAAGCGGAGTGCGCTGGGGCAAAGGCGCACGCCGAGGGACTTGCTGCGTCGGCGCTGGAGTCGGCCGCGGAGGCTGCGCAGCAGGAGTTTGCGGCAGAGCGGGATGGCCTTTTGCAACAAGTCGCCTCGCTAGAGAAGGAAAAAGGCGAACTCGCCCTGACTCTAGCGAAGTGGGATCGGGCGCTTGGCGACGCTTCAGTAATCGCATGGGAGGCCATGCAAGCACTAGAAAGCCATCTCCAAGGGCTTGTGGCCAAAGTACCGGACCACGCCTTCGGCCCGGAGGAGCTATCGCGGACCCTTCGCTAGATCAAAGATGCCGCCGACGCTGCTCGTGGCACCGCGACGACCTTCGGCAACCACTGTGCCTACGTGGCGTCCTACATGGTGTGCGCGCTCCTGCGGCATCGTGGCTGCACGCATATCGCCGGGCTGGAGGACCCCCAGCTGGAGCTGCCCGGCGGGGCTGGAGTAATGTCTGGTGCCGTCCGCGCCGTTCGCGGCGCCATCAAGCACTTCTACGAGCGGATCTGGGACTACGTCGGGGTGGCCGCCGCGCAGGTCGAGCTCCAGAAGTCCCTTTACGGGGGGGAGCCTTGGCCAATTTCTGGACGAGGTCCCCCGACGCAACGAAGGTGGCGCTGGGGCCTCCAAGGGCGCCGAGGACTCGCAGGTGCGGCATGGAGATAGCTAGGTGTAGGCGAGCGTTGTAATGTCCGCCCCTTCTTTGTGGATAAAGCGCGTACTTGTTCTACGAACTGACTATTTGACCTGTGCCGCGGGCAGCTTCCTTGCTGGGGACGACTGCTTGCGTCCGACCTTGCAACCCGGCGGCGCCTTCGACGCTGGCAAAGGGCCGAGGGGTCGCTGAACTTTTGGGCAGGCCGATCCTCTTCAGGCGAGGTCCCGACCTTAGCACGCGTTAAAGATGAGCCCACCGAATAGTGGCTTAGAGCGCCAGCCATGCTGGTGGGCCTTTGTACTTGTAAGCTTTTCGCAATGTATACATCTGCTGGCTGTTAGGATATGCGCCACGCGCTGTACGCCGGGTGGTCATGCTGTGCTGGGGCAAAATCTCCACCCTCGACGCATGCCATTGACGGTAGTTGCGCGTAGATTGGTGCGTGCGGGGGCGGACCTCGACGCTGCGACCTGTTTAGAGTCCATAGACTGGCGTGTGCGAAGGCGTACCTCCGCACGACGGCTTGTTTAAAGTCCGTAGACTGGCGCGTGCGAAGGCGGACCTCCGCGCGACGACCTGTTTAAAGTCCATAGACTGGCGCGTGCGAAGGCGGACCTCCGCACGACAACCTGCTTAAAGTCTCGTGGACTGGCGTGTGCGAAGGCGTACCTCCGCACGACGGCTTGCTTAAAGTCTCGTGGACTGGCGTGTGCGAAGGCGTACCTCCGCACGACGGCTTGCTTAAAGTCTCGTGGACTGGCGCGTGTGAAGGCGTACCTCCGCACGACAGCTTGTTTAAAGTCCGTAGACTGGCGCGTGCGAAGGCGGACCTCCGCACGACGACCTGTTTAAAGTCTCGTGGACTGGCGTGTGCAAAGGCGTACCTCCGCACGACGACGTGTTTAAAGTCTCGTGGACTGGCGCGTGCGAAGGCGGACCTCCGCAGGACGACCTGTTTAAAGCCTCGTGGACTGGCGTGTGCGAAGGCGTACCTCCGCACGACGGCTTGTTTAAAGTCTCGTTGACTGGCGTGTGCGAAGGCGTACCCCCACCCCGAGGTGGGGGCAGCCTCTGGTGCGCTACGCCGGTGCTTCTTGGAGCTCTCGGAGTTGACGTCCATAATACACCCTGCGTGCACCCCCTATGGTGCGCGAAGTCAAGCCTTTACGCGCTGAAGAGGTGCGCGATTACTGGCCACGGAGGTTCGCGCTGCGCTTGCGCATTGCTAAACGCACGACAGCCTTCGCAGCATATTTACACTCCGTGGGGTGCGCGGGATCAACGTCCGCGTCTTATTTATACTCCGGAGAGTATGCGCAGGGACAAAGTCCCTGGCGTGCACGGGGTTCGCGTCTTGTTTATACTCAGTAGAGTGCGCAGGGAGAGCCTCCGCGTCTTATTTATACTCCGGAGAGTACGCGCAGGGACAAAGTCCCTGACGTGCGCGGGGTTCGCGTCTTGTTTATACTCAGTAGAGTGCGCAGGGAGAGCCTCCGCGTCTTATTTATACTCCGGAGAGTACGCGCAGGGACAAAGTCCCTGACGTGCGCGGGGTTCGCGTCTTGTTTATACTTAGTAGAGTGCGTGCAGAGGCGTCCCCCCACACGTCTTTGTTTATACTCATGCCTGTGTCGTTGACGGAGAGTGCACACACGAACGTGCGTCTTCGTTTATACTCATACCCGTGCCTTTGACAGAGAGTGCACACGCGAACGTGCGTCTTCGTTTATACTCATGCACGTGTCTTTGACGGAGAGTGCACACGCGAACGTGCGTCTTTGGTTTATACTCATACCCGTACCCCTGGCTACGGAGAATGCACACGCGAACGTGCGTCTTCGTTTATACTCATACCCGTACCCCTGGCTACGGAGAGTGCACACGCGAACGTGCGTCTTTGGTTTATACTCATACCCGTACCCCTGGCTACGGAGAGTGCACATGCGAACGTGCGTCTTCGTTTATACTCATGCCCGTGTCTTTGACGGAGAGTGCACACGCGAACGTGCGTCTTCGGTTTATACTCATGCCCATGTCTTTGATGGAGAGTGCACACGCGAACGTGCGTCTTCAGTTTATACTCATGCCCGTGTCTTTGACGGAGAGTGCACACGCGAACATGCGTCTTCGGTTTATACTCATACCCGTACCCCTGGCTACGGAGAGTGCACACGCGAACGTGCGTCTTTTTGCACAAATGAAAACGGGTGGCGACAAACGGAACTTTATTTCCTTCCCGTTTGCACGGGTACGCAATTACATGTGGCGGAGGTACTAACCGCTTGTGATGGCACCGCGAGCCCCGCGCTGTGGTGCCGATTCTAGGTGTGTCGTTGGTCGCTGCGGCGGGGATGTCTGGTGCCGTGCTCGATGCGTCGGGCCATGTCCTGATCGCCACGAATGGTGATGATGGCCCGGGGCCCCGGAAGCTTCATGCATAGATAGCCGTGATGCGGTACCGCCCCGAAGGAGTTGAGGACCAGACGCCCCAGTATGGCATTGTAAGGGTATGGGAGATTGACGACGTCAAATATGGCATCTTCGACCCTTGCATTGTCACCCTGGCCGAAGGAGACCTGAAGGTATATTTGGCCGAGCGCCCGTAGGGGTTGTCCTCCGAAGCCTTGCAGCGGGACTCCCGATGGGCTGAGGCGGCTTCGGGGGATCCCCATCTGGTCGAAGGCTGCCGCAAACAGAATGTTTGCGGAGCTGCCGTCGTCGACTAGGGCACGTCCCACGTCGCATTCCGCTATTACGGCCCGGACGACCAGGGGGTCCTGGTGAGGAAGCTCCACGCCTTCGGCATCGGCGGGGGTGAATGTAACCTCATGCTGTGCCCAGTCCGGCGGTGTCTGTGATGGATATGCCGCCACGTGGTGTAGCCTTCGTACGTAGGCCTTCCGCTGCCGTGCCGAGGCAAAGTCCAACAAGGAGCCTCCGGAGATGACGTTGATAACCCTGCGGTGGCTGGCCTCCGGAGCCTGCAGCTGCAGAAAGCCCTCCTGAGGCTGCTGCACGTGGGCCTGAATCCGCAGCGGACCCTCGTGAAGCTACGTCTCTTGTGCCTGAATGTGCGCAGGGGCTTCGTATGGGTGCTGCACGTGGGCCACCACGGGCGGGCGACTTCCAGGTTCCTGTCCCTGGTGACGCTCTCGCGGAGCGCCGCGATAGAGGTGCACGTGCGGGTGTCGTGGTTGCCACGACCGTGGACTGCGCACCACAGCATCTGGTGTTGGTCGTCGTAATCTCCGCGGCCTTTATCGTCGCGGCCCCGTCCGCGGCCGCGCCCCCGGCCTCGGCGTCCCCGACCGCCCCGACCCGCGGGGGCGCTTTCATCGGAACCGCCTTCGATGTCGAGGACGTAACGGCCCCGCCGCGACTTCTGCTGGCCACGCCTGGGCCTGTCGGACGACTCCTTGCGCGGAGCGTCCTTGGACGACTCTTGCTTCCGTTTCCCCTTCGACGAACCGTCCTTCGGCTGGTCTTCGGCTTTTGCCGAGGCACTGGCCTGGTTGGTGTCGGAGTCGTCGCCTTGCCTTCGCCGCGCGTCTTCTTCCGCCCTGGCGTATTCTTCCATTTTGTCAAAGAGCTTCGTCACCGTCTTGATTGGCTTCCGCGCGTTGTACTCGGCCAACGGTGGTCTCGTTAACGTCTTTGACTTGACAACGTATCTTCGCGAAGCGTTTGAAGTAGTCCCGGAGCTTCTCCGAAGGTTTTTGCTTCACCGCGAAGAGCTGGTCCGCGTCGACCCGCTCGACATAGTTTCCTTGAAAGTTGTTGTGAAGGCGGTCGCGGATCTGCTCCCACGCGTAGATGGAGTTCGGCTCTATGGTAAAAAACCACGAGAGTGCCACTCCTTGCAACGCGAGGGGGAGTCCTTTCGCCTTTGTGGTGTCATCTCCGCCCGCGGCCTCGATCGCGGTTTCGTACACGCGTACGAACTCGCGGGGGTCCGTGTCGCCTTTGTAGGGCTCGATGACACTGGGGAATTTGAAGTCTTCGGGCCACGTCGCTTGCTGTAGCCCTGCCGAAAGCGGGGACTCCGGATCGACGCGTCGTAGCGGGACGCGGCTGGATGTGGGGGCGTCGCGGCTGTCCGCCCTTTCCGACGTGGGCTCTGGCGCGGCCGCCTGCGTGGCCTGTTGGCTCCGAGCCTCTTGTATGCCTCGGACAGCCCCGCGAAGATCCCCTACCTCCTGTTGGAACGCTTTGAGGGCCGCCAGTAGGGCGCTTTCCACCGCCTGCGGGGGCGGGACCGCCGGCGCGCCCAACAGACGGGTCGGCGCGGGCACGACCGCGTCGCGAGCTCCCGAACTGTCGGTCGCTCCATTGTGGCTACCTCGGGCTGCCCGGTCCGCGCTACCGACGAGGGTTGCGGCGAGGGCGGCGAGGTTGGCTGCTGTCGCGTCGGCGGGGTCGGCCGTCGCCGCGCCAGCGTCGACGTCGTCGACCACGGGGTTGGTCGTCGCAGTGCCGGGGTTGGTCGTCGCAGTGCCGGTGACGGGGTCGGTCGTCGCAGCGCGAGCATCGACGTCCTCGGCCACCACGCCTGCGTCGCCACCCGCGCCCGCAACAGCCGTTGCCGAAGCCCTGGTACTCATGCGACGCTCCGACCCGGCCGCCTTCTTTCCCTTCGCCGCCGCTGGCGAAGCTTTTTTCGGTGCCATCCTTCTTCAGATTTCAGGCTTGCTCCTGTCCTCCCCACGGACGGCGCCAACTGTTGTGGTTACAGACCAAACAGAGAGAGAGATGGTAGTGGGGAGTGAATAATGGCTTGGGTATTTTCCATGGCCTGTATTCCATATATATACATGGGGAGTGTTTTTACAATTATGCCCTCGCATCTGAGTATCCCCTCCAGGGGCACTTATGTCATTACGCATGGCCTATTCTGGACCTTATACCCTTCTACCAGGCCTGCTGGGTTTAGGTGGGGGCCACCCCTACAACACTGACATTTTCATACATTTTGTTTTATTTTTACTTTTTTGTTTTAAACCGAAATCCAAGAAAATTTCAACAGAACTCAAATACCAAAGCAAATATATTCCAAAATAGCTTAGAGCTTACATAACTTCTAAATTCCAATTTCCAAGGTGTTACATATTGTATATAAAAACATAGCTAATTGTTCAATACTTGTAGCATTTACTGTACTTTCTATTAGACCTCTCTATTCTAATAAATCCCTCAAAGCTAAAAATAACATGTTAGTCATCCTAAAACAATCATAACCCTTATTTGGATGACCACCTAGTATGTCATGAAATGCTTCATGACTTGAAAAAGGTCATGTTCAACATGACATTCTAGATATTATGTTATTGTTGGATCGAAATCGGCGACAGAGGGGGGGTGAATGTCATCTTTAAAAAATTTATCCCAAACAGTCCACTAAAGTTTCCTCTCCAATAGCTATGCAAGCTATGAAAAGAAGGACATGTGCTTACTGGAAAGGCATAAAAAACAGTAAGGAAGGAAGCACGGCATTTGAAGTGAAATCCTAGAAAAGATAGGAGAAAACAAACAGCAGCTGCTAACACTTCAAATGGCCGGTCAGACCGCTGCCTTGAGGCCGGTCAGACCGCTCTTAAGCCGTCGGTCTGACCGCCTCTATGCGACCGGTCTGACCGCCGGCCGATCTGACCGTTTGATGACCGTCGGTCTGACCAGCCCATCAGATCCGGTATGGCCGCCAAGAATTATCTGGTCTGACCAGCTAGCTGAAGACAGGGCAGGCAGAGAGCAGCTGGCTGAACCCGATTACACTGAAATTACTGAAAATCCAAACTTTGACCAAGAAGAGAAATTTCAGCTGCTTCCCTCTGGCCAAAAGAACACTAGGCTATTCTAAACAGATGATGGGCCTTAGGAAAAGAAATTGCATATCAAAGAAACAAAGAATCAAAGATTGAGCTGAAATCTGAAAATGAGTACAGGATGAGGCTATTTTTCAGATTACTCAACATCGTTTAATTCTTTGCCCACAATCTTTTACAATCAACTTAGCAAATAACTCATGACCTTCCAAACCAATTCTCATGCCATCTCATGAAGGGAAATGAGAGATTTAAACATGCCCTGTCAAGGAAACCCTAGAAAATATGAACAGAGGAGGAAATGACGATGGATTCAAAAACACACAAGATGTTGATTCTCCCAAATGCTCTAAAAAATGGAATGATCTTATGTCCATGAATCTTTTCCATCATAGAATTTTCAAGAATAGATTGCACAATCTTCTAAATCACCACAAACTCATGTCACGAGAGAACCATTTTGCCGTGCCGGCAAGGAGCGCAAACAATATATTTGACCATCTTGAGTTTCGGCAGACCACGAATGAGATCGTGGCCGCTAACTCGGGTCAAATGTTCAAATCCAATATGACCAAGTCTCCTATGCCAGAAGGTAAGGTCACGGGACTCAGACGCAACTAAACACCGGAGATGATCACCAGAAGACTTAGAAAAATCAGCACGAAAGATCCTCCCATAACGTGAAATCCCGCAAACCAGACTACCCGAAGAATCAAGAATTTTGCAAGCGTTTTTCTTAAAGCTCACCTCAAAGCAATCATCGGTAAGCTGAGAAATAGAAAGCAAATTATACTGCAGCTTACTGACCAAGGCAACATCTTTCAAAATAAAAAACTCATTAATGCGCACTGTACCTTTGGCGATGACGCGCCCAGACGAAGCGTCTCCGAAGGTGATCGTCTCATCACCTGGAGCACGGGCTAGGGAAGAGAACCAACGAGAGTCTCCGGTCATGTGTCAAGAACACCCAGAGTCAACGAGCCAAACCTCTCCCTTCCCTACCCGGCGAACCTGAGTCAACGGGAGAGTAAAGTCTCAGTACTAGGGTAAATCAACATAGATTTTGGCACCCAATACTGAGTCACACGCCGAGTAGAAGAAGTAGCCACACACGACTGACCTCTATCTACCCTACGCTCTCTGTCGCTCAAAGAAGCAGAAAGTCTACGAGCAGACCTGGAGCTGTTGTTGGGTCCGACTGCTATGGGAGAGCGAGTCGGAGCACCAACAACATGCTGATCACGCCGCGGGTAGCCATCTCGATGGGGGAAATGAGATTTACCCTCAGAACGGCGGAAATCACGACCAAAGGCATATCGAGGACGAAAATCAGAAAAACCAAGTCCTCGATGCTGCCCAAACCCATCAGTTGAAGCAAACCTAGACCTCGTGTTGGTCTTAGGTGTACTCAAGGTTTGGGGCTGACCCTGAATACGTCTAAGAACCTCAACACGGTTTCTACGCGCGATCTTGGCGCGCCTGAAGCATCGCTCGACCAGGTGTCCATCTTCTGACAGAACGTGCAATGATACTTCACCTTCTGAGAGGTGGAAGTAGCATGATGGGGCTTCGCCTTCTGAGAGGCCGAAGCAACAGGTGGAATCACCATGCTATCAGAAATCCCTTGGACAAAACCCGCTGACTTGAATTGAACTTTCTTAGTTCTGGGCTTGACCTCGATCACACCTACGGCTATGGGTCTGAGCATGGCAGGTGGATGCTTCCTAACATCCTCAAGAAAATCATATCCTAGACCTTGATTGAATTTGCAAATCTTGGACTGGTCTAGAATAAGATTTAGCTTCTTCTTGCCTCCTACAAACCTCTCGAGAGTGTTCATAAGGTACTGACACTCCCGAAAGAGAGAGAGGTGCAAGAAGAGCAGGGGGAAGAAGAGACAGCAGCAGGAGAAGAGGAAGAACCAACAGCAGAAGAAGGAATGGCATGAGCACACACAGCCGCCTCAACATTGAGGTCTTCGCAAGGACTAGAAGGGACAACCCTACCTCTAGCTATTTGGTCATCGTGCCTAAGCGTCTCTACTCCTTTGGGCTTCTCCCCCACCTAGGCAATCACATCACAATCAGTTGATGACTTCTCTAGAAGATCCTTAGTTAGCTTCACATATTTTTCATTCAAAGCAACGAGTTCAAGTTTTAATTTTTCACAACTAATGTATGGTGAGCTAACAGGGTCCTTAGTCGCATACTGAGCCAATTTGTTGTTATGATCAACCATTTCTTGGAATTGCTTAGAAACAGATTCAAGCTCAAGGGTTAATTTTGGACAATTAGTGCAAGACACAATAGGTTCAAGTAATGAAGCATGCAACTCAGCAATTTTATGATCTGCCCTTTTTAAGTTTAATTTCAAATTATTGCAATTTTTACAAGACTCGGGCAGATCAAGGAGCATGGTATAAAGACCTCTAAAAGCATTGTCCTTATCCTCACATGAGGTGCAAGATGTAGTCTCAACAACAGTAGAAGAAAGAGTAACAATCCTACTCAACCCTAATTCAGCCAAAAGACTAACATTCTCCACCTTAAGCATATCAAGTTCAGAAGACAAACTATCATGAGAGGTCCTTAATTTCTCCATGTCACCAAGCAAGGCACAGCATGTATCACATTCGTCACGGGAGGGAGCAGATATAAGTGAAGTAAGCTCCCGTGACAATCTATCTACTTCCTTCTCCAACTCGCTACACCTAGCTCTAGACTTAGCATGGAATTTTCCTAGCTTAAGAAAAGCATCATTAAGCTGGTCATAGGAGGGGTATACCTCGTCGGAGTCGGAGTAAAGCTCGTTGTCGCTGATCTCGCCCTCAAGGGCCATGAAGCACATGCCGAAGAAGTCGTCGCCGCCCTTGGGGTCTTGCTCGTTCGTCCCATCGTCGTCGCTCCACCCCCTCCACCTCGCTGAGGTCGAGGTCGTCGAAGGCGGTGAGAACGCGGTGGAAGAGCTTCTTGGCTTTGCCAAGGTCGTGGAACTTCTTCTTGCCTTGGGCATGAGCTGGGGGCTTCCTGTTGCGGTTCTTATCGATGTAGTCGTTCTTGCTCATGCTGCTGTAGTCGTTCTTGTCCTTCCCCAGCTTTGGGCAATTCGCCCGAATGTGGTTGGGGCCACCACACTCGAAGCAAATGATCGGACCACTCCTCTTTCGATCCCTCACCCTCTTGTACGCGTGGGAAAACTTTCTAGCTAGAAAGGCTAACTGGTCCTCTGGTAGCTGCTCTAACTGATCATCAGTTATGTCATAGAGAGCAGCTAGAGAGAATCCACAAATCGACTCAGAAGAAGGTCCTGAAACCAGACTAGGATCGGTGACTAAGGCCATCGACTACGACTTCGACCTACGAGAGACTATGTCAATCTCGTGAGTCTTGAGGCGTGAGTACAACGCGTCAAGAGTCAAGGTCGAGAGATCGGTGGTGTCCTTGATGGTAGTCACCTTCATCTCCCAAACACGCAAATCAAGAGCTGCGAGCATCTGTCGAGTATTATCCGAGTCGGGGTATGTAAGACTGACCGCTCAGAGGTTGCTCAAAATCTTGTGAAAACACGCAAAGCACTCATCGAGGGACTCACCAGCGAGCATTTCAAACTTGTTGTAATCTCGCTTGAACTGGTCCTGTCGAATGGTCTTGATCTGGGTGGTGCCCTCATGGTATGCATCGAGAGTCACCCAGATGTCGAACGCCGACGTCAGATGAGAGATGCGATCGAACTCGCTTCTGCTCAGACCCTGAATTATGATGTTCCTCGCATAGTGTTCGCCTCAACATCAAGCATGTTTCCAGCGTTGCTGTTCTCATCGGCGGGAACAACATATCGATTCTTGACCTTTCGCCATATGGCGTAGCCCTGAGCCTGGATGTAAGTCTCCATCCGGCTCTTCCAGAAAGGATAGTCAATCCCATCAAAAATCGGGGGCTTGGTCGAGTACTTGTCTGTCGCCATGGCTCTAGAGACCGGTTAAGATCTATGAGGAAGAGCTAACCGGCTCTGATACCAATTGTTGGATCAAAATCGGTGACAGAGGGGGGATGAATGTCGTCTTTAAAAAATTTATCCCAAAAAGTCCACTAAAGTTTCCTCTCCAATAGCTATGCAAGCTATGAAAAGAAGGACATGTGCTTACTGGAATGGCATGAAAAATAGTAAGGAAGGAAGCACGACATTTGAAGTGAAATCCTAGAAAAGATAGGAGAAAACAAACAGCAGCTGCTAACACTTCAAATGGTCGGTCAGACCGCTGCCTTGAGGCCGGTCAGACCGCTGCCTTGAGGCAGGTCAGACCGCTCTTAAGCTGCCGGTCTGACCGCCTCTATGCGGCCGGTCTGACCGCCGGCTGGTCTGATCGCTTGATGACCGCCGGTCTGATCGGCCCATCAGATCCGGTCTGACCGCCAAGAATTATCCGGTCTGACCGGCTAGCTGAAGACAAGGCAGGCGAAGAGCAGCTGGCTGAACCCGATTACACTGAAATTACTGAAAATCCAAACTTTGACCAAGAAGAGAAATTCCAGCTGCTTCCCTCTGGCCAAAAGAACACTAGGCTATTCTAAACAGATGATGGGCCTTAGGAAAAGAAATTGCATATCAAAGAAACAAAGAATCAAAGATTGAGCTAAAATCTGAAAATGAGTACAGGATGAGGTTATTTTTCAGATTACTCGCATCCTTTAATTCTTTGCCCACAATCTTTTACAATCAACTTAGCAAATAACTCATGACCTTCCAAACCAAATCTCATGCCATCTCATGAAGGGAAATGAGAGATTCAAACATGCCCTATCAAGGAAACCCTAGAAAATATGAATAGAGGAGGAAATGACGATGGATTCAAATAACACACAAGATGTTGATTCTCCCAAATGCTCTAGAAAATGGAATGATCTTATGTCCATGAATCTTTTCCATCATAGAATTTTCAAGAATCAATTGCACAAATCTTCTAAATCACCACAAACTCATGTCACGAGAGAAGAAACAGAGAAGGAGGTAGAAACTGAAATTCATCACAAACGAAGCCGAAAGATGAAAATAGCCAACAAAATCATCCTTGTATTGATAGAGAGGAAGAACGATGAATGATTACACAGGGACTACAATCATCTCCTCTCAAACACAAGAACTCAAGCGTTCTTCTCATCTCTCTGTTCTCTCAACCACTCGAAAGGGAGACAAGTAAACAACAGAACCTCTGCTCTCTCCAACAACTCTCAACAACTAAAGCACAAAGAGGAGACACAAAGCAAAAGCCCTAACCACTCCCTTAAGCAATACATGCACCAGGAGACAACCCTCCTTTTATAGGCTTTGGATACCAAGTTTCCAACCCATTTTGTCCGCTAATCTCAAACGAAATCGCTCCCACTTGTGCAGCCTTGCGAATTTACCAAATCGCCCCTTCTGCACCTTCCGGGAAGTTTCCTTGTTTCTTTCCGTCCAAGCCTCGCAACCACCTCGAGTCCTCGCCGTCTTCGGCACACCTCGACCGTTCTGACCTCAGCACCGCCTACGCCTAGTCCGGTCATCCCGTTCCTCGCCACGACTCCGCCTCAATGTCCTGCAGCCATCACAGACAAGAAACACATCACATAGTACCGCTCGAAACATGTAATCACGATTAGCATCAATGGATCGTACTCAAGCATAAAATGGCCCAAAAGCTCAAACGGGAAGAAGAATACGCCTCAAGTCTGACTAACCAAACCCGACTGAGCCAAAAGCCATCATGGCACTAAACGCACAAACCAAACTCAAACTTTCCAGAAAACTTGTCAATTACTCATCACAAGCATGGGGTCGCATCAACATGGTCTCTCCGTTATCTAGAACGATAACACCATTTTATGTCAAGATAATAATGATCACCTCCCAAAAGTCCTCATCCTCATCTAGCATTCTTTGCAGGTCTGCCAGATTATTGTTGACATGTTCCTGCAGTACATTGTTAAAAATATACTGAATATATTTCATAAAATGGTGAGATTGATTGTAGAATCATTTGACAATGAAATTCAACAATAATAGTTATGAAATATCATCAAACTTTATAAATTTTCAAGGAAATACATTCAAGAAAACATCTAAAGATCAATGTTTGAAAATAGTAATTTGCAGAATAACTAAAAACTAATAATATCCATCTAAGACTAGCAAAGCCTAGATGTTGTGCTATCATGATGATAATTGTCAGTGGGTCCTCTCATGGCATTCATGTCCTCCACCCTATTTCTAACATGGTAGATAGGTGAGAAATATACTATCTAATCCAACTTGGTATACGTGACACATCCATCGACATGAAAGCCTCACCTTTTTTCGTATCCTCAAATAGTTCATAACAAGAAAGTACTAATTCATCTGGCATATTGCCCATACTCTCCAGCTTACCAATACTTTTTTGCCTTGAAAATCTCCTTGCTTAACTGTAGACAAGGTTTGCTAATTTCAGCAAGTTCTATTAAAACATCATTGCAATCTCCTCGACCTCTCTTATGAATATCCTTGATTGGCGATGCTTCCCATTTAGCATTGTTGCAAGCTCTATCTTGGACGGCTTTTGAATGTGCATCTTGTTTTGGATAGCAAGAATCTAGCTATTAAGAATTATTGAACTCCCGATTGTTTGAAGTATCATCATCTTTTTCTAAACCTGGTAATTCCTCCAAATTGATGGGTTTTCTACCTCGACCAACTAAAATCTTCTTATTGAATCTTCTGTTGTGAATGCCAATGTCATCATCAAATGATGCAGAATCATCTACTGGTCATATCCACCAACTTTTGATGAATCTCCATGCTTCCTGAATGCAACTTTCTTGCCACAAATTTACTCCAAATCTTCATACTGTGGAAATAGTAATACCCCATATTTTAGGGGTAATTAATTAACCACTGATAAGTCAAGAGTTTAATTTAGATTCAATTTTAAAAATTGCTTAAAATAGTAACTTGTGCATATCATTGATTCTATTAGTAGGATTCTCCCTGAGCCAAATTTTAGAGAGCTCATTCTCCCTCGTTTTAAATCCAAATGACTTTGTTTTTATTTCTAAGTTCATCTAAATTTAAGATCTTTCCAATAAAACCAAAATCATAATTTTTGGTATTCATTTGGATTTTATTTAGACTTATGTCGAATATGGATGTTTGCATATTTATATAATTTGATGCTTCGGATGCTCCCATCGCTACCGATCAAGAACTAACACTATCCACTGTTAAGAAAGGCAAGTCTTATTATTGATCATATTAAATGTAGCTTTCGAATGCAATTACTTTGCTTTTAAATTACAAAGTGCATGCTTATTATTATTATTATTGTTGTTGTTGTTGTTGTTATTCAATTAATGGCTATATTAAATGTTGATGCTTAATTATACCATATAATTGTCATATAGTATCCCCTTCTTTGATTGTTGATATTACCCTTACCATGTCACCCTAGGATGCTTATTATAAATATTCCACCCTTGGTAAACTTTAATAAACAATGGTTATGCTTAGAAATGCATTAGTGAAAAAAGAATACAACAAAAACATTGCCAACAGACACTTGAGACATTTTGTAGCAATGAATATGGAACATGGCTTACCACTGCAGATAGGGGATGTTTTTAATATGGTGGAGACTCGGGGGAGTGGTTGGTATGAGACCGGTGCCAGGATTTCACGTATTAAATGAAGTGGTCGTATAAAGATTGCATGTGTTGAATGAAATGGTTGTGCAAGGTTGCACGACATCTAGGTTTGTTGGTTTGTCTCACCTAAGTCGATTAAAGACCAAATCTTATGCTACTCTTTTCTACACCCAATTGTGCAACCACAAGTCAAGTATGGGACTAACTTGGCTAACTAATTTTCTTAGTTTCAATGTGGACTCCTGTGTATTAGATTGCCAGGTGGATTTCTATTATGATTATTTTGGAAGTACCCATGTTGATCACAGCCCCTATGTGGATTTCTTTAAACATGAAGGAACGTAGACTCCCTAACAATGGTGGTCCCCCATTAAAAATATTGATCGTAACGGTTGCGTTTCGAGGGTGAGGTGTAACCCAGGAAGAGAATGGTCATTGTCCTAGTGTTAAGGGGTCTCACCTCCAGAGTGGGAGAAAACATCGGAACTAAGCATTGTAAAAGGCTTATTATGATTTTCTCAATCGCACGCCCATAGAAGCATGTAATAGCCGACATTATGAGTTAACAATATCTTGTGGGTAAAGTTGTATAACCTCTGTAAAATATTAAAAATCTATTCGAATGGCCATGCCCCCAGATATGAGCAAAGTGTAAAAATGCCATACTTGTGTAGTTTTCATAAAATATGGTTACTTGTTAATGGTGGTTATATATGACAATATGAGGAAATGGATACGGTATCTTGGCATGAAAGTGGAATTCATTTAGTGATCATGGAATGGATATGGTATCTTGGTATGAAAGTGGAATTCATTTGGTGATGATGGAATGGATATGGTATCTTGGTATGAAAATGGATATGGAATGAACTTATGGAATGGATATAATAGATAATTGTGAAGAGTTTGCTCTCATGATCTTAATTAAACTGGACACTTTGATTTTAAGTCAAAAAGGCTATGTCATAGGTTTGAAAACTAGCTATATTATGATATTTAGTAAATTGGCTTCATGCTAAAAGAAACATATGACCCTCATTGGTTAAGCCTTACATATAGATATATACAAATACAGTTGCATTATGATATAAGGACTTGCTGGGTACTTTTGTACTCATTGTTGCTCAACTATATGAATTCAGTGCTCAAGAAAAGATCTGCCGATGAACTTTCGTCACCATCCATTAAATATTAAAGATGGCGCTAAATACTAGGTCGCGTACCTCAATCAATTGCCTATAGGCATATCCTAAGGGCTCCACTGCTATGTGTATTTTTCCGCTGCAAGACTTCATTCGTATTTGACCTCCCCAGCCTATGATTTAAGACCTTGGCCATTTGGCCCATTTATGATTAGTTACTATTATAAATTTTATTTCTACATATGTATGAATGTGATATTCACCATTGTTATATTGTATGAGATAGCTACTAATTCAGGAACTAGATCAAAATACATAGAAGATTCATATTGCCAAATCTAGGTCACTACAACTTAATAGCTCTTGGCTCTAATTTCCCATTATTGACATTAGCATAAGCAGCCAAGCAGGACAACCAAAAATCCTTAAATTTCGAGTAGTCAGCGGGAGAACCTGACCACTTTTCAATTAGAGTTCTTCTATATGTGATAGTGATCGGTGATCGGTTGATCAAATAGCATGCAGTGGAAGTGGCTTTTGCTCAAAAACTCCTTGATAGACCTGATGTCGATAGCATGCAATGCACCTTTTTCGCGATAGTTCTATTCATGCGTTTGACCACACCATTGTGTTGTGGTGTCCCCGGAACAGTATAGTGCCTAGCGATGCCTTTCGATTGGCATAATGCTTCACATTCTCCCAAGCAAAACCCCAAGCCATCATCTGTTTAGAGTTTCTTGACATGCTTGCCAGTCTATTTCTCTATCATAATTTCCACTCTTTGAACATCTAGAACACATGTGACTTATGCTTGATGAAATATGCCCAAACTCTTCTTGAGTAGTTATTAATGATGGTCAACATATAATTTGCGCCTCTAAGGGATGGAACATGGGATTCTCCCCACAAATTAGAGTGGACATAATCCAATATGTCTTTTGAAGTATGAGTAAAGTGTTGAAACTTATCCTCTTTTGCTTGCCAAAAATATAGTGTTCATAGAACTTTAATTGATCGATGCCTTGACCATTAAGTAAACTCCTTTTACACAATTCCTTCATGCCAGCTTCACTCATATGTCCTAGATGCATGTTCTATCGATTAGTCCGACTGGTATTAGACAATTTGGTTAGATAAATAGCAGCGATTCTGACCAGAGTATTCTCTTGAAGATCATATAAATTTGCTGCCTTGATATCACCTTTTATCACAACAAGAGCACCTTTAGAGACCTTCACGACTCTACCTCTACCTAAAAATTTGTACCCTCTTGCATCAAGAGTACTCAATGAGATAAGGCTCTTTTCAATATTGGAATATGTCAAACTACCGACAGGGTTCTAACGATGTCATCAAACATCTTGGTCTTAATAGAATCAATGCCTGCAATCTTACATGGAATATTATCTCCTATCAATACTGATCCACTCAGACTCGCTTTATAGTTAACGAACCAATCACGGTTTGGACTCATATGGAAAGTGCATGCAGGATCAAGAATCCACTTATCACCGATTTTGGAATAAATGGCAAAGGCAACAAGGATATCTTCTTCATAATCTTCTTTAGTAACAATGGTGACTTTGGCTTCTTTATCTTGTTGATCTTTCTTAGAACTGATGTTCCTTTTCTCCTTATTACGGAGTTTCTAGCACTCATATATGTCATGGCCACTTTTCTTGCAATAACGGCATGACGTTATGTTCTTTAACTTAGAACGACCTTGAAATTTACTCTTACTATTGAAATCCCTCTTCGGAGACATCTCAGTTTGTCTTCCACGAATAGACAAATCTTCTGTATGTGAACTTGAGCTTTCGCTTGACACCATAGCTTTTAGCTTCTTCGATGCATGTAGAGCACATAGACCTCCTTGAGGGTGAGAGTGTCCTAACTATAATAAATTGTGTCTCTAAACTTGGAGAATGAACTGGGCAACGAACAAAGTAGAATAAAATCTAAATTTTTATCATTGTATTTGATCTCCATTGCTTCAAGATCGGCGATAATATCTTTAAAAGCGGTCAAGTAGTTCAACTCAGATCCATCTTCTACCAATCTTAGTAAGAAAAACTTTGCTTTACAAACATCTTGCAGGTCAACTCCTTGGTTATGCAGATCTATTTCAGCTTTAGCCATAATGTAGCAACGATGGTCTCCTTTGTGACCACCTAGAGCATATTGTTAAATAGATGAAGATGAATATGAGAAAGAGTCTAACAATCTCTTCTTTGCTTCTCCATGGCAAACCATGCAGCGGGCATCTTGTTGATTCCCAATAATGCATAATCCAAATCAAGTTGTGCTAGAATAGCTTGCATTTTGATCTGCCACAAGGAAAATCTTGTGTCTCGGGTAAGCAATGAAAGATCATACTTCATTGTCGTTACATCGATAGTGTCCTAAATTGATGTGGGCAAAGAACATGGCTCTGATACCACTTGTTAGAAAAGCAACAAGATAAAGCATGAAACAATAAAGAACAATTAACAACACGAGACAGAGATTTAACGGGGGAAACCCTTTCGGTTGAAAAATCACATATGCACAATCAGCGAAATCACTATATGATGAGAAGTTACATAACGCTCTTAGCATATATTTGATTTCACATCTCTACCAGGAAAGAAATATAGTCCTAGTCAGCAATAAAATAGAGGACTACTTAGAAACTGGAATAGTAAGCTTTTCGGAGATAGGAACAACATCCCACTCAAAGAGTCTCAGAAGATAACAGCGAAAAGTTCTAGTCGAAAATGTCTCGAGTAGCCACGTCTGACTCCAGTCGATGCACACACCTTTAGGGATGGGAAACAGTAAAGGATAAATCGTTTTATCCGATATTCATATCCGAAAAAACACGAATGTGGTAAGTAAAATCTGTATTCGAGAATGTTCATATTCACGAATGTTTGTATCCATATTTGAGAATGTTCATATTCTATTTGTATTCAAGAATATCCGTATTCATATTCATATTTGAGAATATTCGATCTGTTTTCATCCCTGGCGACCTCCTTGGGGATGATTGTAGGAAGCAATTTTCTGATGAACCAAGATTCACAAGCAAGAAGTGAAAATTAGTTTACATAATTTCCAAGTCTATGTGCTACACTACCAACTAGCGTAGACGTGTAGCCATATTACATAAATTTGTTCTACTGAGATTTGTTACAAAAGTTTTAGGATATTTGTATTCGACCGAATTAAGTACATATTCGATTTAAATTCATATTTGTTACAAACTTCAATTCATATTCGTATTTGCAAATGTTTGAATTTGTATTCGTATTTGTTTTAAATATATATATTTGTATTTGTATTTGAGACTATTCGATTCGTATTCGATCCATTTTCATTCCTATGCACCTTAGAGCGTCACGCCTGATACAGATCAGTGCATAGTCCATCGCGAAAACAAAGATGATTCTAATCATAACCTCCAATTAGTTTGCATTACTTTCTTATGTAACTCTTTAAGTAGTTAGAAAGACCAGCGGTGATCGAACCTAATCAGATTTAGATAACAAAATACAACAGAGCAAATTTAGCAATGGAACTATCGAGCTCAAGGTCTAAAAAAATTCTATTGGGATCAATCAAGCTCAACGTAAAAAAAATTCTAATGGGATCAAGGCATCAAGCTCTAAGTTTTAACGATGTAAAAATTGATTCGTGAGCTCACCGGATGGCCTTGGCGTCGTGCTGTCGTCCATGAGCCAGGGACTCGCAGCCGTCTGCCGCCGGTGACCGCTGTCGTGCCTCGCTGGAGCTTCTAGTCATGGCTCAGTCCCAAGTCAGCTGCGCGCTGGCTGTACCACCGCCAGCGCCGCCGGCGCCTAGGCACGCCTTCCCCAGGGCCCCCACCTCTTATGGCTTGCATCGGAGCAAGGAAATGAAAGAAAGAGGACAGCCTCACCGACAACCCAGCCATGGCGATTGTACCTTTTACGTAGGGCTGTAAAAAAAGCTCGAAGCTCGCGAGCTACTCGAGTTCGGCTCGTTCTAGGCTCGGTTCGAGCTCGGTTCGAGCTTTAAACGAGCCGAACTCGAGCTTGATCTCGAGCTCGCGAGCTTCACCGAGCCGAGCTCGAATAGTTCGCGAGCCCCGATTCGAGCTCAAATAGTAATACATATTAATTCTTACCGAGCTTACTCGAGCCGAACTCGAGCTCGAGCTTTTCTTATTGTTAAAAATTAGTGTATATTTGAATTATTTTGACTGTTATCGAGCTTACTAGAGCCGAGCTCGAGCTTAAAAATTTTTTATTATTGAAAAATAATGCATAATAAATTATTTAAATTGTTACCGAGCTTCCACGAGCCGAGCTCGAGCCTACTCGAGCTTAGGCCGAGCCGAGCTCGAGCCCAGGTCTAGGCTCGGACCTCAACTCGAGCTCGGCTCGAGCTCGGCTCGAGCTTCTACCGAGCTCGAGCCTGGAAGGCCAAGCTCGCTCGAGCTCGGCTCGTTTACAGCCCTACTTTTACGCATCTTGGCTGCAACGGCTCTTCTTGGATGCAGCAAGTGCTTGGACAAATTCCACATGAGCCTTTGTTCGTAACAAGTTCGAAGAAATGCCCAAGAAAAGAGGGGTGGAAACATGAAGAAGATGAATAGAAGAGGAAGGGATTTCTTTGGGTCACCGACTAGTGGTGGCCAATCGGCCGTGCCTGGCTGGCACAGCACAACCCGTTAAGGCCCACCAAATAAACGGGTCGTGCCCTGCTAGCTCGTGGGCTATTGTTCGAGCTCAGGCACGGCCCGTGACAATGCCGTGCCGGCACCGGCACAGTTACGGCTTAACAGGCCATGCCGGTCCGGTCGGCCCATTAAGCCGGGAAAAACCGAAAAGGAGAAAAAATTCATAAAATTGTAGAAAATTAAGAAAAAAATTAGAAAAAATATAGAAATTTGTAGATATTGTTAATCATCAAGATAATTATTTTCAATGATATAATGATCTTTGTTAACTTGTTAAATTACATAGGATGACTGCCTTATTAAAAACTTTACCAAGTAAAAACTCAACTTGAGAAAACATTGGTAAAGAAAAAAGAGTACAACCTATAAAGCTCATTAGTGACTACATGTGAAGAAAAATATTGAAAATCATATTCATTGCTATCTAGATATAAATTCTCAACAGATTCTTCTAAATCTCTATTCTCTGCAGTATGTTGGAGTCTTGATTCAGTTTGTTCCCAGTCTCTGATAGTCAGAAGGATTTTGACCATGTCGTTCGAGAGGCTTGTTCATCGCTCCTTGGTTATTCTTCCAGATAGACTGAAGGCTGACTCTGATGAGACTGTAGAGACAAAAATAGTTAACACATTCCGTACTAATATAGATAGCACTGGATATGTTACTTTCTGGATTTGCCACCATGAGAGGATGTTCAACTCTTACTCAAAGCTGACGCTATCACTGTTGAGATAGCTTGATAGGTCTCTAGTGCTTTGTCGCCTTCCTCCTCCTGACTGATGTGTACCTGCACGGGAATCTCTAGAGGAAGAACCAAAAATCTTGCCCCATTACATAGTTCCCCTAGAGATGTTAGGAACTACCAAGGGTCTTTTCAAATGCACGGATACAAACTTATTTTCATATTTCTCATATGCCTCATATAGTTTATCCTTAACTACTCTATAGTATGTGCAATAATCAAAAATGGTAGCATCACTTAAAAGTTGTAATACATTTATAAATCCTTAGAGTTTGGTCCTAGGATCCAAATAAAGGCGAATGCATATAAAATAGGAATTTCCCTCCAATATTTTAAAAACTGAGTTTTCATGGCAACTACAGCATCCTGTAGTACAGGATCATTTTCAAAAGCCTTTAGGTAAGTGGAAATTTCAATAATATTATGAACAGTTAGAGGAAAGGTTGGATAATATACTTTAGAAAGACAAAGTGCAGCTTTACAAAAAAGTCCTAAAAAAGAAAATATTTTTTCACCAACAACCCAATCATCCTTAGTAAGTTCAGAGTCTCTAACTTGGGTTCTACTAGAGGAGCTACGAGATTGATGACCTTGGGTGTGAAGGAAAACAAATAAGGTACACTTATATGGCAATATATGTTTAAGCATGAGGTAAGTAGAGTTCCATCTAACAGGCATGTCTAAGCCAAATTATCTAGGACGGACATTTATTGCTACGCAAAATCTCTTATATGCGGCTATTCGTTGGTTAGAACAATTAATATATGAAATTTCATCCCTAAAAGAATCAATACAAGCATTTAATATTTTAAAACCATATTTAATAATAAGATTAATAATATGACAAGCACAACGATGATACAGTAAAAAAGATTGTGCATAAGTATTAAACAAAAGAGTAAGAATTTCCAAAGCCTTAGTATTTGCAGTTGCATTATCTAAAATTATAGAAAAAATCTTCTCCGTGAGGCCAAAATCTTCTACAACTTTAATAATACATTCTGCAATATTTTCAGCAGTATGCGAAATATTAATTAATTTAAATCTTATAATTATTTTTTCTATTACCCAGTCATCATTAACATAATGAGTAACAACACTAATATAATCCTCTCTAGCCCTACCACTCCATATGTCTGATGTCAAAGCAATAGAGAATGTACATGTATGAAACATTTCTTTCAATTTTTCACGACAATTGTTATAATATTTAATTAAATCTCTAGTTGTGGTTTACCTAGATACAACACTAAATCGAGGGCTATGAGTAGTCCTAATATATTTTTGAAAAGCATCAGACTCACCAAAATTTATAGATAAATCTTGAGAAGCAATTAATCTACAAAGAGATTCCCGGGCTACCTCTGGGTTGTACTCCCAAGTACGTACCGAGCCGTCAGGGTTATATTACAGCTGTATTTGACGCATTTGTATTTCTTACCTTCTTTTGCAGCTTGCAGCTTGCCGTTGCAGGTGACCCGTCCTACCTAAAGATTTTGCAGACAATTCATTACCACAAATTTTACAAATAGCATATCTCACCGAATTCCCATCATCGTCAGTCCTGAACTTCTTGTCGAAATCATTCCAGACTCCTGATGTAGTAGCTCATGTTCTTTTTGCACCCGTGGTATGGGTTGTGGATGCACTTGTTGAGCCAGCAGAAGATGGGTCGATTGGACCCTGCGCCACCGGGGCTGTCGCTTCTTGAAAGGATTGCATATCCTCCGCTGAGAGGCCGAATTCGGAGAGTTGAAAATCATATTCTCCATTGAATCGACTGCAAATTGAAATAGTAAAGAACAATTAATTTACTATTGAATCAACAAATAATAGCAAAAAAAATTAAAATAATACAGCACTATTACCTCTTTTGCAGCTCTTAGAAAATTCTTTGAAGATTTTTTAATTTTCTGAATTTCGCACGAATTTCTCACTAATTTTGCCAAATTTGTGCAAACACTACCGGATTTTTCACAACTAAATAGAGAGATGAGAGTGAGGTTCGAGGTGTGAAAAATGGAGGCCGGATGCCCCCTATTTATAGAAAAAATTTATATTTTTTTGAATTTTTTGCTATTTTTCGTTTTTTACACCCAACGGCCAAAAAGGCTATATTTAACCGGGCCGAGCTATGTTGTGTCGTGCTGGTACAGCCCGTTTACGACCGTCGGCAAGTCGGGCCATGCCGTGCTGTGCCGGCCCGGCGTGCCGCACCGTCGGCTTAGGCATGGCCTCATCCACCGGGCTATACCGTGCTTGGACCGAATCAACAATACCGAACTAGGGGTTGGCACGATTAGGCCCGGTCCACTGGACAACTCTATCACCGACACATGTGGTCATTGCCCAATGGACACGAATATGCCTGCAAGCATCTCTGTTGAATGCCATGTCGGACAAAGCCAGCTATAAAACCAATTTTGAACATGATCGGCACTAGTTTTGGCAGTTTTAGATAGTTTCAGACACACACACAAGAGTTGACTGACCATGAATGGACTTTTTTCAAAATTAAATGGTATCATTGAATCATCGTTTAGTGCAGGCTATACACGAGAACATGGCTTTACAGACAAACGAACTACTGCAAAACTGCTTAGATCGGTAGGCGTATTTCACTTTTTTTTAATATGAAACAGTAGAAGAGACTTGTGCTGTATTATATTAAATAAATAATAATATAAAAAAGAGAGCAGAAAACAGAGCCAATCGGAGTATTAATTGTACTCTAGGGTCTGCATCGTTGGGGCTAAGCCTGTCCAGTGTCCAATTCAATCTTGAAAATTGATGATGTAATAGTTTGATGCAATTTGTAGAAATCTGAATCTATGAATACCTACAAGCGTATCGTCATGAATATAAACAGTCACTGCCAGGTGGACCTAAAACATTAGTTAAGGGTGTGATCAATATGGCTTCAGCTTTTGGCTTCAGCTTATTTTTACACTATTCATAAATTTCGTCTTTTTCTGAACTTTTGGCTTTTTTTTGAGTTTTTTTACCGGTTCTTTTTTTCCTCGTATTTGTTTACATTATACGTGATGGGCTAATATGTTTTTTCTATTTTTAAATTTTTTTAAATTTAATTATGGTAAATAAGCCTCTGTCAGCTACAGTGCTTTTTTCAGCCAGCTACAGTGTTTTCAGCCATAAGCCACGGGCTTTTCAGCCATTTTGATCACAACCTAAATTTAATGACGAGAGTATATAATTAATCAACATCTAAACATCCCACAAAAATGAAAGATTTACTCCCTCCAATCTCAAATACATATCATTTAGACATCTAACACGGTTCCTAAAACACAACTTTGATCATTAACTTAAATTATAATATATTTATAAAACTCAATAAAATGATAATATTATAAAAATATTTTTCGAAATAAATCTATAGATATAATTTTTATCTATCTAATGTAAATATTTAAAAAGATATTGATAATGAAAGTTTCGAAAGGTTAACCGCACGTATTCTAAAATAAAAGTTAGTCTTTACTTGTTTCCACTAAGCAACCAGAGGGAGGGAGAATATTCCCAAGAACGATTCATGATCAGGAAAACATCCCACAAACCCAAAACTGACACACTCTTCACTATAGCTTTGCATAATAACCGAACCAACTAAACAAAGCACCAATGATCGGGTGACACATCAAAAATCAACTAAAAAAATTGGTGCCGTCATGCTAGCTACTTGTTCATAAAAAAATCGCATAGATTTTATTATCTTAGCACAGGAAATTAAACCAGGAAAACTACATGTGAACAACTGCACAGGCTATCTTACAAAACACATTAATCCCCTAATCCGCTGATGGGAACGAAATTCTACAGATCGAAAACCCACATCATCAGTTAAAAAAAAATTAGTGAGTGGGTTTTCACCACGAACATTGGCGGTAACAATGACAACAACATGAACACCGTTGCGGTGCTATTCATAAGAAATCACATGGAATTTATTTCATCTTAGCACGGAAAATTAACAGTAAAACTACAGGTGATCGAACAGCTCGCTACACGAGCTATCTTACAGTACATTAATAATCCCCTGGTTCGCTGATGGAAATGAAATTATACCCATCGAAAACCCGCATCATCAGTTAAAAATAGAGATGGCGGATTTTCACCACGAACATGGACTGCGACGATGGTGCCGCTAGCGTGGCCATACGGCATGTGCCCTTCTCTTAATTTGTATTAAGCTGGGCAAACGCCATTGCCACAAGCACCTTAGCCGCCAAGGTCGCCACGTACGGGGTTTCTGGAACTTTCTAGAAGCTTGGCACGACTCCGTAGGCCGCAGCGTCCACGTAGAACCCTGCGCTGTCGTCGGAGAAGGAGAGCCAGAATTTGGCAGCCTCGGCGGCGGCCGTGCTGTCGTCGTTTGGGGCGGCGGCGGTGGCGGCACGCTTGACGAAGCGGCCCTTGATCCTCGGCCGCGCCTCGGCGTAGGCCTTGCGGGACTCGTAGCGGATGGTCTTCTGGAACTTGCGGTTCTTGCGCTTCTCCCGGTACCTCCTCACCCTCGCCTCCCTCTCCGCCGCCGCCGCGAGCACGGCGGACGGGACGACGACGGCCTCCGGCGGCGACCACGAGGTCCACGCAGCGGCGCCCGTGTCCAGGCCGGGCTGTAGCCAGAGTGGTGCAGCGCCGTGGGGGGGCACGCCGTCCGCGAGGTTGGCGCCCGCGCCGCCGTCGCAGGCCATGAGGCCGACGCCGGAGAGAAGGTCAAACAGGCTCCGCTCGGCGCCGCTGTCGTTCGTGAAGCTGGACGAGCTGTTATTGGGGCTGCCCTGCCCCTGCGCCGGCGTCGGCCAGGACGACGCCGCGGAGCCACCGTCGTCGTCGGCCGCGAAGAGGTCGTACACGCCGGAGTTCGCCGCCGCGGCAGCCATGGCGGCCACCAGCGGCACGCGCTCGTGGCGGGAGGCCAGGGGGTTCGCCGCGTGGACGGCCGCGTCGCAGGGCACGCAGAGCGCCGCCGCGTCCGCCGCGCAGTACACTGTCGCCGCGCCGCCGCAGACCGCGCACGCCGCCGCGCAGCCGTTGGGGCTCGTGCTGCCTTCGCTTCCCATTTCTTTGCCTCCTATACTCTCTACTGAGACTATTGCTTTGTTTGGTTAATCTCTGTATTTGTGTGTGGGTGTGGGAAATGCAGTGAGCTGCTGAGCTGTATAAATAGGGAGGTGAGGGGAAGGGAGCATAGAGGAGGAGCTGGTGAAGGGCCCAAGCGGACACGTGGAGCCCTAATGGCCGCAGAAACCTTGAGTTGAGGGAGGAGAGGTTGTAGTTTAGGGCGAATTGGTAGGTGTACTATGGTAGGCACCCTTGTTCTCTTGCCTAACCAAAACTGCATTTGTGCAGTTAAAAAAATAACTGCATTTGTCTAGTAACTGTTGTCTAACATAATTAGGCTAGATATTATTTCGGAACATATTAGGAGAACTAAAAAATATTTTTTATATAAATACAAAGATATTAAAGAATCAATGTCAATAAAATACAAACACCAAAAGTGCTTGGTCTAGTTAATTTGGTATGTACAATAACATATATTCAGAATACATGTTGCGGTACAGGAGCTCGCGCCTTTGTGTTGTGCATGCTTCTTGCGATGGCTTATTCTTTATATGTAGGTAGTATAGATATTGAGCATCTTTTTTTCAGTTTTTAACGGTTGTTTTTAGATTCTTTATGGTAACTATCTTTTAAACGGAGCATTTTTTAAGGCAGAGTCTACAACTTGATTGTAATACATATTGTAGCGACTTCATTTATATTGATCAAAACCGTATGCGAGTTTCTGTTACTCCGTACTCTCTCATGAACAACCCAAAAGTCATAAGCCACTGTCAAAAACCATAAACCAAAATAAAAAAGAATAGGCCCATTCTCTTTTTAAAAAAAATCCTTGTGACTGACTCATATTTATCATCTATCCACATAAATCCTTGTCTAATTCACCCTTCAAACTCTAATTTGTAGGCATTCAACTTTGGATTGTGGGCAAACCCTAAGTGATATTGTAATATATATGCATTTCGTTAATAAATGTTTAATCTTTTGTGTTGTCTATGTTTTATTATGTTTGTTTGGACTATTTTGTTGGATGCAATCTAAATTTTGTTATTTTTTTTTACAATTAATATGCTATTATTACATACTCGATATCCCTAGAGTTGGAAATTTTAGAGATCATTGGTGTATTTGATGAGCTAATCTTTGTTACTCCCTCCGATCACAAAAACAAATCATTTCGGATATTGACTCGATCCCCATAATGCGACTATTATAATATATTTATAAAAACCTAATAAAATCATAATATTGTAAAATTTCTTTCCGAGATAAATCTATACATATGATTTCACATATCCAATCTTGATATTTTAAAAGATATCCAAAGTTACGGAAGGTTGACTGCGCGTATTCTAAAACGATATGTATTTGTGAACTGGAGGAAGTAGTTGATAACAACTCTATTAACATATATGAAGCCCAAATCTTATACTTTGTTGATAACAAGTATAATGCATGTTCTTTGCCAGTAGTAGGCATATCTGATTTTACCAATTCAGAATCGTCTTAGAGCATGTCCAATGCAGACGCTTAGAGAGATGCTTAGTAATAAAAAACTGATTTTTTTTCCACATAGGATAGATAAGGTGCTTATTTTGAAGCATCGATGCTTAAATAAGCACCGGTGCTTATGTATATAACTATATCTATTAATAGATAATATAGCATTTAAGCACCTATAGAAAAGATGTTTGCATTGGAGGAAATAACTTTTGCATGGATGCTTGATGATGTGGCTATATTCTCTCTCTTGAAGCATTCATATATAAGCATCTTGCATTGTACATGCCCTTATGCATGTTCTTTGTACATATCTGATTTTACATGGGCATCGGCCAGCCTTTTATATGGCCACCACACGCACACACTACTAATAGGTTCAATTCTCGACTTGAACCCAACTCATATGCTTATGCAGCGGCGGACCCACCGGGGGGTCAGGTGGGGCTGGCGCCCCCCCTACCCTGGCCGCCCCACCCGCAGCCCCGCTGCTGCCGCCGCCTGATGCTGGGCGTGAAGAAGAATGCCAACGTTGCTCTGATCTTGCTGCAGCTGCAGCGTTGCTCTGATCAAGCAGCAATTTGTATTATGACTGAGGAAACTATCCCCTTTGTATTCATTTTGTTCCCCCTTTCTTTCTTACATATTTCACCTAATTTTATTTTTCATTATTCTTGTAGAGATGAACAATGCAGTTGTATGGTTCTCTGTTGAGACGTTAGGTCTTTCTGAACACATCTTGATTTGCCGTATAGATTTACCTAAGAACTAGCATTCTTTTGCGACAAGCATTCTGAGCGCCGGTTTTGTTTTCCATAAAGATGCGATGATTTTTGTTAGTTTCTTTCTTGTGCGCTCTGTAATGTTGCAAAACCTATTTAGCGGAGCTCTTGCGTCCTGGACTACAGCTGATTGAACCTTGACTACTGTGTACTTTTTAGTAGTGTTCTCGGGCTCTCAGCACTTGAAATTTTTTGCTCTACTTTTTTTGGCGTTCGGGTTAACTTTGCTTCTATCCAAATATACTTCTCGTAGCACCAACTACGGAATGACGATGTTTTACATTTGGGGTGATGTAGCTGTACGTCGAGTACTCGGTATACCCTGGCTTTTTGGTTACCATCTGGAGTAGTTCTAGACTGGTGCTTGTGGGCTTGAACAGAGCTCTATCGCGCTTTGGTGCTTTCTCTGGTTTGCATAATTGTTGCTCTGCCTCACCATTAGCCCCCCCTAAATTTTTGATCTGGGTCCGCCACTGTGCTTATGTGTTTATAATGCGAACTTCCCTAATTAAAACCAAACTGGTTTTAATCATAAATTAAACAAGAAACAAAATCTAAAGTGACCGACTCCCACTCGAATTAGCCAAAGAAAAGATCAACTCAAACTAGACTTTAGGAAACAAATCTTCTGATGATCTAGACTGGATGTAAATAAGGAAAATTAATGTCAAATCACATCTGCACTCGAATTAAGATGGAACCAACATGAAAATAACCTATATGATGCGTCCAACTTGGGCCCACTTCTTTGCATGCAATTCTCTTGATCCACGCTAGATAACGTGTAAAATCTAACTTGAAACTGGAACACAGTGAATGGCAAAATGAACCAGTAGTTCTTTCATTGATCATTGATATGTATTTATACATGCCGTACGGACGCCATGGGCAACTGCTCCATGGAGCCATCAGTTCAGATGAGAGAGAGAGAGAGTAACTACAGATGAGATCATCCGTACAACGTCACAAGTTGTAACAGAAACATTACCAGTACCACATGCACCTAAGGCAATTTCTCTCACATGACCTTCTTCTTTCACCTAAGTCAGTTTCTCTCATGTCATCCAAAGCAATTTCTCCAACATGTACCTTACTCCCGCGCCTCCTCGTAGGCTGCACTTCCTTCCCTTTGTGTTGTGCACTTCCTTCCCTTTGTGCACAACACAAGAAACTAAAACAACACCCAATGGTTGAACCGATGCTATTGGCATGGCTAGAGGCATATCAACTATAACATGATTGACATGAATAGTGTGCTCATGCAAAAATTGAAAATTTTGAATTATATAGTAGTATAGATAAATAATATGTGTAAGATCAGATATTAGAGCTCTTACGTAAAACGGTCTATCTATTATATTATAAGTATTATGATTACAATAAAAAAATTATGCTTTCCTACATTATGTATATAGTTTCTCCGTTCCATTTTGTAGGGACTATATAAGTAAGTTAAATTTATTGCAAAAAAATAATGAGTTAATGTTGTTATTATTTTTTGCCCTTATTTTGTCCATCCTTATTGCAATTATTTGTAAACACTGCCAACACAATCTATCACTTTATTTGTAAAAATGCATTTCATCAGTTTGTCAAATTTTAGTATATGGTACTATGCAATGATAAACCCATTTAAGTGATATGGGACCTAAGACTTGCTAACAGAGTTGTGCATATCTATACATTTATAAACTAAAGAGGGATAACTTACTAACAAACAGATATTAAATGTCCTTCTGGAGAGACTATCAAATATCATACTACCATGATATTTCAAATATAAAGGGCAAAAGTATTTTCTAGGGGAAAAAAGAGGGACACGAAGTCTTCCTACATGGAATTGCTGGTGGACGTAGCGGTTTGCCGTAGTTTTAGACCCAGTGTTTAGCTTAGTCAGACGAGCGGGGGGAGCTGTCCATCCACTTGGTCTGTGCCGACGTGGGACCCGCACGGCCTATACAACACGCAGAAAATGATCTCGATGATGATGTGGCGTGCGCAATCGTCCGGGATGTTATTGTGGTGGGCCCATCCTTTCCGGCCCCATTAGATTCAACGCGTATATAAAATACTGGTACTACCGGTGAGTGGTGGTGCATGCTTGGCTTGCGCGTCCGGTTGCTTCCTGTTGGTAGTGGGAAACAATTGGTTTTGGCTTTCCCTTTCGAGTGTTTAATCCTGCCGTACAAGCTGGAAAAACTAGTGCAGTAACTCTTGCTTTCAAAGAAAATTAGTTTTGTGGAGAGGGGGAAATGGATTTTCTTTGAAGATATTGTCGGACTCCGATTTTGGCAATTCAGAATCCACCATGAATGCTATCGTAATCAATAGATAGTGCTTACAGAAACATCACTAAATCATATTATATAAGACATAAATCGTACCATACCATAATATTACAACGTCAGAGTTAAATAGACCGCATCGAGTCAAGTTTACAATAAACCCGGCTAGGCCAAATGATATATTACATAAAATGTGAAATCATAGCGAAACCAAGGGGAAAGGCACGTCTTACCAGAGGAAAACAACTGGTGAATTTTTGTGTACGACCGATATTAACCAAGAACCTGGAGAATATTGGTGCACGCAAACACCACCTTAGCTAGACTAGGGGAGACCTCAACTATTGGATACTAAGATAAACCCCACCATCTTCATCAGCATCAGAAACTTGATCATTGTAGTATACGTACTGCTCTTGATCCATAAGTTTTGAGAATTTTATGAGCTAGTGTGAGCACAAGCAACAGTGCTCCGCGATCCAATACATAGAATACAATATTCGTACATGCAGGGTTTGACAAGGAGGGCTTAGGTTCTTTTATTTGCTAAAGTTATCATTTAAAACTATGAATAATTAAAAATTCCTATGACTTGGCATTTTAACTAGAATAGATTTTTTTAAAAGTGTGTGAAAGATTGCAATATTAATAGTTATATACTCCATCCATCGTTACATGACTACCTATACCCTATGCTAGTTTTCTAACATTACATCTGCTGCTCATTATCACTAGGATCGACGCCCAGGGCAACATAATTCAGGGCTTTATCTGCCTAACACTTTTTATGCCACTCACAAAGTTGTTTTTTGAGATATACACTAACTCGAGTAAGTTCCATGCTCGCCTATGACCATGGGCATGGCTGTTGGAATAGTTCACACTCTGCAGAGGTTGTACACTTTATACATAAGAGACAACCAACTTTACAGATATGCAGATTAAGAAGGTCACCACAAAGCCTTTACAATACATCTCCCCAGTGAGACTACACCCGCTAAGGTTTCCATCATTGTGGGGTACGACAACCCCTTCAAAAGCCCCCTCTTGCGCCATTACATCAAAGGCATTCCCTTCTGCACATGTTCACACTGGATCAATGCAAATTAGTTGACTAGGTTATACCCATTGTAGACTTGTGATTGCACCATTTTACATTAATATGTCATCACAAGATTTAGTCCTTAAAATTATATGAGCGGTTCTACCACACTCCAACACTCTCGTGCATCCACTGCACCAGCCCCTCTTACCATCCGCCCAGATTTTAAGCAAGTTGGGAATTTTGAGAGCATAAAATAATGGATTTCAACAAACCAGTCACTTCCCACTAGTAACTGTCCAAACTGAGTTTTCATGTATAAAATGATGCTAGGGTAAATTAATGCCCTGGAGTATCTAAACTAGACTAAGCATGGCCTTTAAGTAGAGACTTATTACTAGTAGTTTAGTCATTAATCCTAGGGCGACAAGTGGTTAAGTCCAACGACAAGGAGTTGATTATTCAATCCTACATAAGGAATTAACTATGATCTAATATGAATATAAATTACATAATAAAATTAAATCATGAATTTTAATAATTTAAATTGAAATACTTTGCATTGAAATGTATGGACGAAATAATCGAAGTGACGACTCGCCTGGCTCATAAGCAGAGTGGCCTTGGAATTCTTGAGCTTGCTCAAATTGTGGCTCCTCAGCGTCTTCGTACTCTACTCAGATGATCGCATCGAAAAACATGTACACATAAGAGAGCGAAGCAAATAAATATAAATAAAAAATCAAATAAACTCCTATTTGAACAAAGCTAGTGCCATTAGATAGGTCTTGAATTTAGAAAAAAAAATAGAAATAAATTTCATTAAATTTGGAGCTAAAATGAGTGAGAACAAGTCATTTGAAGTTTAAAACAAAAATTAAATCAAGAAAAAGAAAGAAGAGAGAGGTTATTTGCACTGACATGGGGGCCACAATTTTTATTTAATTTCTCAATTAAATTTTTATTGGAAAGGGTTACAGAGAGTGACATGAGGGTCGCACTGGATTTTCATTTAAATTTGTATTATTTTCTTAAAAAATGCTGAGAGGCTGATGGTTGGGACCCCTATATTGTGCAAACAGTAGAGTAGGCCCACTTGTCAGTGGCTTGAACTCCACTTAATTAATCGGTTAAAAGGATTTTTTAATTGGCTAAGGGGCCCACTTGTCATATGGATTGGAGTCTAAATAAGCAGGGATGACCCACGGGTCAACGAGTGTTTAATAGATGCTAATGAAGGTCATTAATTTAAATGATCCTGTGCATTCAAATAAATGACATCTCTACAATACTCCTTCCCTACCAAAGAGAGGTGGAGCTTCTCGCACGGTAGTGGGGACCTTAGTGCTTTGTAGCATGCTCAAAAATGGACTCTACGGTGCCATGCAAAGCTTTGAGGGAAGTGGTGTAGGCTAATTTGAACCCTTGGGCCACCGACGGTGAGCTCATGTGGTGGTGCAAGGCCAAGCATGGCACAATGGCACCATGGTGCACTAGAGCCTAATTAAACGCTACTGGAGCATCTAAGGGGGATGAGAAATGCACCAAGAGGAGCGGCGGAGCTCGTGGATGACAAGGTTGAGATGGCAATGTGAATACGAATAGCGGTGAGGTGACTATCATGGAGAGCTCGCTGAAGGGGAAGAAGGAGCGCAGTGTGGTCGGGGTTGTCCTCAGGGGATCCTTGTGAAGCTCCAGGTGCACGGAGTTGGATGGAGTCATTACAGAGCTTGAGATTCATTAATGGTGGTGCTTCAGCCTAATGCGAAGAAGAAGGTTGATGCAGGGGCTCTCAGGTCGATTGAAGGCTTGGGGAAGTTACTGAGGTCAAGATGAAGGGGACCCAGGGTTTTATAGCTATAGGGAGGGTCATTTAGGGTGTGTTTGGTTCGTGGATGGAGGTTGTATCGTATATTCTGACTGAGTGGATGCAGGCTGAGTGGAATCGTATTTCAGAAAAAGAAGATGTTTGGTGAGGTTGCATGAGCGGATGCAAAAAAACTGAGATGCTATTTGGTTGCCTGTATGAGCGGATGCAGTCTACCAAACCTGAGAGGCTGACACGTGGGACCGCATAAGATACACTGCATCAACCCATCTAGGATAGCCAGTGAAGCTCATTTTGAGCGTATCCACCCATCCAGGATGAGGGCGTATTTTTGCATCCGCTCATGCAGGCTGCATCCACTCATGCAGGCAACCAAACAGGCTCTTTCTCAGATTATACGATCCACCCAGCCAGGACGAAGGAGATTCAGGCAACCAAACACACCCTTAGTTGTTGGTACCATGATGGTGGGGGGGGGGGGACGACAGGGGTTGGCACAAATAAAAGTAAGGCAGCTACTCGGCACACAACTCAATGGGGGTTGGCAAGTGCATAGGCATGTGATGGGATGGATCAGCTCGAGCGAGACGGTGCATCAAGGAAGAAGGGATAAAGGGGCGGACGACTTTGGCATAGGGAGGTGGTGGGAGAGCAGGGAGGACACGGTGCAGCTTTGGAGCGGTACTGAGAATCCCGAAATGGGGGGGCATGGGAGTGGCACAGTGATGCGAGGAGGCCAAGGCGGTGCAGAGAGAGGGCATGTGCAGCGTGCTGCGGGCAGCGCGGTGTGTTCCAGGCCGGGCCAAAGAGATAAAAAGGTAGAGAGGGGCTGGGCCAAGCCCAAGGTATACTAGGAGTTTGAACTTCTCTTTGAAAATTCAAAATTCTACTAAAATTCACTTAAACAAACTGAATTTGAAATTTTTCTCTTTAAACTAATTACACTTTCCCAAAATGGGATGATACAGATATGCTATTAGTGAAATGCATTGACCTGGAAAAGCATGAGTGCCATAGAAATTTTGAGGGATTTGGCTAGAGCACCGTATTAAATACTGGTGGTAGTGGCCGTTATAGCGTTTGCTATCGTGATAGTAGGGTCTAGCCACTATCCCGATGATGTAACGGTTAAAAATATAGCAAGAGTTATTGTGTCGTAGCAGCTGATATAGCAGTTTGTGATGGCTGATATAGCTGCTTTTAAGGATGTTTCAAGTTGTACTTACAAATTTGGTAGAATGTATGCATTTTTATTCTAATAATTTGGTGCATATATGGTACAATAAAGAATTTATATATAAATAAAACTCAAAATTAATAATATTAAGTAGAATATGTTATGGCAATATAGTGTCTCCTATATTGTCCGCTATCAATATCCGCTACACCAGAACCAATCCACTACAATTCACATATTTGCTATTTTAGAACCTTTGATAAGATTTATAATTGTTATACTCAGATACCCCTTTGTATGTGTAGCAACTCCATATGAGATATGATGTTGTGATATGTGCCATGAAGATGCACGGTATAAAAATGAAGTGGATGAGTCCTATTGATAGAACTGAAATAACGGCGATGAAATAATCACAACAAAAGAGAAAGATTTGATGAAGTCGACCATAATTTTTTAAATGCAACCACAAAAGAGTACAAGTGATTATTGTTTTTTTACAACTTGTCAAACCTTTGGACCTTTGGATTCTTATCTTATACAATAATTTAACGCTAAAGAATCACCTAACCACTTTACGAACTTTCGTATACTAATGTGCTACCGTGATTAGGGTTGGCTCTTTTCCTGGCTCGAGCCGGCTCGCAAACCACACCATGCTATTCAGCAAGCAGCAGCTAGGAGACAGTATTTGTTTGTTCGATTAGATTTAAGACTTCAGAGAAGTTCAACATGGCCCAGTTCACAGATTGTGAACCCCAGTGACTTGTCAGTCATGAAGACGACGAATCATTGTGCTACATCTAGGAAAATAGTCAAAACACTGAAGGCTTGCCATCTCAAAAGCACTTTGTGTATGAGCTTCAGAGGAGGAATATTCAGATAAATTCAACCTGCTTCTCAAGGAAAATGAAGGATCAGCCAGTTTGGCCTTAATTGGCATGATTTCGGACCACCAGCTCTCTAAATGAAAAGAAGGTCAGTCCCATTCCCTATGGCATGGTCAGTGACATGCTAATTAACAGGAGCTGCAAAAGATGATTGTAATGAACAGAGCATAAGACTTGAAGCTGAAGTGAAGCAAATGACAAAAGTGCTACCCAACACCCCAAACTGTTTTAGCGTTGGTTGATATACTAAAACCAATGTGATTGTGCTATGAGATAGCTGAGGTTGGAGGAGGGATGTTGATGCAAGTATCCAACATATGCTGCACTAGGAGTATGACGGACAATATGATCCATTCATCCATATCACCTTGCGCACGAGACTCTATGCTATATTGGCAATCCATGGGAGTCGGAGGAGAAGAGGGGGCCACGGCCCAGGGGAGAGGAGGGGGGAGCACATGGCCAGGGGGAGGACGGGACGGTGAGGCAAGACGGTGCAGTGGGCGGGGCGGGCCAAACAGCGCAGTGGATGGGGAAGTGGTGCAGTGGATGGTGCGGTGGGTGGGGCGAGAGACGAAGGGGATCAAGGAAAGGAATGCAGATCAGGATGGGAGAGGAACCTTAGGGTTAGCATGAGCTGGGCTGGGCCTAGTCGCCTAGGGGTCTGTGGATTGGAGTGCATACTGGGCCTGACTACAGACACGATCCAAATTAGGCTAACGAACAGTTTGAACTCGGCTCAATTTTTTCACGAGCATAAAAAGGGACTTGGCTCGGCTCGACTTGAAAATTTACGAGATTGAGCCTGTTATGAACCAAGCTGGCTCACGAGCCTTGAGCTATTTTTACAACCCTAACCGTGAAAGCCTATGTACCCATGGAACTAGTACATAGATAAACATTGTCAAGAAAGCCATATATAATAAAAAAACAACTTACCTCAGACGAACTAACTTATACCAAGACAAAAAAAAAAGCATCATCACCAAACAAAATAGCTCGTGATTTGGATTTTTTATTTTTTAAAAAAAAAACAAGCAGGATTAACTTCTTTGTTTCTTGAGCGGCCACCGGAGAGCGTTTTGGTCTGGCGCGGCTAGTGGATGATTGAAAAAGCCACCAGCGCACTCCATCCATTATTGCGCCCACCCTTATCCGTCTCCTGGGTCGTGCCCTGCGACTGCGGCCGAATCCAAACGGGCCACTTGGAAGTCAACAGGGTCGCCCGCGTTGTCATTTTCATCCCGTGGACGCCCCTTGCCTCCGTTTCGAGCTCTCGCGGGACACGTGTCCTTCTCGAAAGTTCTTCAAAAAAACTTCCGAGTTCAGACAGCTGGGGGCGTCGCGGGTAGCAGCGCCGGCCTGGCGCCAGGTCAGACTGCCCCCCGAAAGGCCGGCGATGCTGACATGGACAACGCGTATCAGCAGGTTTTTTTTTTTTTTGCTGCACCCGGCTCAAGTTAGCTTCTTTCTTTGGTTAATGGAACAAACCAACGAACCGTCCACGAGTAGAGTTTTTTCTATTTTTTTAGGGCGGGAAAAGTCTTTGGCTGGTAGTGACGGATCTGTTTGCAACCCACCGTGTAATTGTTGGATTGGTTGAAGATTCATTGTGTTGGAAATTGGCCTACAAACTGAGGCCTATTTCTTTTAAATTTCAAATTTCAAATCACATATGGTTTAGTACCATATTACTTAGGTTGTGATCAAAATGGCTTGAGCTTTTGGCTTCAGCTTATTTTTGCACTATTCATAAATTTCGTCTTTTTCTGAACTTTTGGCTTTTTTGAGTTTTTTTACCGGTTCTTTTTTCCTCGTATTTGTTTACATTTTACGTGATGGGCTAATATGTTTTTTCTATTTTTAATTTTTTTTAAATTTAATTATGGTAAATAAGCCTCTGTCAGCTACAGTGCTTTTTTCAGCCAGCTACAGTGTTTTCAGCCATAAGCCACGGGCTTTTCAGCCATTTTGATCACAACCTTAGCCAAATGGAGAAATAAATTTATAAGGTAGAGTCCTTACTATTCCTTAAAATAAGTGACACGAGGCATGAGGAGGACTTCGGCTTAATGACGTGCACATGCATTCGCGTATTTTCGCGTAGAAAATCGTGTTACTTGTGACTCCTAACACATAAAATCCACTGTTTATTTTGCTAAATCATACATTATCTCTCTCATTTATTCTGTTTAAATGTGATATCTCTCTCATTTATTCTGTTTAAATGTGATATCTCTCTCATTTATTCTGTTTAAATGTGATATCTCTCTCATTTATTTTGTTTAAATGTGATTTAAACGTTATTTTACTAGTGAGTTAATTGAATTAAATTGAGTTAATGTGACCGCGCTGTATCGTAGCTGAATCACCTTTTATTTTGCCGAATCTCATTTAGTTAATGCTATTATTTACTAGTGAGTAATTGTCACATGTCTTTATAAGGATCTAGAGATGTTCAGGCCAAAGAACAGCCAAATTTCTTTTCAATTCTTCTTCGCTGGAGAGCTGTATTATGGTGTTGAGCAGCTAAACCGTGCCGGCGTTCGTCCTCAGTGTGCACAGTGAAGGAGGGTGAGCAATATCTCCGTGTCGTTGTCGCAGAAAATACCTGCACGAGGCGTCAATAAGGTTTCTAAGTAGCTCACATCTGCGTGACCTCTCGCTTCGTTGCTTCATCTAATTCTTCATTGTATCGAGCCTACACTGCTTCCTGTTCTTCATCAAGTCTAACTGTAAGTCGTTCAGTTAATACCGTTAGTTACTAGTGAGTAATTATTGTGCATCTTTATAAGGACCTAGAGACATCTTGACCAAAGAACAACCAAATTTCTTCTCAATTCTTCTTGCTCTTCGCTGGAGAGCTGTATTGCGGTATTGAGCAGCTAAATCGCATTGACCTTTCTCCTCGGTGTGCACCGTGAAGGACGGTGAGCAATATCTCCATGCCGTTGTCGCAGAGAACACCTGCACGAGATAGCAATAAGGTTTCTAGGCAGTGTACATCTGCGCAACCGCTTGCTTCGTTGCTTTATCTATATTTTGCACTTATCGGGCCTATGCTACTTCCTATTCTTTATCTATAATTCATTCACATGATTGATCAACTATGTTAATATTTTTCTTATGTATTTTCTAAGTACAATGAATCACCTGCTATTAAATTCGCTTATTGCATCATTAGTCTTTTATTGTATTTGTCTCTTAGTAAAATTTAAAATCAAAATATTGCCCACATATCCAACAATCCAAAAACCTTACTGTGAACTTTGTTGTAATTCAGCCATGGCTGGTGCTTCAGATGCAATGAAACCTGAGAGGTTTTTTGGTCAAAACTTTTGTAAATGGTATACTAGATGCAGGTTTTGGCTCATATCTTTGAGATTATGGTGGGTTATCCACCCGCAATATCTATTTACGATTGACCAGTACATGCAGTTCGAAAATGCAAACAACACTGCATTTGGCTACATTCTGACCATTCTGACAAATTAGCTCTATGATGTGTACATGGACTACAAATCCACCACAAAGTTGTGCAATACACTAGAGCATAAATATGTAAAGGCAGAGGCAGGCCGCTGGCTCTAAATATGTAAGCAATTCTTTGACTTTTTAGCATGACTGCTGCCAAGTCTATAGTTGGACAAGCTCATAACCTCCAGCTATTGGTTGGTGAGATTATGCAGTTAGGTTGCATGTTGCCTCCTAAGTTTGTGGCTACGGGTGTTGTTGCCAAACTTACTGCTTCTTAACGGGATTTTGCAACTAGCTTGAAACAGAAGAGGAAAGTGATTTCTGTTGAGAATCTCATTGCTGCCCTTGATGTGAAAGAAAAGACAAAAGCGGAAAGATACACCCAACATTTCTGGTCAGAACTATACAAATTTTATAGAGAGAAAAAAGCTGCTACAATAAAAGTACAAATCCAACGAACCTAACCAGAACAGTTAGTCTAGTAAAACCTAGGAAGATATATCTTGTTGGCATGCACTAGTTTCGTTATGGGCAGACATGCGCCCACTACGCCGTCGGCTTTACCACTTCTTTTCAGATGATGGTGAGCACACTCCACCCTCCTTCGATTCCCATCATTTGGCCTTCTTCCCTACAGCGCTTATAGCCTGACCCGCATACTCGTGGCTCTAAAGTCTCTGTTGAAGCCTCACTAACATGATCATTAACCTATCCAGTTAAACCCAACTTGATAGTTGGGTTCTCACCCCCGCCAATCCCATAGCCAACAACACCCTCATTGCCCAATGCTATCCACCATCAGGCCGTTGGCGACTCGAGATCTAAGATCAAAGGCATGTTCTTTTTGATTTTTCAACAGTTTCTTGGTTTCTTTGTTTCTTTCAACAATTACTATTTATTAGACTAATAAACTATAACCATAAGCCACAGTCCAAAATAACATGCCCAAAAGTCTAGCACATGAACCCACTGGGGGAGGGGAAGGGTGGATAGTGCGTATTTCATCAAATGACTGATGGAGCCCACTGCATACATTGGACAGGGAGGGCGCTCTCATTTCTAACATTTCCATGGGCCTCCGTAGAACAATGGTTTTATGAGTAAATTTGAAACAACTACAAATATATTGATATAACTATCAAGAAACTATGGATATGTTTTTTGCGTCTTTTAAAAACGGCTTTTGACTTTTGTTACAGCACTTAACTTTCAAATAAAGTATTTTTTAAGACGGAGTCTACAAGTTAATTGTAGTACACGTTAAAAACCCAACATCTGTACCAACTAAAATCACAAGCGAGTATCTCTCTTTCCGTAATCTCTCTCGTGAACAAACCAAAATTCAAAAATTTTAGCTATAAGCTACAATCATAAACCCAAAAAAAAAAGAGCAGGCCTACATATCTAAGAACTTATTTTAAGTAACTATGGATATATATAACTCTTTTGTTTCGTTCAGCTATATATTTAAGAACTCAACATGTACCTAGCCTACCTTACAGCTTCGTATCCATCTCCTTATCCGATAATTAGGGCATGACACCATATACAGACTTCGTCTCTTCTGGGTGTGACGCCCCAAGAGGCGCCATCGGGCCCTTAGAGCAGCTCCAATAGTGACTTATGAGCTAGATCTAAGCATATTATTTCATATTTTAATAGAAGAGAGAGAAAAGCTATCTCTTGATCAAGAGCTAGTCTTATACACACATTCCAAGATTATGTGAGAGTGTCATGTGGGGCTATTTATGTTATGAGCTATGTGCTAAAAGTTAGTACATTAGAGAAGTTCAGATCTGAGCATCTCCAACAGTATGAGCTAGTTACTAGCTCTAAGACAACTTCTCCAATAGTACTAACTTTTAGCACATAGCTTATAACATAAATAGCCTCACATGACACTCTCACATAATCTTGGAATGTGTGTATAATACTAGCTCTTGATCAAGAGATAGTTTTTCTCTCTCTTCTATTAAAATATAAAATAATATGCTTAGAACTAGATCATAAATCACTATTGGAGATGCTAATGCTCAGCTACTCTACATGCAGAAAACTCAATGCCATGTGTGCATCTCCGCATCAACAGGGCACCACGCATGTGTGGCATCTGTCGTGTCCAACATTTGGACGGGCCAATCAGAACTGAGACGATTTTCATAGCATAGCTAGATTTGTATTTTAAAAAAAAAACATCCTACCTTGATTTATATAATTGGGTTTTGCATTTAGTAATTGTCGAGTATTTGGTTTCTTTTGAATAAAAGGCACGCGCTTTTTGGTTACCTAATTTCCTCCAAGAAACGCGTGCCTTGAGCCCTTGACCCTATAAGCTGCATCCATCTGCAATCCTAGATTTCACCTTGCATTTAGGCACGTGGCAACAATAAAGAGATATCTTTGACGTCTGCTTTTCACTGATGATATTGTACTAATTGATGAGAATAGGATAGGTATTGATAGGAGCTCAAGTTGTGAAGAAAAACCTTAGAATTGAAGTGCTTTAGACATAGTATGACTAAAACTGAGTATATGAGGTGTGATTTCAACTGTGCCAGGGCAGATGATGGAGAGGTTAAACTGGATCTGTGGTCATACTAGACGGGATTGCATCTGCAATGATGATATATATAATAGGGTGGGGTAGCAGCACTTGAAGAGAAGCTTGTCCAATATCGCTTGAGATGGTTTAGACATCTCCAACGGAGACCTCCTGAGGCACCGGTACATAATGGAATTTTAAGATGTATCGAAAACGTAAGAAAAGACAGAGGTCGACCAAGACTGACGTGGGAGGAAGCAGTTAAAAGAGACTTGAGGGATTAGAATATATCTAAAAAAATTAGCTTTGGATAGAAACATATGGAAGTTAGTGATCCACGTACCGAAAATATAAGAAGGTTAGCGGGCAGTGTTTTAACATTGTAGGTTTTTAAGGCTCCTATCTCTTTCACCTTGAGAATGTTCTACTTTTAATTTATTCTAACTTGTTTGGAACAAAAAGTTTTACTGTTGTTGTTGAAAAAATATTATATTATCATGAATAATACAAAGGAATAAAGGAAAAAAGAAAAGATAAAAAACTTAAGAAACAAAAAGACAAAAATACTTAAAAAACAAAAAAAGACGAAATTAAAAGCTAGAAGCTCGTTGGGCTGAAAGAAGATCAACCTCAATCCCTTCAGACTGGTAGGCTAGACAGGAAAAGGGTGGCAACTAGTAGCTGTTTGAGAGCAGGTACAATAAGGCTTAATCAGCAGGCTATAGCAAATATAATATCAACCAAATCTTACGTGGCAGAGAGAGAAAGGAAGAGAGAGAAGGAAGCTGGCTACTAAATTACAGCTAGCTATAGCACGTAAAAATATGCATTTCACTCTCTTACACGTGGGGCCAAATAGTTATTGTAATAGTTACCTTATTGTATGAACTATTTTTTTGAAGGCTATAGATGAAATGAACAAGTGTTATAGCCACTAGTTGGCTATACTATTGTACTTGCTCTGAGCGCCATGAGACAAACCTGGTGCATTTGTTTTTGTGTCCAATATTACGTCGCTTTACGAGCATGGCAGAATACTGATGACAAAAGAAAACAGATAACGCACATTGTTCTTTAAATCCCTGTGATATTTTTTTTGTGAAATTCTAGCGTTCCAAACCGGAGCAGCCTGTACAACCATCTGCACGGATACCCAGCCATTCGGCATTTCTGTCTGCTGGCATGCGTGCGTGCGAATCAAGAGAGCTGCAGCCAAAGGTTTGTCTTCGCCGGCACGCTCGACTCTTCGTCCGAACACTAAAAGTTTCTACTCGTGGTTCCAGAATCTTCCGGCCTTCCTTTCCTGCCCCTTCAGGCCTCCAAAAGAAACAGGGCTTGTACAATTACTCCAGCCTCTTTCGGTATTCACAACCACAACCCCAAAGTCTTTGTCTTCTTCAGCATTAATTTCACTTGGGCCAATGGCAGCGATAGATATTTCGCACTAGCGACTCTCGTCAAGCGACTATTTCGTCCATTTTGAATATAGGAATATCATAACTTCACAATAGCAGTTAAGTATAATTAATTACGAAGGTATGTTCATATCCGAGTTCACTTGCCTAAAAAGAAAACTGCACAAATATTAAAACAAGCATTGTTTTGTGGTAATAAGATTGTTCTCCCTTCTCTTGTAATAGGTGCTATAGGGTTTCGTGTTGGCTTTTGTTAAAAGATTTTAGCTATAGTTGATGAATAGTAGTGACTGATAGAATCAATTTATAGAACCCGAGACGTTTGTATTGGCTTAACTTTTGGTTTTTTGCTGAGTGTATTATATAAGAGAGTAAATGACGGTACAACATAAGACATTACAATATTCGAATCGTCGTGTAACTTATGGAATTATGATATAATAAAAAACATAGTACGTGACAACATGTGAAAACACAAAGTAACTAATAATAGTGGCCGGTGAATAATAATAGCTAATAGAAACAGTTTATAGTCGTATTTATTTTGGTTTCTGAAAGTAAAAACCAAAACTAATACGAACAAAACCATACCTTTTGAAACTCGGTTTTTTTGCGCAAAAATACGATGAATAGTCAGCACAACACGTGATCTATTGTGGAGACCCTGTAGCATCAAATGACACTTCAATGAAAGGCACACGTCGACGACGTCGTAGTAAACAATTTAATCAAGGTCGCACGGTCGTTACAAGACTACAGACTTGCCGTTCAGCGCAAGTACCTTTGTTATCAGATGACGTCCCTGATGACGTCAATTCACCCGGGGGGGGGGGGGCGGCCGCGGGGGTTTGTGCTAGGCCAGGTTTATCTGGAATTTTTATTCAGATCATGATATCATTCATGAGTATGCCATACATGCAGAGTAAAATTTTTATAAACATCTACTGCCTCCATTCTCAAATATTTGGTATTTTAGTCAAATGTTATGTTCACAGACACCAAGCAGGTCAAAGTAGAAATGTATAGTTAAGAACATGATAGGATTTGGACGGGGGATTGATATCACTTTCAAATTTTCAATACAAACTTTCTAGAAATTTGAGTAACTCAAGGGATTCGATTGAGTTCCCAATCATTTGTAACACCATTTTTTTCTAATGATGCTTCTCTCATTCAGAGCAAAACTGGTAAGAAAAGACGTTTAACACAAGGGGGAAATAAGTGTGTTTAATCATGGGGCAAATGTCAATCGACAAGATTTACGGGTGAAGTGACAACTTTTTGAGTCCTCACAGTATGCTCATCATTTTCTACAAACCTATTCTTGATCTCAATATGAAAGTACATCTAATGTTGTATCCGAAAACTTCAACAAGCACTTTACAGATGATTGTGTAAAAGTTCTGAGTTAAAACAAAGAGAATGGGATTTACGCACAGACTTCTGAGCAAAAAGGATAGCACCGTTTCTATTCTTTACCATCAAGCAACGATTCATGGAATGGAGGCTCCTACATTAGCTGCTTCCGGATTTGAGTGCATTACTGAGCCTGCAGCAACAACCAACCAGTATCAATTTTAAGTTGATGTATGATGTCTCTAACATTTCCCTAAGTTCCCATCATTTAGGGAATGCATAAGCATGTTGATTGTTGCCTAACTCGTTACATAGAAATTCAGTCTGATCATGGGATACTATAGGCATAGGTCACTACAAAAGACAGATCATCTTTTATGTGAACAGAAAATTAATGATATGCTAAAGTCATTTAGCCATTATTCGTATCTAACCATATTGTTGGTCATAGCTGTCTTTCTAGCGTCACTAAGGGAAAAAAACCACAGAACATACCAGTCCAAGCCTTCAAAAAGCCCCTCCCCTTTTATAGCAGATGTTTTAAAAATTGCCCATTGGCGGTTCTTAATCTTGTGAAGCTCTAATGATTCCGTTATTGCAGCATCATCAAGTGCACTTGGAAGATCCTGAATAAGGACAGACATGACAATGAATTAACTGGGCAAGATACAACAGACCATAATAGGATATGCAGCAACTACATCCACAGGGTATCCAGAAATATAAATTCATCTTGAAGCAAACATTTCCTTTCTCAAGAGCACAGAAGTGTCATGGGGTTGACTTTCTAATTAACGACGATAAACTGTGGTTAACGTTTATTCATGGAAACTTATATAGAGGCAGGCAGCTCGTTGGTAGCAAAAAAGGGCCAAAAACAAGTGTCGCAAAAATTAGAAGACACTTCAAAAATGCAGCAGGTATGGTGCAAATCATGAATTATTAGTAGAAATTTGTATGTACGGTTCTGGGAACAGCGGTGTCCACGCGATCACATCATGTCTAAGCATAAAAAATGTATCAATTTCAGAACAGTATATTAAATCTTCTTCACCTGTTTATTTGCGTATACAAGGACAACTGCACCTTTTAGCTCATCCTCCTGCCAGGTAAAATGCACACAATCAAGGAAATGTACTCATTTGATGAGTAATCAGATATATTGTCTTGAAAAATCATTTACATCCTGGTTGGTCAATTATTAGTACATCTGGCACAAAAGGCATGCTTATCCAAAAATATAAAAAAAAACCGAAACAGATTCGGGCCTCAGGGTGCACAAAGTACTACATGCAACAAACAGTCAAATACTCCAAACAGAAAAATGTTCAGTATTACATCAGGAAGCATACTGAACGCCACGATCATGAATTGAAAGAATGTGTCAGGTAAATTGTTTGTTTGACATCATGCACAAACAAGTATTGCATCAGGAAGCATAATATACTTGATGTTTACAATGGAGCAATTGATGTCAAAATCAGCCATCCAATCAAAAGCAGGAGGAAATTTCAAAAACCACAAGCTGTCCAAATAATCTTCTAACCAGTTACCAATCAGTGAACAGTTCAACCCATTGAAATCTATTACAATCACTTCAAAAATAATAAACAAATCCCATGCTCCTGTACTACAATTAACACTAGTAATCATCGTATTATTTTGTGATCCATGTCTGAATTCCTGAACTACGGTTATGTATGCCAGGACATGTATATCAGATTCCTGATATAAATCAGAGGCTTCATTTGCTGCAAAGCATACCTCAAGGATGGCATGAAATTCCTCTTTTGCAGTTACCAGCCTATCCGTATCACTTGAATCAACAACATATATGATAGCCTGGGTGTTTGGAAAGTAGCATCTCCAGTATGGCCTAAAAAAACTCACAAGAAAACAAGACAATGGTAGAATTGGTATGTGGATCATGACAAATCCAGCCTAGGCATTTCTGATTCTGATAGTAAAGCAATGCAAGATAGACATCGGAATTCTTAGCTCATACTGTACAGTGTACACCATTCTCGCTCTTAGATTTACAGTTTGATAGATTCATCCATCTTTAAAAAAAGATAAGAAGAATCCCTGGACAAAGAGCTAAATTAAGCTTTAAAAGGTTACACGCTAAGTCTTTAATTACACTCGTCCCAACTCTGAAAAATTAAAAGGGAAAATGAAACTATTAAAGGCATTACTCCTTACAGAAAGAGTGGCACTGAAAGTGTACAAAACAACTGGCTGTCACATCAACATCAACAAAGCTTCAAGATATGAATGTCCAAATGGTTTCAACGGATGCAATTACAAATCTTATTGAGATTCCAGCAGCAAATGAGTCAGAACAACAATCAAAATTCTCAATTGGACCAAAACTCTTTCGAAGATTGATCAGATCAACCTCATTTGCATGAAGCACCAAATGGAGACTTATATATTTTTTACCTTCCAATTATGTAATGCCCCAAGGCCCAAACCATATCAACTCTTGGAGTCATATCAAGAATCTATGTTCACATGAATTTGCCGTAGAAGGGCTATATCTCAGAGAATACACTCTCTACAACTTACCGCAGAGTTCCAGGCTGGGATGTCAGAAGGTAAGGAAATATATTTCCAATGTAATCTATATTCTATAGGATTTTCTAAGATTCAGACCTTGAATTAGTAAATGTATCTATTCTGACAACAGCACCATTTAACTTATAGAAACTGAAGAGTGCAATAAGGCTATCTTTCGCACCGATACTTAAATCACTGAAAAAAGGTGAAATTATTGTAGGAAGGCACTTCTCCAAAATGGATATAAATTGAATAAAATAATTCTGTGATATGCAAGACATTTAAAGTTGAATAGTGATCAGCAAGGGAAAGTACCTGATGCTTGTTTGACCACCTGTTGAGAATAAAGTTCATGTCAAAAAATGGAAGGTGGGTATTCTAAATGACCAGGGCATAACATAACATACTAGCTAAACCGATAGCACTAGTTAAAAACGAAGCACACCAGCTTTCCTCCAGAGAGAATAATATTCAAGCAAAACATGACAATTAGAACAAATCTCACCACAACTTCAAAATTCACTTAAAATACGTCACCAGAATTGCTATTAAGTCATCGACTTGTCGGTCGGCTGGGAGTTTCCGAATGGAATGTTTGACTCGGCTTCCTGAGATAGTCGAACGACGTGAAGGACATGTCGTCCAGTCACGCCGTCTCGTTGTCATCGATCCTCACTGGGCGCTTGGCTTTCATCGGTTTTGATTTGGGCCCAGCAGCGACGGCAATAAAAGGGGCCAATCCCGATCTGGAGACCAAATCAAAAGAGGCAGCAAAACTCAAGTGTGGCCTCCCTGTCCCGCAGCCTCCAGCACCGCCTCCTCATCACAGGCTCCTCCCCGTCACTAGCGCCGCTCCCCGTCGCCGGCTCTCCCCGTCATCGGCCTCTCCCCATCGCTGGCTCCTCCCCGCACCATCACGCCTCGCCGCCAACCCTCCAGCCGCCAAGTTTGTCTCCAATCTAGATCCCCCCCCCCCCCTCCCCACGCCCCCTCTCATCTGGAACTCGGGGTTTGCTAGGAGTAGCCAAGCACTAATACAGCCACGGTTGAGCACTTAGTAGTTAGTAGTACAAGTAACAGTAGGCCACTAGTAATACACTAATACAGTAAGTTTATTTACATCTTCAAATTCAATCTTCATTCTCGAATGCGGGGCATCATGGAGCCCAAGGGAAATGTGACACCGCCGTATGATCCATCTAAGGATCCTACTCGGAAAGCCAAGTCCAAAGACTCGGCATGGAAGTACGGGTTTTGACCGGACTTGACTAACAAAGATATCGTGCAATGTACCCTTTGCGACACGAGGATGCATGCTGGAGTCAGGAGGTTGAACCAGCATTTAGCGGGGGTTTTTGGAGATGTGGAAAAATGTTCCAAGACAACAACGATCATCATGAAAGACATGCATGAGTATCTGAAAAAGAATAAAAGGAACAAACCCGTCGAGCTAGACAATGATGATGTTGTATGTGGGGAAGGAGGTGATGACACCGAAGTCCAAGTACATTCATCTATGGGATCCACACCCATAGTTGAACATTGCACAAAGAGAAGCAAGGAAGAGAGAGAGAGAGAGAGAGAGAGAGTTGATATGCACGTGGCTGATATTTTTTAGTGTGGAGTACCATTCAACGCTATCTCGTCAAGGAGTTGGGAGATTATGATAGAGTCTATTGGACAGTATGGTAAACCATTGGTCCTAGAAGATGGAGAGGAAGAGAGGAGTTCGTGGCTGATGATGAAGTGGACGATGATTTTAGTGTCTCTCCCGTCTTCACCGACTAGTCCTCATGAGAGTGGTGCTGATGGAAACTCAAATGATGGTCATTTGGAGTTGGATGACCTTGACTTGGATGACATTTGAGTGACTTGCGTGGTGATTATGATAATCAATGGATCTTTACTTTATGCTTTTGCCACTTGAACTTCTATTATGTTGTTTAATTTTCGCTTGGAACTCTATTGTCGTTAACTTGTTATGGACTATGGAGCATTGTTTGATTCACTTTTGCTCTATTATGCATTTAGGCTTAATTTTTGTTGCTGCTAATATGTATCTTGCAAAGTTCATGTTGAGAATAAAAGACCACATCTGGATGAAAATGCTACCGCTAGATCCTACAAGGTATCAATTTCTTGATCCTTATGCATCAGTCCCCGAGTTTTCTGCAAATACTAGACTAGATTTCAAAGATTTCACTTATATGGTCATGGCACACTTGTTCAATTGCACAAGCATTCTTTCTATTTAAAGTGATATCAGGAACTCTACTAGGGCATAAAATTTTACTCTTTATCTTGGCATGATGTTGTTTGGAATTAGCATAGGGCCTTGACGAATGGATGCATAAGAAATCTATATATTGAGCTTTTCTGCTACGTGTGTTGTTACACCAGTACTCTATTATTCCTGTACTGCTTATATAGGGTGTGTAACCATATATTTGTTTATAGATATGGGATACTGCTGGCCAGGAAAGGTTTCAAAGTATCGGTGTTGCATTCTACTGTGGAGCAGATTGTTGCATTATAGTTTATGATGTTAATTCCATGAAATCATTTGATAATCCAAAGTTTTGAACAACTGGTGCGAAGAATTTCTAATTCAAGTGAAGTGTTTCTTATAATTCATTTACAGTCTAGAATCATGTCACGTCTATCTCACTTTGGGTGTTTACCTTTACAGGCTAGCCCATCAGATCCGGATAATTTCCTTTTTGTTCTGCTGACCATGGTTATTAAGTCGTTGACTTGTCGTCCGGTCAGCTGGTAGTTTCTGACTGGAATGTTTGACTCGACTTCCTGAGATAGTCGAACGACTTTAAGGACATGTCGTCCAGTCGCGCCGTCTAGTCATCGTCGATCCTCACTGGAGACCAGCCGGTCAGTCCCGATCTGGAGGCCAAATCGAAGGAGGCAGCAAACGCAAAACCCTAGCACGGCCTCCCTGCCGCGCAGCCTCCATTGCCGGCTCCTCCCCATCATCGGCTCGTCCCCGTTGCCAACGCCGTCTCCCTGTCACCAGCCGACAGGTTTGTCTCCAGTCTCCACAGCCCCCTCTCTGCCCAGTCCAGTACTCAATTTGATCAGGAACACTTTTGTAGCATCAGATCTAATGTGTAGACTAGTAGCTACTATTTGTTGATCCACATGTTATGATTGATCCCACTAGCAATACACTAATACAGTAAGTTTATTTACATATTCAAATTCATTCTCCATTCTCGAATGCAGGGCATGATGGAGCCCAAGGGAAATATGAACCCGTCGTATGATCCATCTAAGGATTCTGCTCGGAAGGCCAAGTCCAAAGACCCGGCATGGAAGTACGGGTTTTGGCCGGACTTGACTAACAAGGATATCGTGCAGTGTACCCTTTGCTATAGGAGGATGCATGCCGAAGTCAGGAGGTCGAACCAGCATTTAGTGGGGGGTTTTGGAGATGTGGAAAAATCTTTCCAAGACAACAACGACCATCATAAAAGAGATGTATGAGTATCTGAAAAAGAATAAAAGGAACAAACTCATTGAGCTAGATGATGAAAATGTTGTAGGCTGGGGAAGGAGGCGATGACACTGAAGTCCAAGTACATTCATCTACGGGATCCACACCCATAGTTGAACATTGCACAAAGAGAAGCAAGAGAAAGAGACAGTTGATATGCATGTGGATTTTTTTTTCTATGAGTGTGGAGTACCATTCAATGCTGTCTTGTTAAGGAGTTGGGAGATTATGGTGGAGTCTATTGGACAGTATGGTAACCCATTGGTCCTAGAAGATGAAGAGGAAGAGGAGGAGGAGCTCATGGCTGATTAAGTGGAGGATGATTTTGGTGTCTCTCCAATCTCCACCGACTGGTCCTCATGAGGGTGGTGCTGATGGAAACTCAAATGATGGTCATTTGGTGTTGGATGACCTTCACTTGGATGACATGGGTGACTTGTGTGGTGATTATGATGATCAATGGGTCTTTATTTTATGCTTTTGCCACTTGAACTTCTATTATGTTGTTTAATTTCTATTAGAGCTCTATTGTCGTTAACTCGTTATGGACTATGGAGTGTTGTTTGATTCACTTTTGCTCTATTATGCATTTATGCTTGATTTTTGTTGCTACTAATATGTATCTTACAAAGTTCATGTTGAGAATAAAAGACCACATCTGGATGAAAATGCTACTGCTACATCCTACAAGGTACCAGTTTCTTGATCCTTATGCATCAGGCCCCGAGTTTTCTGCAAATCCTAGTCTAGATTCTTTGTGTACAGAAGGTAGCAATTTCTTTATTTTCCACATGAATTTGAAGATATGTGCCCCTTCAGATTGGAATATTGGATTTTGACCTTTTTCTGGTTTTCTTTGGCTACACTTTGTCTTCAGATTTGCAAGCTTGTCTGCAGCCTAGCAAGTTTGAATATTATGGCCAGATCATAGTCTGTTCCATATAAGCAAGATAGGCCTCAAGTCTAGTTGCAACATTAGTCCATTGTTTTGATGTAAATATGCAATCCTTTAAAACTTTGGAATCCTGGAAACATGAATTTCTCCAAAAAAAAATGCTTGTTCAGAGATATTCAAGTCATTCACTAACATGTTTGTCTACTATGTTTGGTTTGGTTATTTCACAGATGCATTTTGGTGGATGAGCAGGACAATGTTGTTGGCCATGAATCAAAATACAACTGTAAGTTCAAATGTTCAATTCTGTTCTCATCTGCGCATTTAGTTAAATTCTCTTTCCTGTCGATATTGCTTTGGGTCAGTTAGTGATATATGACCTATCATTTATATTGATGTAGGCCATCTGATGGAAAAGATCAAATCTGCGAACCTGCTCCACAGGGCTTTCAGTGTATTCCTTTTCAACTCAAAATATGAGCCACTACTTCAGGTTTGGAAAAATCATTGATTTGGCACTTATTATTTTTCCATTTTGTTGTATATATATTCCAAGGTGGTTCATTTGCTGATTTCCACAACCACCATGGGTAGTTGTCAATTTGGAATGTACTTCTGTTTCTAAATAACTCATTAGTTCATTAGTAGGGCAACTAGCAAGCAGTAGACCTGAGTTTGGGGACTAGTCGCGACTAGTCGGTCGACTAGTCGACCAAGTCGACAAGGCGCCCCCTAGGTGACTCGACTTTACGACTTAATAAGCATGCTGCTGGCCAATGTAGCTGAGAATTTCTTATGGAACATGAATCCTTATATCAGAAGAGGGATCTCTACAGCATTTTGTTGCATTCTCTGGTTAATGCCAAGGAGGTATGTATGAACTATCTTCCATTGTTTCTTTTGTTGTGATGACATGATGAATTGCATTTATTTTCCCTCTTTATTGGAGAGTATAAATCTGGTATTCGATGCTGTTTTTGATGCTTGGTCTGTTTTTTAATGGAACAACTTATAGCAAACTTATGTAGGTCTGTACCACCCAAAGTTCATTGGCGACTAGAGCAAGTCCTGAATGCAAGTTGCGGGGAGTTGACGACTAGTCGGCAAGGCGGTCCCTTGGCGACTCAACTCGACTTACCGACTTAATAACCTTGAAACACATTACAACAGCCTAATTCGAGAAGGGTGGGTGGATGTGTTTGATATTTGGATAACCACCCATATATATGCAAGAGTTTGCAAGCATAAAGTTTGTGCACCTTTCCAATAGATTTGACCTAGAGAATAAAATGCACAATGTAACACGGTTGTCACGGCGTCGCCTTGGCGTCGCCTAGGCGACGCCTTGGCGTCCAGGCGCCGGGGAGGAGACGCCGGGGAGGATCGCCTCGCCTTGGCCAGGTACGCCGTCTGCCTCTCTCTTCTCCGGCCGCGCCGCCTCCCTCCCTCCCGCACTCCGCCCCCCTCCCGCCGTCTCCCTCCTGTGCTCCCGGCGCCCCCCGCCCTCCCGCCGTCTCCCTCCCTCACTCCAGCCTGCTCCCGCCGCTCCCGCCGTCGAGGGGAGGGGGCGGGACGGGGGGAGGCGGCGGGGAGGGGAGGCGTCGGGGGGAGGAGGCGCCGGGGGGAGGCATCGGGGAGGGGAGACCCGGGGGGAGGAGGTGGCAGGGGAAGGCATCGGGGAGGGGAGGCGCCGGGGGGAGGGAGGCGTCGGGGAGATCGGCGCCGGGGAGGGGAGAGAGACGAGTGGGAGTCGGGAGAGAGAGAGAGAGAGAGTCAGGTGAGTGAGAGTCGGGAGAGACGAGTGGGATTATATGGGGGAGAGCTGAAGAGTGCTTCACTGCTTTGAGTCGTATTACTCGTATACAGCTTCGTAGCCTTCGTGTACGCCCGTATACAGCGTCGCCGCGCGCACGCCTAGGCGTCGCCATGCCCTCGCCTAGGCGTCGCCTAGGCGTCCTGGCGCCTACTAGGCGCCGTGGTCGCCGACTACGCCGTGACAACCATGCAATGTAAATCTCAAGTTACAGTGATAACATGGAGGTGATTATTTCTTTCGCACAAGTTGAAACCACAGTTCTAACTGATTATCTGTGATGTTGATGTTCCATGGTGGTGGCACTAGAAAATTTTCACTACATTCACAAGAGGCCAGTAGCTTCATAAGGATGGTGCTTTAAAACAACAAATGGATGACTTTGCATTGCCTAGAGAGAAATCACACTCCTTCAAACATCAAAGTGTCAGTCAACACTATTTATGTTTTGTATGTTTCCTTAGTCATATGCTAGAGTCAAGAACTCTTAACAATTTGATGGGTCAGGTGACTCGGATCTGATGTTTTTTTTGCCATTATTTCAAACTTAAATGCAGTGGTGATTCAAAACCTAAAGGATGTATGGTCGTACACTTGCACTAGTATGTTTAAGTTTATCCTGCATTAATTAACATTCTTTCTTAGTGCTGTGTAGGAACCCACCAAGTGTCACAGCCGAGTACTTTGGTCATGGTATTTCACTATTTCATGGGGGGCTGAATTTCCTAAGGACAGCCAAATGCCAAGGAACCAATCAAATCCAATCCAAATATTCCCTATAAGCATTTTGGCACTCAAACACAGACCTTATGACAAATTGCAACAACTGGCTTGCCCAATTGAGCTAAGCATGAACTATTGCGAGTCACCTTAAAGGCTCCCACTCACCAGAAAACAAATAGGGCAAAGGATGTGTAAGACAATAAGGACTTGTTTGGGAAGCTCATTCCCGGCCGGGATCCACATGAATGGGCAAGGAATTTTAACTAAAGTCCTGGCCCATCCACGTGGATGGGCCGGGATTTGGGCCCAACCAAACAAGGCCTAAGTTATTATCTTCACTACCATATTTCACGTTCCCTAAATCGCTAAAAAATGTACCAACACGCAGAACAAGTTTTTATCAGTACAAAAAATCTATTGAGCACAAAAATTGTTACATTTAAGTTTAAATTTGCGTAGTATGTACGGAAGATAAAGGAAATCAGGAAGGCTGAGTATTAATCTAATCAGAGTAATGGGCAAGCTTTACTCAAGCAAGTTTAGCTCAAATGCTAGGCAAACCGGCCCTAGGTTTTCTTAGCTCAAATGCTAGGCAAACCGGTCCTAGGTTTTCTTTGAGGTCCATCTCGGTGATAGCAAAACAGCTACATCACTAAATAGAACCATACACATCCCACTGCTTTGAGCATCACGTCTATCAAACTAAACCACGCTTTAATTGGATTGAACATAAGGTACAACTTCATGGTGATATTCAGAAGGCTGAGACATCATCGCCAACGCACAACAGAACATGCCATTTTACTTGATTTTACACATACATGAAGTCAGTTAACAACATACATGAAGTCAGTTAACATTGGCATGGTGAATCCTTGTCAACTCCAACTTGTACGATTTGCTCAATGTTAGCCCTGGTTATGCTCGATATGTCTAAAGCAATTGGTTCATTCGAATGCAAACATGTAAATGGAGAGCAGCGAGATCTGAGTCACTCACCGAGATCCCAGACTTGGAACTTGATGTTGTTGTACTGCACCGTCTCCACGTTGAAGCCAATCGCTGCAGCAAAACACACAAACACAACATCACATCACATCAAATCCACCATCCTATCCGCACCCCGACCAAACAATGTACAAAGGAGTCGGGAATGAGCATAGGAACCCACTTGGGATCGTGGAGACGACCTCCCCCATCTGCAGCCGATCTGCGCACACCACACGGATCAGAAGTCAGAACCCTCGCGAAAAACGCAGATCCGAGGCGGGACCGCGGAGATTCACGGATGAAGGGAGGAGGGGTCGGGGTCTCTTACAGAGAATGGTGGTCTTGCCGGCATTGTCGAGGCCGAGGACGAGGATGCGGGCCTCGCGGTTGCCGAACACCGACGAGAAGAGCCGCGTGAAGACGATGCCCATGGCGGCCGGCCCGAACCGAACGGCGGAAGGGCGCGAGCTAGGGTTCCGGCGACGGGCGGGGGTGAGATCTGAGATGGGAAGCGGGGGAGATCTGGAGGGAGAGAGAGCTGGCGCGCGCGAGTACCGAAGACGACGACGACGTCGACGTCGTCTAGCCCCCGCTTCTTACCGAATGGGAGGAGAGTTATTGAAACCGGACCGGCCAGTGAACCGGTCAAGCAGCTGGTTCACCGGTCCAACGGTTGAACAGCCGGTTTTCGTAACATAAATATTTTAATTATTCTTGAATTATTTCTAAGCAGAAAACAGATTCATAAACACTTCCATGCAATATTTATTTCATATGGTCAGATTTTTTACACATATAGCAGAAGGAACAATACAGTGCAAAGTAGATTGTGTAACAGTGCAAAGTAGATCGTGTAACGTTAAGCTCGTTTGTGAGGCTGATTATTGGTTAAAGGTTGAATAAGTCGATTTTAAATGGAATAAAATTTTATTTTTAGCTAAGCTTGTTTTGTTAGCTCGATTGTAAAATTAGTTCTAAACTATTAATAAAATAATATTAAACTAAACTATACTAATTTTAGAAGAAAAAACTCCGCAATGAGTTCCTCCATGAGAAAAAGCAAAATAAGTAGGCGTTAAAAATCAGTTCAAAGAAAGAAGCTGTTTGATCCATGGAAGATATCGAGGCCCGATGCCCTGATGTCATGATTTCTCGATCCAATTAATGGGCGAGAAAACAAAGCAAAGAATCGAGAAGGCAATTAATCTCATGATTTCTCATGTTTTGTGAGGTTGTCTCATTTGGCCCACTTTTATTTCATATGTAACTATGCACAAATATGTTAAAATATTATGCAAGCACTTTTAAAAATATATGAACATTTTTCATACTTGCCTCATAAACCTCTTTGGAACATAGAAAACGAAAAATTCAGGGATAGGAAAAACATAGGGATAGGAGAGCAAATATGTTTGGATGATTCATAGGGAAAAAAACACAGAAATTTCGAGGAAAAACATTTTTGAAGAGAGAGGATACAGAGAGAGAGAAAGGAAGAGGATGCATTGGACTTCCCATAGGAATTTTGCTAAGAGGTCTAACCTCTTGCTAGTTTTTCTATGGAATTGAGAGGTAGGAAAGCATTTCGTAGGAATTTAGCTACCTCATTCCTATGTTCCAAAGAGCACCATAGGAAAAAAAATCCCAAGGAATTGAATCCTCCAAAATCCCTACGAAAATCCTACAATCCAAACTATTCTCCTCCTGTGATTCTCATCGCCTCCCTGATTGCATTATTATTTGAAATAAATATCCACCATGATATTTTCATCACATATACCATCCTTTCACTGCCATCTTCATTGTCTTTGTCGTCAACTCTGTAGCCCCAAATGGTATATAAAGATATTCAAGAGGAAACATTATTTTTGATATTCAAGTAGGAAACATTATTTTCAACAAATTTGAATCAGGGTGCCAAAATCATCTAGAAGAAGCAAAACAAAACTATATTCTTCCAAGAAGTTCATAAAGCTTTTCATGTCAGAAGTCTTACCTTCATCCTTGAAAAAAGAAAAGAAGTCTTACCTTTAGTACCTTAACTTTCTACTATTTTTGTGTAGTACAGGTTCATCTCCATATCGATCTCCACACGCCGAGTCCAACTCCTGGCCAGCAAGAGGGTCCACATGGATATGACACTGATCTCCGTGAAGAGCACGCTCAGCTGTCCATTCATCAATGGCACTAGGAGGAAGTTGTAGGGCGAGACAAAGACAGTAGAACTTGGAAAAGTGTTGACATCTGTTGTAGGGGTGGCCCCCACCTAAACCCAGCAAGCCTGGTAGAAGGTTATAAAGCCCAGAATAAGCCATGTGTAATAACATAAGTGCCCCTGAAGGGGATACTCATATGTAAGGGTATAATTGTAAAATCACTCCCCATGTGTGTGTGTATATGGAATACAGGCCATGGGGGAAGACCCAAGCCATTACCGATCACACTCTCCCAACTCTCCACTACCACATCTCTCTCTGTTTGGTCTGTAACCACAACAACATCAAAGGCAAGGATTCGGTATCCCTGAACATGCTCAGGTGTGTTCAAGACCAGCGATGGAGGGAGAGGGGGGTTGGCAGGGCTAGGCCCTCCTTATGCTTTAGCAAATTTGCACTGTAGTCTTGTATATTTTTTAAAAAAATTTGTTGTTGTTAGTGCTATTTAGCTCCCTAATTATATTGTATGGTCCTAATACTTAATTACTGTACAACCGACATGAAGGCGGTAGTCTGACCGCTAGAAGTGTGTTTTTTGGGGGGCTTGTTGGATTTCAGTATCTTGAGTTGTTTCTTTTGGATTTTTGGTTTTCAATTCTAATCTTCATAGCTTAATAGTTATTGGAGTGAAGGATCACCGAATACTTCGGGAAAAAATTAAAGGCACCATTCACTCCCCTTTGTTGCTATATCGGTCCCACAAAAGGCATCTGTACAATCCTATTGCCCCATGCTTCATCCTTCGACAAGAAGGTATAGATCCGGTATGCTCTATCCATAGAGAGCAACTGATATGAGCCATCAACATCATCATCAGGGCGTAGGATGTGCGAATGGTCATTTAGAGTGATGGGAGGGAGGAATGAACATTGATCAAAGATTGGGTAGTAGATGCATAGCTCAATAGCGTTCTGTGGTGCCACACAATGGTAGAGGCCAAGCACACCAGCATGTGATTCCATGGTCCAGTAGTAGCTGAAGTATTGGCATTTTCAGAGCTGGAGTCTAGCTGAGCACCAGAGGAAGTGGCAGTTGCTGGTGCAATCAACTGAAAAGCCAGTGCATGTCATTGATGCCCCACCCATTCTCTTTCAATGCTTAGGGTATTCCCAATGGTAGACATTGTATATTGTTGTGGCTACGGACCAAACAGAGAGAGAGATGGTAGTGGAGAGTGAGGGAGATGAATAATGGCTTGGGTCCTCCCCATGGCCTGCATTCCATATATATACATGGGGAGTGCTTTTACAATTATACCCTTACAGCTGATCATCCCCCTCAGGGGCATTTATGACATTACACATGACCTAGTCTGGGCCTTATAACCTCCTATCAGGCCTGCTGGGTTTAGGTGGGGGCCACCCCTACAACATATATCTTTGTCTATACTCTCCCTATCATCAAGAAATAATACTAGAAATAACCCCCCCTCAGTGCATAGTGTCTATCTGTGGCCCAAACAATATATACTTGTCTTCTCTCTCACCACCCACATTCTTTCTCTCCCCCCTCCCATTTATACGTTGGCTGCCTCCCACTCCTCCAGCTCCTCCTCGGTCTCCCCTCCTTATCGGTGTAGGTGGCTAGCCAACTCATTCCCCTCCACCTCGGTCTCCCCTCCACACCGACAACAGCGACCGACTGGCTCCTTCGCCCTCTACCTCGTGTCCCCTCCCCACCGACGCCCGTAGCTGGCTGAGTCCTTCGCCCTCCACCTTGGTCTCCCCTTCACTGCGTCCTCCCGCTCCTTCACCGCCACCTCTTAGATCCAGACGGATCTACACCAGTAGCACCCAGATCTGGATGGATTTGAGATGTGGCCATCGTGGCGAGCGAGCCGCTAACACAACGATGAGCTCGTGGTGGCAATAGCCAATTTGGTTGCTTGGGCGGCCTATGCCGATGAGTGTGGTGATGAGGTCGGGTTTGATGGGTGACGGGTGCAGCAAGGAGGTTGGGCGTGGTGTCTAGCGGTTCAGTCCAGCACCTAGGTCCTGCCAGATCTGAGTTGTTGCCACCGAGGTGGGCCATGGCACTATAGTGGGGCGGTCGTGGGCGTCTCAGGTGGTCGGTGTGGTAGGCTTCAAGTGAGGGGCATGACATTGGTGTCGAGCAGCAAGCACGATAGCCATGACATCAGGCGGCGATCGTGATTAACATGGCGTCCATGGCGAGTACGGTGGGTGCGGCATTGGCGTCAGGTGGCGAGCGCGATGGCCATGGTGTCAGCATTGAGCGGTGACCATGAGTGACACGGCGGCCATGGTGAGCGCAACGGGTGCAGCGTTGGCATCAGGCAATGGGCGTGATGGCCACAGTGTCGGTGTCAGGCGACGACCGTAAGTGATGCAGTAGCAACAGCGAGTGCGGTGGGCGTGGCATTAGTGTCAAGCAACTAGTGTGGTGGCCACAGCGTTAGCGTTGGGGACGACCATGAGTGACATGGTAGCCACAATGAGCGCAGTGGGCGTGGCGTGGTGATGAGCGCACGGCCGGTCAGCATGGCGACGAGCGCGGTGTCAAGACGGATAACACGAGCTCTAGCAGTGAGTGCAGCATCAAGACGGCTAGTACGAGCTTCAGTGCAGCGGCCCCCAAGGACAAGGTCTGGCATGGTGCAGTGGTGAGCCCTAGAAATTAGTGATGTAGACATTCTCCTCCTCCCCAATAGATGTTTTAGCTAATGTCTATTTGTTGGACTTTGTGCAAAAACAATGTCTCATGCAAGACATTGCTTTTCTCTCTCTCTCTCTCTTACTTAACTCTATGCCACATCATCTTTTAATCCTACGTGGCTAGCTAATTAATGCTACGGACATTGTTGATATATGCCCATTAGGAGTGCCCTTATCCTTCCCTACTCCCAATCCCCCTTTTCTCTCCTCCTAATCTTCTCCTTCTCTCTTGATCTACTCTTACTCATGAGTTCTAGATAATATATCATAATAAGCTAGATCACATCACAAATTCAAGTCAAATCACTCACAAGAGCAAACCCCCCCCCCCCCAAACACCTATTTCTTGAGGAAAACCGGGCAAACTTAAGAACTCTCCTTAAAAGGTATCTAGATGGATGGGATTTGATCTTTAAGAGATATCTCCACCTCTTGTATATTCCTGACACTAGAAAGATCAAGAAGAGAGAAATCCAAGTAAATCAAAAGCACAAGGAAAGGTCTATGACGCAACTCACTTTGGCAAATTTTGAATGTTCATTTTACTTTAAGATAAATATTTTATAGGCACTCCCTCAGGATAACAGAGCTCTAAGCTTAGAGCACACACATACAAGGATCCTCACAAGGAAAACATAATCCTATCTCTCAAGTATTATCTCTCTCTAAACACATAAGGATTTATATAATGGATGCTTCCACCTCACACCAAATCCTAACACCAGCAACACTTACTAGATACAATTACTTACAATTGGAAAAACCTTGTAACACATAAACAAACGGGTTTTACATTTCACACACTTGCACGTCTTTTAAAGCCCAATAAGACACTCCATCCTTAAAGACATGACCTAAACTACCTAGGCCAACACCACGGTTTTGTAAACCTCCACTTCACCGGTATTAGACAATTTGCAAACCATCGCTTCGCGAAGATACATGCCCAATGTCTTGGGGTTTAATGTTCTGCTAACTCCTGTGGGAAAAAAATCCATCGGACGGGGCAAGGTTGGGGTTGAGCAATGTAAAAACCTTTTCATGCTCGCTTAGCTGTGCACCGAAGGAAGTGTGTTAGTATCTTGGCAATATGAGACTAACATGTCTCTTGGGTAAAGTTATACAACATTTGTAGAGTATATAATCTATTCGAATAGATGTGCCCCCAGTTATGGGCAAAGTTTAGTGATGTCACTAAGGCTAGTCTTATGTTTTCAAAACTTATTTAGGAATGGAAGATATCCACTCAGTGAATCTTGGTCATGAGTTGTGTATGTTGATGTTTATGGCTATAGAGAGCCATGTGTTGTATATGTTTATGATTATCTACATGTTACTTTTTATCAAATGCTTTGGCAATATCCAATTGCAGCCTATTACTCTCTATTACAAATGGAAATATGCTTTGTGCAAATTAACATAGAATAGACAAATACCTTTTGTCTCACTTTGCATACTATATAACTTTGCTATAAAGTCTTGAGGAGTACATTATTGTACTTCAAATTACTTGTTGAACACTATCAGAGCAATAAGAAAGAGATCTTCTGATTGGATACTTTTTGTTGTAAATATTGCAGTATAAGAAAAATATTTAGATTTAATTCCAAAAAGTGCTATAATTAAAGCATATAGCCAACAGTAAGTAAATGATATAATTAACATACAGTCATGGGAAACTTTCATTTCATTTATGCACAAGCATGTACTTAAAGCATGAAACATGATAATTGCTAAAATGGGCATATAATTCAGTTTCATGACCAAAGAATCAATTATAATAGCCTAAAGCTCAGTTTTAATTGAAATTTTGCTCTTAGATGCAGAGTTACAATCCATTTGGTGATAGAAGCCTCATTGCCAAATGATTTGGTGCAATGTTATTTCGCCGACAAGCTCCTATTGCCAATTCATTTAGTCAACAGGTTCATTTGACCAATAGAGCTACTCAATCAGCCATAGGTCCTGTCGCCAATTGAAATACTGACAGAAGTTGCCTCATTAGGTTGTTGCCATTTTATTTGGTGACAGCTCCTATCGCTAATTCATTTGATAACAGAGCTCCTGTCGCCAAATCTGTCACCAAATCATTTCTCCACAAAGGATTTTCTGTAAACTTTAAGGCTGTTTATTTTATCATGTTAGTAAAAAGATGGGTTATTTCAAACAAAAATTCTACAATCAAGCATAGTGCAAGCTTATGAGGGGAAATCACAACGCTATAGTGTGCAACAGGAACTACTATAGCAAGTACAAATCACTGTATCTATCACTGTTTTAACACTCCACCATGGTCACTACAATGATCAATCTTAGCTGTTAGTTTTAGATCCAATGATCAATATTATCTCTAAGGCATGGTACTATGCACCTTTGCCTTTCACAATAGAAAGGTAGAGGATATAGCTTCGATTCGGATAGTTTTCGCCCAACTAATGCTTGATGAGATGCCTCCATGGATGAATTTTATTGTCCCTTTTCTTTTTCGTAGTGGGAGGGCAAAAATGATCTTATGGCTCATATGAAACCTATTGAGTTTTATCACAGTCTCAAATAAATCATATTTTTCTCACATTTGCAATGAAAAATATTCAATTAGCTCGGTTTCAGTGGTAGAAGGACAAAACCCAAAAACCTAGTGGTGAATATGCGACTCTCCCTAACAAAACCACGAAGTCAATGCATGGCAGAGCAAGGAGGCCTCTTGAATTTAATTCAATGCCCTATAGCTGCTTGGACAAAACCATAAAATTTTAAGTCCAGCGTTTTCTATTGAACAACGACTTGATTTCTTTCCTTTTTACGATTACAAGAAAAGGCACGTACACACATACACTACCACACACACACACGCGCGCGAATGCTTCGTAAGCATACACAGAAATAAAGAGGTGGGGATACATTCGTGTCCTCACAAAGCTCCTATGGAGCACACTCATGTGTGCATAAAAGGCAGTTTGAATTTGTTAAAGTTGCTAATATGTACTACACAAATGCCCACGTGAAAATATAGGTGGTGTTCAAATTGGCTTAGGCTTCTGGCTTCGGTTGCCAAAAGCCTGAAGCCAATTTGAATGGCCCAGCTTGGAAAAGTAGCTTCCAAAAGCCATCTTTTGTGGATAAGGAACACAACCATCCTGTTGCTGAGTGGATAGTTCGCGTTCCTAGCCACGCTCGCTGCCTCCCCACGAGTCGCCCTATCCTTCGTCGCTGTCGCCGTCACCCTCCTTCACTACCGTTAGCCTTCATTGCAGCCGCAATGCGTCCTCCTCGACCTGTGACATTTGCCTTCTCTGGCCCTGTCTTCTTCCTGATCTCATCGTGTCATCCTGGGTATGCACCTTCCACGTTCTCTGACCTCTTTCTTCTCCGCCACATGGCGCCACATCCCTATCCATCTTCGGTCCCCACCTTCTGCACCATTTGACGCCACTTCGACTTCAGCCTCACATCGTCTCCCCGACCCCGCATTCGCAAGGTGTGTATGTGAAATCCCATACGTGCACCTCGAATTGGTTGTTAGTTTAGTTCGGTTTATGGCCTTTTCCTTTGGATCTACCCGCAAATTTATTGGTTGCTTATTACTTCATGCATACACATGTCATTTCTTCATGTCTACTGCATGCTCATAGATGGCTAGCTCGTGCTCAAACACTGCAAATTGGGATGAGACGACAACAAGAGTATTCATTGAGGTTTGCATTGAGGAAGTGGAAGCAGACAACAGGCCTCAGGTTTGTTTAAATGCAAAAGGGTATCGCAACCTCTTAAATGAAAAACAAATGAGACAACTTGAAAAGGGATTTGGCAACTTGGAAGACTCTGGAGATGAGATCTATCGGTTTGGGAATCAATCCTAACACCAGCAGCATTGCTGCGGATGATGATGGGTGCCAACAGCAAGTGAAGGTAAGCTGATGTGTTTCTTTGAAACATTTTCTTTGCCGAGGTTGCCTTTTGATTGAGAAATTGTTCACACCTGGTCGCTATGTGTGGTTGCAGAGCCTGGGTGACGTGATGAAGTTCGAGAAGGCACCTCTTTGTGCATAGGGCGTTGATGAAAATCATGTTTGATGGTGCATACTACACGAAGAAGCATGCATTTGTGCCTAGGATGAGCCGGCCGATGACGTTGACCAACACGACATTGACGACATTGAATTGGAATTTCTTGGTAGCAGCTTCGGACCATCCAAAATAGCAAAGGAAAAGCAACCCATGAGGAGGTCTATGGCCGACTCTCCTGATGGCAAGTGGCCGAAGAAGGCGCATCGGGATCTCCTACTAGACGGTCCATTAACCTGTACGAGTAGTCCCTCCTTAGCCGTGCTTGCACCCTCTCGGCAACCGGCCAACTCGGTAAAGGAAGAAATGCGAGCCCCAATGCAGTTAGCTGAAGAAAGTGGAGCTACATAGGAGATCAATGAGCACTACTACGTCACGCAACTCTTCATGGAGAAGAAGTACAGAGACATGTTTGAGGTCCTACAGATTACCGAGGGACGTCTTGCTTGGCTCAGGAGTAGGGATGGCAATTGTGCCTGTTTACCCTATACCTGTAGGTAAATACCCTAATAGAACCGGGTATGGGATATTTTTTTACCCACGGGTATGGAAATGGGGGAACATTCTACCCGTTGGGTAAACGGGCACGGGTAAGCTCCACCCGTACCCGCCCATTTACCCACGATATAGATTGACAGATGGCGCAGCCATCACAATATCTCTAATTGCTATTGATTGTTATAAACTTTTGCATAGATCTAATTGTTATTGATTATTATAAACTTTTTGGATAGCTATTATATTTCCTAGCAACAGCTGCTGTTTATATGTATCTGTCATTAGTTCAACTCTAAGATGGTAACTCTTAGTTTGCAGGTAAACGGGCATGTTCACGGGTGACGGGTACCCGCGGGCGACGGGTATAGGCGAGGTTCTTCACCCGTTGTCCTTCGCGGGTATGCCTGTGGGCGTAAATCGGGGTTGCGGGTATGGGTATGGGCGAGCACTACCCGTACCCGCCGCGCCCGATTGCCATCCCTACTCAGGAGAAGCTGGGAGGACAGGAAGAAGGGGATGTGAGACCAGTGCTTTATATTCCCGTGCGAGCCATGCTATCTGTCATTGTTTTAGTTTTCGCGAACTTCATTTCATTGTTTGTTTAATTATTGTGAAGACATATTTGTTGCCAAAGTGTTGAACTTGTTTTGGCTATATTCATGTGTGGATGATAATGGTTTTAATGATGTGGCTTACGTTTTCGTTATGCAAACCACTGGTTCTTGATTGTCTCTATTGCGTATGTTCCAATGCATGCATGACTTGTCTGTGCAAATGGTTTGGTATGTCTATTTCTGTTTCGCAAATGACATTAGTAGATGAAGAGGAAGCTGAGGTCGAACCCATTGTCAATGATGCTGCCTCGGGCTCCAGTGCGTTGAACTTCTAGGCCACATATACCCTCTTAGCCCTATGGAGTGACGACGATGCAAGCTCATCCAGGAGGTCCAGGTCCATTCCAGACATGTTTAAGATCCAGTAGGTAGAGTAACAGCTGAGGACCCACAGGTGTAATGTAGTTTTAGGAAATATCGTAGGAAACATGTACCATGTTGTAATTCAGTCTATGATGTACGATGGACTGTAGTGCAGCACGTATTGTGCGATGACTTATATTGTAGTGTTTGTAAATGTGCTTGCAAACATGTACTATGTTGTAATGTAGTGCGTTAGGAAGGATTAGTGAAAACTGAGTGCACTATGAATGAAACAACACATCTTTTTCCTTACATCGATTCAGACAGAAATGCGAAATCAGCTTAGCAAAAGGCTATCAACTCTAATCAATCTGAACACCTAGCTATTAAAAGCTACTTCTTTCGGCCACTACTATTCTTTTTCAGTTGAAAGCCAAAACCTCAAACCAAAAACCATCGGTTCTAGCCGATTTAAACACCCTATAGATTTGAGATCACAACTACATAGTATAACCCTAAAAAAGGAAAGAGAAACATATGAAAAAAAGGAGCTCTGCTGGTTGCTGACCACTCATCATCTGTGTACTACAGACTACAGGAAAATCATTTTGGGTGTCGCTCACTCATTCACTATGGATGCGTTTGGTTTTGAGGCAAAGTGGGATGGGATGGGGTCATCCCTGTTTTCTGGGACGAGGTGGTCCCTGTCGCTGTTTGATTGAATGGATGGGGCGAGCCCCTTTTTTTGTTTGGTGCAAAGGATGAGTGAAGGACGAGGCCGCCCCAGATTTTGTTTGGATGGATGAATATGGACACATTGATCTTTACCCCATATATATATATATACAAGTTTACATACACAAAAATCAACATAAATATAATAGATAATTAGCAAGCCCTTAACATATATAATTAGCAAGTTTAGATCTTACAGACGTTTCTGCCATACAGGCATACATAATTCCACTAGCCTAAAGGCTATACAAAAGAACAGTCAAGTATCAGACCACACCATCGAATAAACAATGGTCCAAAAGAACAGTCAGGCATCAAACCCCCCCCATAGAACCCACCAGTGCATTGTTTATGGGTTACAAGATAAAATAAAGATCACAGCCCACAGTCCCTACTCTAAGGAAAGGTTTCATTAACGAACTTAGCTAGTAGGCTAATCTGATATGTCAAAGGCAAAGTAGGGAACTTCCTGCCCATACGTGGATTTTCAACCAAATGAGCATAGTAATACGCCTTCTGGGTGTCATCGAAACCTGGAATACTTTGGATTGTTTCAAGCAAGTCATCTGGCACCTCATTATCAGAAGCCTTCTCAATTGCATTGGCAAGTCTCTCAGAACCAGATTTGAAGGCAGCAATCAACCCATCTTCTTCATTGTCAATAATTTTGGCTCTCTTGTTGGGTCTAGTGGCTGAAGATGAAGCTCCATTATCTTCTGGAGGGCTGCGATCAGTTCCAACCACATCATCATTTCCAATCTCAGGAGTTTCAGTTCCAAGAGCCTCACTTGATCCCTTTGCATATTTTCCTGTAGCCATGCTGCTTCCGAAGATAGTGAACATTTCCTTAAAGTGCTCAAGAGGCTTGTTTAAGAATTCAGCATCAGATTTGTGATCCTACATATAAAAGCATACAAATCTATGACAAAAGAATGCAAGATGACAAGTACAAGGGTGGAAAGTTGTTTTAGTACATACCGCCACATAGTTTGTGTAATGCTCATGGTCAAGAGTGATGATAAAATTGTCTTCATCCCAGCCAGCAGCACTCAACCTCCTAAGACTATTAATCCTTCCATACTTTCTCTTCCATGTTCTCAAATGGTTCTTGATATGGTCTGCAGTGAGCCTCATTTTGAAATGTTCATTTAATGCTCTAGCACACATGTTGAGATGGAGTTTCTTGAAGCCTGACGATGTCCTAATGCCATCAGACACCAAACTTGATAGGTGAGTGAGCATATAAGTGGACATTGCAGAAGTCCATACAACATGGCCACTTCCTTCAGGTTGGTCCAGCAATTGGTCTCCTCGTCCTTCAGACTCCATTGCCTACCATATAGACAAATAGAAAAAAAATCCAGCAACAAATATGTTCATGAAACTATATGAGCCTCAAAACCATTTTTCAACAACAAACATGTCCATACAACTGGATTACAATAATATTTGTCCACAGAAATGCAAATTACAGGAATGCAAATTACACAAATGCAAATTACACCTACATAACACATACAAATTAGTTTGCATAGTAATTTTGACGGTCTTGCCACATCTGATCTGCTATTTGTTGTCTGAAATTAACCATAAACGCATGTTCAGCAGCTTGCCCACTAGATGTTGTAGCATGGTTATGAATTGGCCAATTGGATTCTTCAATAATCAGATGATCACCCCCATCTTGTATAACCCAATTATGAATAATGCAACATGCTACAACAATGTCTACTTGAGTATGAAATGGGAAGAATGGTGTTGCATCATCAAGAATTTTGAACCTCCGCTTGAGTGATCCAAAAGCACGCTCTACGGTGACACGAAGGGAGGAGTGTCTAAGGTTGAACAATTCCTTCTCATTTTGTACCGGATTGTTGCCCCATTCATTCAAGTGGTACCGAACAGCACGAAAAGGAGGCAAAAATCCAGGTTTAGCTCCGTATCCCGCATCAACTAGATAGAACTTGCCTAATACATGATGTGAAAGTATGTCACATTTCTATAAATCAAGGATCGGTATTGTCAAATGATGCTACAAACTTAATCTATTTACCTTCTGGTACACGAAGGCCATTTTCCCGCTCTAAAGCATCTCTCAATACTAAAGCATCATGCGCTGACCCCTCCCAACCAGCCAAGACGTATGTGAACCGAAGATCAAAATCTACGGCCGCCATTACATTTTGAGTGGCATATGACTTTCTACCACGAAAGGAGGGCTCCATATCCTTAGAAACTGATGCACGTACATATGTACCATCAATAGCTCCAATACAATCCTATTTAGTTCAGCACAAACAAAAATAAATAAGTTCCATACTGCTTTGAATACCTAAAATCTATATTGAGAATGTGGTAAAACTGAACCTCGCACCTTAAAGTATGGATCCCATCTTGGGTTTCCTGCTATTTTTGTTGGAGTCTCCAATGAAGGTGGCCTAATAAGTTCAGCTCGTAGCTCACCAATAGCACGAAGCACTATGTTGAAATAGCAACTAACAGTTTCACCTGACCTATCATAGTTAGTTCCAACTAATCTATTCCTAAGATTGTGTCCCACCGTGTTTAGAAACATAGCCACTTGTTCCTCAACACACATATGTATTGTATCCTGAAGCAAAGCACGATCTCTAAAGACATTGCAAAAACGGAAGAACTTTTCTCTACTAAGTCTAAGCATGTTAACACAAGTTGTATCGTTCCTCCATATTTTTGTGTTTAGGTACTCAAGTCTAATCCTATCCCTTTCTTGACCATAAGTAATACCAACTTTAGTATAGCCCCTTTTCCTTTTTCTAGATTTGATAATCATAGCCATCATGGACAGCAACATGTGTGCAGCAGTAGCATAAATCAAAAGCTTTTTCATCTTGTCCATCTACAACACATAATCACTCATTCCAATTAATCCATCCAAGATAATACAGATCCATATCCAATAAAATCACTCATTCCAATTGAGCTTAGGGTTGACATTGGGCACCATACCTTTCGGTCGCCGAGCAGGGAGCGCGCGCGTGGGGGAGCTCGGCGGGAGCGCGCGTGGGGGAGCTGGTCGCCACCGGTCGCCGAGACGCCGAGCAGGAAGCGCGCGCGTACGGGAGTTCGGCGGGAGCGCGCGCGTGGAGAAAGCCAGGCGAGGCGGGAGTGCGCGCGTGGAGAAAGCCAGGCGACGCGGGGCGCGCGCGTGGGGGCGCGAGGCTGGAGCGCACGCGCGGGAAAAGCGGCGCGAGGCGGGAGCGCGCGCGGGAAAAGCAGCGCGCTGCTGGCTGCTGCGGGCGCTGGGGGCAGCGACATCCGCTGGATTTCGGGGGACGGGGGCGCCCCCGAATCTGAGCGAATATTCGGTGGTGGCTGCCCCTGCCTCCCTGTGACTCCCATCCAAACAGTGATTCCAATGGGGCCGCCCCATTCCATCCATCCTAAAGCAAGAAACCAAACACTCCCTATGGTCCATTCGGTGGTATGTTGATTTGAGAAGGGCAAGTGGCAGCGGCATCGGTTTTTTCACGGGATAGGACGCTTAAGCTTACTAAGCAAATAGTCTGCCCTTTAAATCTCTCAAGAAATTCATCAAACTCATATCCGCCCTAGAGAAAATTTACCTTTTTTTTATTAGCTTTAGAACTGGTTCGGAACGCATAAATTTCACAGGATTTTCAAGAAAATTTCGCAGAAGACAGTTCATCCACGGCGTGAATCGAAGAAATTCCGGTGTTTCAACCTTGGGGCTTAAACCGAAAGCTATGGGCATTTAAGTGAAGCTTATCTTCACCCAGCAGCCATCACACTCTTCTCCCCCGAAAACCCCCAGTTCAAAACCCAAGTCCGCAGCCATGCTCCGCCGCCTCCGCCACGCTCGCCGGCGCCACTACTCCTCCTCCTACTCCTCACCCGCCTCGGTGCACCTCTCCTCGCCGACCTTCGCCGTCTACGGCGCCAACACGGGCGTCGGCAAGACCCTCGTCTCCGCGGGCCTCGCCGCCACCCTCCTCCGCACCCCCGCCGCCTCCCCCTCCGCCGTCCTCTACCTCAAGCCGCTACAGACCGGCTTCCCCGCCGACTCCGACGCGGCCTTCGTCTTCCGCAGGGTCCCCGCGCTCCTCCGCCCCTCCCATCCCGCTCGCCTCGTCGCCTCCCTCGACACCCTCTCCGCCGCCCCCTCCGTGGAGCCCCCACTCCCTTCCCCCGAGGAGACGGCCTTCGCCTACGACGGGAAGGGCGAGGCGGTGAGGAAGCTGCTGGCTTGCAGGACGCTGTACGCGTGGCGGGAGCCGGTTTCGCCGCACCTGGCGGCGGAGAGGGAGGGGATGGCGGTGGAGGACGCGCAGGTCAGGTGGCACCTAGCGGCGTGCCTGGTCGAGGGGGAGGAGCTGGGGAATGGGGAAGGGGAGGTGTGGAAGCTGGTCGAGACAGCCGGCGGCGCGGCCAGCCCCGGCCCGTCTGGCACACTGCAGTGCGATCTCTACCGGTGCGTGCTGCTTCCTGCTTGTTCAACCCCCAAATATGCTATTTCTATCTATTTACCGTTAGCGAATTCGGGTACCGTACATGTCTTGTGGGATGTTTCTGTAATCTGAATTAGTTGAGGATATGAAATGGTGTGTAGGCTTAGCATGATGCAGTTGGCGTTTGTACATTATACACCCATTGCCGATCGTTTGGTCGAGCTAGTTAATTTGATACATATTCTGTGTATGCCCTATCTATAAGAGAGTTCAATGCTAGAAATTTTATTAGCCTCTTCCATGGAAATTGCTATCTCAATGGTAGTCTGTAAGAGGGTAGCATGCAAGTTGGATATAACAATGGTGGTTAATGAGCATAGGGTTAGACTGAATTGCAGTGAAGGATCTGCAGCTCAGATGTTCTTCAGGTTGTATATTGAATATTGCGTTGAATTGTTTCATTTGGGTAATGATAAGCATGAACTGAGTGAATTTTTCATGTGCTGGAACAGCTTCTGTGTTCAGTTATACAAGTGCTGAAAACAGTCACGTATCGAATATCCTTGTTACTATCCGAGTTTAGTTTATTGTTGCCAATTCCTAAGTAGAACTGTAGCAGTCTCTGAACTTATGATGATCATTCCTGAAGTATTTCTGATATATGCCTTGTTTTGTTTTGGCATATTTTTATTTCTTCGTAACTTAGCACTAATTGTAATGTTACGAAATATTTCTGATCATACTTCAAAATTTCTTAACTACTTTTGAATTGGTCACATCTATTCTCAAAGAACCTTGTGACCTGTTTACTGTTAAACTCCTTGACATGTCTGCATATTAGGTTGATTTACTTTGCCACCGTTTTTGATTATGTGTAACTTTTAACAGGCCCTTTAGGTTGCCAGCTATTCTTGTTGGAGATGGTCGTCTTGGTGGTATTTCATCCACTTTATCTGCATATGAAACTCTGTTGCTCAGAGGGTATGATGTGAGTGCGGTTATTTTGGAAGATCGTAGCTTGTCAAACGACAAGTTCCTGCTTTCTTACTTGAGAAACAGGTGATGAACAGGTTTCTGTTCTCGATCAGTCTTTGAATTATATTATTTTGTGAAAAGATGTTTTAGCAAGTCCAATTTTCTTTGGATATGACAGCTTTGTATTGTTTGTGTTATTTAGGGTACCTGTGCTTGTCCTGCCACCTATACCAGAAGATCCTTCAAACGACCTAACTGATTGGTTTTCTGAATCATCTTCAGTTTTTAGTTTGCTTAAAGATGCCCTGCAATCTTTTCATTCAAGAAGAACTCAAAGGTTAAATAGTATGCAAAGAAAATCAAAGGATTTACTATGGTGGCCCTTCACTCAGCACAATCTTGTCCCCGAAGATTCTGTTACAGTAATTGATTCACGCTGTGGTGAGAATTTCTCAGTATGCAAGGTTTGTCAAATGTCTTCAGTCTTCACTTCTAATTTTTTGAAAAAGAAATTTGTCTGAAGCATTGATAATGCAGCAAGTGTTGGCTGGAACATTAACCATTGTTGTGAATCTTGTGATGTAGGTTAAAGACAACAAGATGATGATCATCCCTCAGTTTGATGCATGTGCAAGTTGGTGGACTCAAGGACCTGATTCTAACTTGCAGGTTATTGTCCTTGCATCTTCCTGCATCTGCGAAATCTCTTTTACCTTGGTTTGCTAAGGGAACTCTCATTACAGGTGTTCTATTGCTAAAGTTGTGTACGTTGAACTTTTTACAGGCAATTTTGTAACCTAAACTTCTCTTTGCTCATTAGATTGAACTTGCAAGAGATATGGGTTATGCTGCTGCAAGGTATGGCCATGTGATGTTTCCAGAGAATGTTCATGAGCCTGCTCTTCGTTGTGCAGAACTTTTGCTTGGGGGAGTTGGTAAAGGTCAGTGCTTTTACTTGTTTTATATTGATTATTATGCTATGCACAATTAAAACTTTGGAGTGTAGGCCTCCCCCTTGATGAACAAAATGATGTGTCACTATGAAAATGGACAAGTAGCTTTAAGCTATGTTACCCGGATACCCCGATATGGATACGGATACGCGATACCGCGATTCGTCATTTTCCCAAAAACACCGATACGGCGATACGTGTGTGTGTGTGTGTGTGTGTGTGTCTATATATATATATATATATATATATATATATATATATATATATATATATATATATATATATATATATATATATATATAGTAAAGATAAAAAATAAGAAATTAACGAATTCTTATAAGGAATTGAGAATACCTTAATATTGATGTAGCAACTTGCTTGATATTTCAGCTCTCCCTCCTGGCTGTTAGACTAATATAATGAACCATTTGCGAAGAATAATAGAATAGATAAGTACATGTACACAAATAGTGAAGTAAAAAGCAGAATCACAAGTCATGAATCATGATTGATAGTAGGTAGTAAAGTATGCGTTAATTCATCATTTACATAACGGGATCCCTTATATGACTTACACCCACCTTATCAAATAGATCCGCAACTGTAGGAAGACCCAAGCGATCATCAGTAGAAAAGTGGAACTCCTTGGGCGCTGTTGACTGAGGCTTTGGATGGACAAGCACACCAATATCGCCCTTGCTCTCAAGAATCTGCATGAAATGAAGTTTAGACTGATGCTCTGAATCATAATGTCATCAAATGTATTGGCTTTAAGTGAGATACGAAGACCTTTTTGTTCAGTGGCTTGGCCTTGAACTTGGGGGCCTTCTCCAATTCCTCCAGTTCCAATTCTTGAAAACTTTTCACCCTGTTGAAAAATGATGTTAGAATCGAACATAAAGATAAAATGACTATTGGTTTCTCAATGAATGAGTGTCAAAGGCAAACCTTGGTGGCCTAGCTCGTATTACTGTCTCAAGTTGTGGAGGTTTTAGTTCTGTCAGTTTCAGTGGCTTGCTACTCTGACTCTGCAAGATTGAAGCAGAAGCAAGTAATTAAGTTAGGCTTCAACTCCTGAAGTCTGTAATTAGCTAAGTCAAACAAATGTACAGTTAGACAAATTCTTACCTTTTTGTTAAATGGCCGTGCTCTGAACTTTGGGATCTTGGCCAGCATCTCCTCCTCTAGCTCTACAGAGCTCTTCGCTCTGACTGCTCGGATCCTGTGGGCAGTCTGAAGCTCAGGTTCCTTTGGCCTAGTTAGCATAAGCTTAGGCCTTCTCTTTAGTGCAGTTGCTGCATCCTCCTGCATTGTGCATACACTAAGTTCAGAGCACAACAAACAACAGGAGCAGTGAGCACAGAGCACATACTGAGGTGGCGACTGGAGGCGTCGGCGGCGAGAGGGCACTGGCGGAGTGGCGGAGGCGGCAGTCGAGGTGACGACCGGAGGACGGAGGGGACGGGCGGAGGCTGCAGCCGAGGTGACAACCGGAGGGAACGGACGGAGGCGGCGGGCGAGGCAGATTGGCGGGCGACGGGCGACGCGGCGGGCGAGGTGGCGACCGGAGGGGACGGACGGAGGCGGCGGCCGATGCGACGGGCGGAGACGGCGGGCGAGGCGACGGGCGAGGCAGACCGGCGGAGGCGGCGGGCGACGCGACGGTCGGAGGCTGCAGCCGAGGCGGCGAGCGAGGCAGATTGGCGGAGGCGGCGGGCGACGCGACGGTCGGAGACGACGGGCGACGCGGCGGGCGAGGCGGCGACCGAAGGGGACGGACGGAGGCGGACCGGCGGACGCGGCGGGCGAGCGGAGGCGCCAGGCGAGGAGGCCAGCCGAGCGGGAGAATGCGTGCACGCGCGTGTGGGTGGGGATTCAGATCTGGATCTGGATGGCTTGGTGGGGATATTAGGGTAGAAGTATCAGAAAAGTATCGGAGAGGTATCGGAGAAGTATCGAGAATTAATTTATTTTTTTGGATAATTAATAAATTCCGATACTTACAGGATACGTATCGGCGCGTATCGGGGCAGTATCCGTATCCGGTACAGTATCCGATACCGGTACGTGACTTTTGGGAAGTATCCGCGCAACGTTTGCTTTAAGTACCTTTAAGCTGCCAAATTCCAACCCATAAATTAGCTTGAATATATCTAGAGCTTATGCGCTTGATAGATAATTGTGTTCATCTTAAGAAAGGTATTAATATAAAGGACAGGTGTGTGAAATGATACTCACTTATCTGTGTCATATTTGATCTTTGAATTTTGCACATGAAAGCATTATTTCTTGTTTTGTTTGATGCCTTAATAATTGTTCAGCGTTCTTGTTTTGTTATTTATATCCTGCTATTCAAGCCACATTGCTGAGGAACATCTCATTCATTGCACACAGCTTCCCTTTATTTTGTTGGTCAGATTGGGCTTCCCGAGTTTATTATTCAGACAATGGATCAACTGCAATTGAAATTGCTCTGAAGATGGCATTTCGTAAGTTCTCACTTGACCATGGAATTGTAGTGGACAGTGACAAGAGTATCACAAATCAAAGAAATATTCAGTTTAAGGTATGTTGCTCTTATACTGAACAATTGAACATCCTAGTCTTCATTACTTCATTTTGTCAACTATTAAGTTCACTGCAAGAGAGATTTTTCAGATTGCTCTTGGAATCCACACTGTTTACAACTGACCTAGTTTATATTAGTCAAGTCGTTTCTTAATTTGCTAAAATGGCTTGACTAGGTTCTTCCAACTTCTATTTGCATTTTAATGTGATGGTGTTTATCATAGTAATTGCATTACAGCCATAACTCTATATACTTTTACTTGAATGTTAGGCAAGAATAGCATAAGTCCAATAATCATCTAGGTACTTGAAATTTGGCAACACATTTTTTGGGCAAACATATATTTAGAAATCCTCACTTTTCTTGTTAAAAATGAAGGTGATAGATATTTCACAGAACATGTTTGTTTGGATTTTCTGATACCTTTGTTAGACCTGATTTTGCGCTAAATTCTTGTCAACAGCATTATGATTACATCGTAATAAAGGATGTGACAAATGTATGTAGATCAAATTATGGCTTATTGGCTTAATGCGCCATAACCATTTGTAAGTCAGGTAAGGTATGCAATGTATAACAATAGTATGAGATTCATTTAGCCTTTGATGTTAGTTGCTACATTTATATTCTGTTTTACTGAGGAACGGAGAATACGTTCCTTTAGCATAGCACATATGAGGCTAATTGTGAGATGTTTGAGAAATTGACCTTTGGATTTAGGTAGGACCATTTAATAAAGGGAAATTTCCCTTTATATATATAACTGGACGCAGACTGTTTTCTCTAACATACTACTTAAGCTTTCTGCTGCAAAACAGTGTATTTTGAATATGATTATGACTAATGGATGTCAACTTTCTCTATTTTGCCCTCATATCTGTTGGGCTGTTCCTCCAATCTGTTCACTTCCTCCTTGGCTCCCTGTCACTCCCCTCGCTGCCTTTCCCCTCCAGCTCTGATACTATCCTTGCCACGCTCGTGATCCTTTGCAAGCACTGGTAGTGGCGCCATTGCGGTCCTTCTCTCAAGTCAAACATTCTCCAATGATGACCCCCTCCCAACACACACAATCTCTCTCTGTCTCTGCTACATCTATCAACCTTCATCTCCGTTGAGGTCACTAGTGTGACTGATGTAGAGTTCACACACTGCATGTTGGATGCCGTGGTCTGTGGTCATCTGCAGTCATTGAGATTTTATATTTGGAAAATTAGATCAGTAGCATTTCCAAAATAGTGTAATATGGAAAATAACACTCTAATGGCCTGTTTGGATGGGGGGATTTGGATTCAAATCCTTAGGACTTAATTAACTCTCAAAAATTCCTAGAGAAGTCCACCTCATCCAAACACCCCCTGAAAAAGACTCCACTGGTTAGTACTTAGTAATACCCCAAATCTCATCAAGTGTAGGGTTCCTTGTACTGTTCTCTAGTTTAATGAAATTCAGTGTGGGAAAAAAACTACACTGGTTAGTACTGTTCTCTAATTTATCCTTAAAAAAATCTCATCAACTGTGGAAAATAACCTTATGAAGTATTTTTGTCTTGTTCATTTATTCACCGTTGTCAAACTTAGTTGGTCATAATGACCTGCCTCTATTTACCGCATTGATTCTTAATAACTATATCTAGAGGAACAAATAAGGCAATGTGGACCAAAGATTTCTAAACCCCCATTTTCCCCCCTCCTGCTGATCTGTGTACTTATTAATTGAATTCTGTCTAGGTTCTTGCTCTAAATGGTTCCTATCATGGTGATACTCTGGGTGCTATGGAAGCTCAAGCTCCATCAGCTTATACTTCGTTTCTTCAGCAGCCATGGTATGCATGAAGTTCAGTTTCATATTTACTATGCTGAATTCCTAGAAGAAGTATTTGTACCCTTCTTCAGGGATTGTTTTTTCCAACTGTGCCCTTTTGTTGTACTACTATTTCTCTCTTGTGGCCTAATTGAAATTTCTTATCTTGACTTGTATTTAAACATAATGTATGTTTTTACTAAGAAATGAAAGCTTTGTTCTCTGAATCTCCTGTATTGCTGTTGGTTTCAAAATAAGTAAATCTGAAATCAGTCACGTGAGGTTTCTTCTGTAGGTATTCTGGGCGGGGACTTTTTCTAGATCCTCCAACAGTGTACATTAGAAACAAGACCTGCAATCTTTCTTTGCCCCAGTCGATGCAGCATGATCATCTGAGTCTGGGTGATACATGTCGGTAAATCGTGTTGACATGTCAGATTATAGTATGTGTGGGTTTTTATTTAATTGTTCTTTGATTGACAATGCAGGTTTTCCTTCATTAGTTGAAGCCTTTTGCAAGACTAGGGACACATCGTTTGTAGCTGATTTATATTCTTGCTACATATCACAGCAACTATCAGAATATTCCCTGTCAAGTAATTCAGAGCGTATTGCAGCACTGATTATAGAACCAGGTAAGTAAATAGTTCCCCATTGAACTGATTAGGTATTCTTTGTTTGGCATATTCCATCATTCACATTCAGTACAACCTTTTTATATGAGCACAGTTTCGGCACCTGTCCTGATGTGTAACTATGTAAAATCTGACAGTTATGTGTGTGGAAAATACATAACATGTGTACTCAAATTTTCCTTGTTTTTGCCATTGCATCCATGTTGTCCTTTTTACATTTCGATCAAGTACTTATGTTTGTTGGGATGGACATGTAAAATAGTGTAATTTGTCCTTTTTTTTGTTTATTCTGCCTCCTATGGTAGTGTAGGATTCAAACCTCATAAACTCATATTCATGTAGTAATACAAGGTTCCGGGGGAATGCACATGATAGATCCACTTTTCCAGCGAGTACTTGTCAACGAGTGTAGAAATCGAAAAATCCCTGTCATATTTGATGAGGTATTTACAGGGTTCTGGCGTCTTGGTGTGGAGGTAATATATTGCAATATATTTTTGGAGGATATATGATAAAAGTTAGCTTGTGTCTTTCAAAATCTTGACAACTATTCTATTTTGCAGTCTGCTTCAGAGTTGCTGGGCTGCTTACCAGATGTTGCCTGCTATGCTAAATTGATGACTGGTGGGGTTGTACCATTAGCTGCAACGTTAGCAACAGAGGCAGTTTTTGATGCCTTCAAAAGTGACTCTAAGGTACGTCCTGAATGTGTTTGCTGCATATGCTCGAGCTTCAATAATCTAAACAGATCCATTTTGATATCATGTTAGAAAGGAAAAAAATACAATGGATCTGGCGTAGAGGTTGACACTGACAAATTCTTTTACCTGGTCCAGCTTACAGCGCTCTTACATGGTCATTCCTATACTGCTCATGCCATGGGCTGTTCTGCGGCAGTGAAAGCTATCCAGTGGTTTAGAGATCCATCCACCAATTCAAATCTTGATTTTGATCTTATGAAGCTGAAGGAGGTAACGAAAATTAATTGATTCATTTCGTTGAACTTGTTTAAAATAATCCATATTAAGATTGACCAGGGAAATGGTTGACACATGTGCTCTCTGTATGTGTTCTTGTACCTTGGAGGCGGCAGTACGCTCCTCTCAGTAACATGTTGGGCATGCTTTTCTATTTGATCATAACATTTGATGTAATATTTTTACTCCGTATTTTGTTTGTTTTAAAAGCAATGCTGTATTCAGTTCTCATGAGACACTTGTTGCTATGTGTCTGAAATCTGTCTTTAATCGAACAGTATACAATATCATTTACAGGAAGAAGTGTCTTTTGTTAATGCTGCATACTGTCAATTCGTACATGTAGTTTGGCATTTTTAAAGTTTACTCTGAAATTTGCAGTTATGGGATGGCACACTTGTGAACCAGTTATCGTCACTACCAAATGTGAAAAGAGTAATCTCCTTGGGAACTGTGTGTGCAATTGAGCTCAAGGCTGAGGGATCTGATGCCGGGTATGATACTTTTGAGCTATTTGTTGCTGTTATGCTTCGTTGATGGTATTTTAGACCCTTTTATATAATTTTTTCAAAGAAAAATAAATCTTATTTTTAGTCGACCACGGAGGCGATTTTCTTGACACGATGGTTTGATGGCGAGGTATAGAGAATAAAAGAATGATCTTCACATGGTATTTACCAATTTGAAGAAAACCTATGACAAAGTGCCAAGAAAGGTTACGTGGTGGGCGCTCCAAAGGAATAAAGTCCTAACAAAGTATGTTACCCTAATTAAAAATATGTACGAAGATGTTGTGACTAACGTCAGAACATGTGGTAGTGATTGTTATGGTTAGACGCCACTACATGCGCTGGCACCGCAACCTAACAGTAGTAGCAAAGCAGCCAAGCCCAGGCGTGCGCACGGCAGTGGCAACCGTGCCGGACGGGCTACAGCCAGATGCCAGCGCCAACTTGGAATAGTTTGGGGTTTCGGAAGTCTTCCAAATAAAAGAGATTGCTTTCCTATTTTGATTTGTAATAGATATGATATAGAGTTAGTTTCCGTGTCAGTTTAGATATGCTATTATCAGTCGATTGTTAGGGGTGGTCTCATATAATAGGGACTGCCGCATCCTTTGGAGAATTAAGAAAGACAACTTATCTCCTCTCCTTTCTTCCGCCCGTTCGTCTCCAGGGCGCATGGCGAGTCTTGGCTGGCGCCTCCAAGTCGTCGCCGGCTCCTCAAACCCTGGCCTTTAACTTCGCATTCATACAATCTTCGTCGCTCCCATCTGCGCCATAACAACTTGGTATCAGAGACCACCGCTGCCCTTGACGCTATGTTTGGTGGCGGCGAAGAAACCACCTCGACAAACAAGAAGCTCGATCAGATCATGGCTCAACTGGCGACCCTGACAAGCCGACTTGATCGTCATGACTCGTGGCTCGCACTGCTGGAAGGGGCGCACAGCACCAGCAAAGCGGCCAAACATCCGCACGCGCTTCCCCTACCCTTGCGTACTTCACCAACACCTGATGCTAAGCCCTTGCGTTTTCATTGCTTGGAGTTCCCGGTGTTCAACGGAGAAGACGACCCATTGCTGCGAGCAATTCTTCCAAGGGCAACGCACGCTCGAAGAGAAGGTATGGCTCGCGTCATATCACATGACCGATGCCGCCCAACAATGGTACCTTCGCATTGAACAGGAGCAGGGGACGTCGAGTTGGCATCGCTTCTCTGAGTTGTTATATGGATACTTGCGATGCTATATGGAGCGGAATGCTGGACGACTAAAAGATAACATATACAGAATATGAGTGTAGCGGAGATAAAGATGCTACGATGGATTTATGGTCACACAAGATGAGATCGAATTCGCAATAACGATATACGTGATAGGATAGGGGTAGCACCAATTGAAAAGAAGTTTATGCAATATCGCTTGACATGGTTTGTGCATCCGCAACGGAGGTTTTCTGAGGTACTGGTATGTAGTAGAATTTTAAGACGTACTAAAAACGTAAGAATAGGCAGAGATCAATCAAGACTGACGTAGGAGGAAGCAGTTAAAAGAGATTTGAAGAATTGGAATATATCCAAAGAATTAATTTTGGATAGGAGCGTATGAAAGTTAGCAATCTACGTACCAGAATCATGACATAAGAAGAAGGTTTAGGAGCAGTGTTTTAGCCTCTCGTTCAGATGGCAGGATGTAAAGCGTAGGGTTTTAACCTTGTAGGTTTTATTACAAGGCTCTTGTTTTTTTTATGACCTTGAGGCGATTTCATTTCTAGTCTACCCTAATTTATTTTGAACAAAAAGCTTTATTATTGTTGTTGTTGAAAATAAATCTTTTTTAAAAGCACATGATAAAGGCCAGTTTTGTTTGTTATGGAATCTAGTTTTCTGTAGAAAATCTTTAGTTTTCTCTTTGCTGATTCTAAGGAGGTACTGTATGGCTCTAGAAATGCAGTTACAATTTTATAACTAGTAAAATACAAATGGTTTTACAAGCCACCGCAATGCCAAACACACAGTAAGTACACATAGTTGACGTCATTAATTTCCATTGATATTTGAATGCTGTGCCCCTTGCTATCTACTGGCTCTTCCTCAATGAACCTTATGTTGAATAATGGCCAGTATTGTAAACGTTGGTGAATTGAGGCAATTTATATTTCATAGTTGTTAGTTGTAACTGTTAGGATTATATGTATATATTTGCATTAGCTCTTTGTATAGAGTGTTTTCTGCTTATTGCCATGCCTTGTTCATGAATATACTTGGCCATTTGGCCCTTGGAATAGATGGAGTTCCATTCCAACAGTAACATGCAAGAACAACTGTGATCAATCTGTTTTCAGGCCAGCAAATACTTGATATCTTTATTACTTCCTTTACATAGCAATTCATATTTATGGTTGAGCCAGGATCTGAGGCAATAATGATGCCATCATATTATCATCCCTTAGTTAACATAGTAATGTGTACTCATCATTTTCTGCTGTACTCATTGGATGGACTTGATTCTTGTTGTTTGCTTTGTCCATGGTGTATACCTTGTCGTTTATTCTGGCACAAGCTATGCCTAGAGTTCTTACAGATTCGGTTATTCCCTGCTTAATTATAAAACATAAGTTATACTATCGCTGGACTGCTCTTGCCATCACATAACATGTGTGATACTGTCATTCATGCAGGTACGCATCACTGTATGCGAGATCCTTGCTCCAGCAACTTCGTGAAGAGGATGATGTCTATTTAAGGCCCCTGGGTAACGTGATATACCTTATGTGCGGTCCTTGCACAACTCGAGATAGTTGTACTCAACAACTCCACAAAGTGCACCGTCGACTTTGCAGTTTCAATTCAGTCCTTTGAGCATAGTTGTGAGCAGACAGCAAGGTGGATCAGACAGGCTACGCTCACTTCAGTTTCTGGCCATCATATAATGTGCCTCCTCTAGGCAAAAGCTCAAGGTTTTCTGGAGATACTTTGTTTCGTACTGGTTGTAACTCTTTAGTTATAATGTTCTTTTATGATCATGTGCTAAGCTGGAACTCCTTGTAATGCATAGCGACTGAAACTTGTTCTGATAATATCCTGTGATGTTTATGATTGTCTATTGGTCCCCTTTGCTTGATTTGTCGGAAGGGTTTCTTGGACAAACTTATACGATGACTGGATGTTTAGGACTATTTGGACGGTTGGCTGTTAAGTTTCATAGTGGGGGTTCAGCTCTGTTTGTATTGGTTTCTGTTTTTGAATTCTGTTTAGAAAAACCAAAAAATAATACGAACACCTGACTTCTCAAAGAGATTTTTTTATTTCTCTCGCTACTATCTCGCTCTGAGAATAAGATAGGAATCATGGGTGTATTATACACTTACACTTTTCGCTCCTGTGTACGTATCTCTTCTTTACTTTTTTTCACTGTTTGTCTCTTCTTTTCTTTTTTCACTGTTTGTTCTTTTCTTTTTAAAGCTATTTTTAGTCATTATTATTTATTTTTAGTTAAAAATCATTAGTAAAAAGGCAATACAAACATCTCTTTGATAGAAATGTGCTTCGGCAGTGATTTCATGCAGTGGGGCCTAAGGAGAATCCTATGGTTTCATATAGTGGGGTCTAAGGAAAATCCTGGATCATGGCCCGCTACTGGCGGAACCGGTTTGTTCCGGGGGTTCCAATTATAAAGTTTAAACTTCAAATTTGAATTTGACTGGTTCCTATTTAGAATTGTTGCTTGTCGATTTAAATTCAATATTTTAAATTTAAATATGAAGATTTCAACGCTGCGATTTTTTTCACGATTATCATTGGGTAACTGTACTGCTTGTCTGTTACCACTAGGATTTTATTGCTGGTAGCAGTGTGCTGTCTTCAGGGCGTATGTTGACAAGACTAGGTTTGTGCCTTTGTGGGATCAAATAGTACGATCGTACGCCACAAATTTCACTTTTATATAGTTTTACCTAGTTTACTTCTTACAAGGATGGAATTGAACTGGCCTCACGAGTTCAAAAAAAAGAAAGAAAAGGAGCTTGGCTCACAGGGCAGCAGTATTAAGAAGTCAGACGCCAAAATTACATTACCACCAAAGTGCAGGAAAAAATCCCACAATCGCCTGATTAGAAGTCAGACGCCTTATCCATTAGGCCATGGACGCTTCTGGTAACATTTGCAAGGTTTTCGCTACTAGTTTGTATTTTAGCTACTTAATGCCAACGCCATGCTACCGGAACGGACTACATTTTGTTTCTCAGTCAGATAGCTGATGGTGTAGGATATCCATTTCTCGCTGATTCATTTCAAAAGCTTTCGTCAGTGTGTTTGTACCCTTACACATGATATTGGATAGTAAGAGTACAATCAGAGCACATATAGACAGATATCGCTCATACCGTAACCTATTCTACATATTGTATTTTGGAGTCGAAGTCGGATATAAATAGATAGGATAGTGATGGATATCAATTTCTTCCTACTGTATTCGCTCTAAAAGTCTTTGGTCCATCGGTTGAATGGAAATTATCTACTCCGTTTACACCCCCTACATTATAACAACACAAACGGATCCACAATGTCAAGAGTTTCGGTTTCACCATTTATCTGCTTTGAACAAGCAAATGAACAGTATAAGCCACATTGGCGGTCCACAAATCAATTACAAATCTTGATTAATTTATAATAATGAACATTAAACAGCACATAAACAGAACCAGCAAGAACAATAAACATGCCACTAAAATTTTAAACATGGCTGCCCTAGCATAACGTCCCTTGTGCAAATGAACAAACCGAATCTCACGAACACGATCAAGATCTCCAATTTATCCAGCCTCCCTCTCTCACCAGCTAGAGAGATATATTGCACGGAAACAACAATGAAACTCTTTGCATGCGCCTTACATGATTTCATTCCCCAGATATTAACATCTGAATCATGCTGCTTGTTCATGCCAATTGTCCAGGTCTTTTGAGTGAAACTGCAATTTAGGCTTGTTCTCGTTGCTGCTGCTGTAGCTGCTTCCTCAGCTCCTTGCGCAGGATCTTGCCCGATGGTGCCTTCGGGATCTTGTCGACGAAAAACACCTCACGGATCTTCTTGTAGTAGATCACCTGAAACCATAGAACCATATCAGTAAAAAAGAAAAAAGAAAAAAAAGTGATTCCATAACTAGTTGTTCACTGCATGGATTTCTATTTATCACCAATCAGTGGCGGGAGGGGGGGGGGGGGGGGCTGAGGGGGGCCTGGCACCCCCCAACCATCTACTGAACCCCTAACTTGCCACGCTGAACTTCACACTGCAAGAATTTTAAACTATGGCCATGGAAATATTGCAACGGGAAATAATATGTGGTAATAGGTAGTATTGTTGCCACTGTTTTAATTTTCGCAACCCGAAATAATCTGTGGTAATAGGTAGCATTATTGCCACAGTTTTAGTTTTTGCAACGAGAAATAATATGTGGTAATATGTACTATTATTGCCGCAGTTTTAGTTTTCGTGGTAATTAGCACGTTTTTGTTGCCACGATGTATCGCTGTTGTAATTTTGTTGCAATATAACCTGGTTATGGCAATGGAAAAAGTGTTGCGACATAGAAGTACTATTATCATGGCTTTACGTTGTTGTAATAAGCACTAATTTGCGACGAAAGCAGTCGTTGTCATATCTGATTTCCCTTCCAAAACACATCGTCTCCAACTCTAATCACCGACTCCAAAATTTCCTGCGCAGCGGAATCTAAAAAACAATATCCTACTCAAACACTTCATGCCCTGTGTGAAAAAATAAGTGTCCTGCTCGATCCTATATTAATACTTCCTCTGTCCTATGTGAAAAAAGAAGTGAACATTGACAGTCTCTACTCTCCAATACCTAGTATTGTTTACTTGGCAAAATGACAGTCTAGGAGAGAGGCAAAAGACTTTTTAACCCTAGTACATTGGAACATATGAGGGCCAATAAGCTCCACGACCAGAGACGGTTTTCAGTATTTCATAGTAGTTTATTGATGACTTTGCAAATATGATTTCATCTACTTAATGAGGTGGAAAATCCTAATGAACATGATGTGGAAAATCCTAATAATCAGAGTAGTGTTGCTGCTGCACCATTAGAAGTCGAGGCTGCCGAGCATCAACCAATTGTAGCTACTAGATTTGAGAGAGACCTTGGTAAACGTGTTCAAATCTTAGAATTGCCGTAAAGATTAGTAATGATGATATTATTAAGACCTATGATCTTGCTGATAGTCGTAGAGCTAAGTTTAAGTTAATAGAGATGTAATTTTCTTTGCATTGTAATTTGCGAAACATATTACTCTGATATGTGACTATTGGATCGGTAAATCCGGTATGGTTCATTGGTTCTACTTTACTTGTTGTCCATGTTGTCCCCCCTATATCCAATCCTGGCTCCGCCCCTGTCACCAATGACACTAAGCTTCTACTACGTGCAATTAACAAATTTTGTTCATGAAGAAAAATCAATGTTATACTTAATGCTCAAATAACATTTCTGTGTATGTGGAGGTGTCTGAAAATTTGAGTGGGTTTTCTCAAAAAAAAAAAAGAAAGAAAAGAAAAGAAAACCTGGGTGGGTGAAAGGATTAGCAAATTAGTAAATGCATAAACGCAAAGCAAACATAATTTTTTCTCCTTTAATTTGACAGGTTTCTAGTGCAACAAATTGTACCTCCTTTGCTACGAATTGCTTGACGTCGTCTTCGCTGAGCTCGGTCCCTTCAGTTTTGGCCACGAAGGCGACCGGGATTTCTCCGATTTCAGGCTCTATTTGTTTCCTGCAGTGACCAATCCATCAATCATACCATAAATTTCATACCAAGAACAGAAATCATATTCATACATAGTAATCCATCCAGCATGTTGTCCATTCTGTTAGTAATATACGCTAGAGACGATCATAGAGATGATTGTATCACTTCTATATTTATGATTTTTTGAATAATATGTTATTTTTTCTCGAATACACAGGAGAACTGCGTATCATTATATTAAGGAGAAAAATGAGTCTTTTTCAAAAAATATTTTTCATATTGATCAACAAGTATGTGACTTGTTCGTGAAACTCTTTATTTATATTTTGATGTTATTCTAAATTATCCCTGATCTTACATCATTTTGTGGAACAATTATGATTTATAAATCAGCACATGTATTGATTGATGATCATGCTTCATGGATTATGGATATGGGGATACAAATCAATAATATGGACACATATTAGAGAACATAGTATTGTATTGACCTACCATGATATACTGCGAGAATTATTATATTATTAAGTGACATTAGTTGGTCTCATACATAATATATGTAGAATTTTTATACCAAAAATAGCCATAGTTTCCTACATGCTTAATAGTTTATTTAGGGTTGCCAAATACTACACTGTAACTGAGTGATCATAAATATAGCTTTCAGGTTTACTATAAAATATACGGAGGAATGTGAGCAATGAAGATGAAATTTATCTCTCCTATATAACAAGAGAGATATCTCTGAGCCCATCGATGTGGTTGGATTAAAGAAATGCATAGCATTACCAAATGTGTTTGAGGGGTCAATCATAACTAAGTTTTCCATCACATATTCTAGTGAAGGATCGAACTATAATAGGAAGGCACGCTTCTTGCCTTGAGTTTAATCTGGTATCGTGAGGCAAAGAGATCGATACATGAGCACTATATAGATTTGTCTAATATGATCTTTATATATATATTTGGGAGTCGATATATCCTACTAGTGACCACTACTGACTTTTGGACCAAGAAGGAGTTTTCGGGCCACGGCCGAATATACATGAACCTACAAGGTCACAACTTAATGGGTTGGAATACATCAGTGCGAATTGGATCCGTTACTAATAGACCAAGTAGGCTTCGCATCTTATTGATCCTCTAATGTTGGGCTCCACTAAGGGGCAATATTAAGAAAGGTGGGGGTTGAGGGATTGACCTGGTACACCCATCGAAACCTTAGCAGACACCTCTCACAGGCCCTGCCATGCGTGCTAGTGCTAGCACACTAGTGCATGGTGTTCTATCTCTGGATATGTGACTTCAGTAAAGACGTTGCTGTGATTGTGGCGTTTATTGAGATGATCGTGAGAAGGAGATGATTGGCTAGAGAACGATCGATTATATCCACTACACCGACACACGCTACATTGAATCGACTGCTTCAACTCTACTTCTGCTACACTACGTATCTAGTGGTAATGATCTATGATCTCTTATTCGCATGACTTTCTGGTTTACAAAGTAGAAAATTTTAATATGCGCTATGTAGCCTACCCGTATCCCAATAGTAGTATCAAAACCATCATGTGTAGTATTTGACCTGGATCGGCTGCATATAGTTGATATGTGGTAGCAGTAGATTGGATCTATTATTGGTCTGGTATAATAGCTTAGATAAGTTCATATTGATGGATTGGTTTAGACACTAGTTGATGAGATCAATTGGCTTTGGTGGTGGTACATAGGTTCATGGGAGGTGTGAATTGATAGCACCGTAAGATTAGTTGTGCTTGTTCACAATAGCATTGCACGGTACTTCTATGGTCAGGATTCTGCCATCAGGGTAAACCACGATGCGCAACCGTGTAGAGCAAGTAGATCGGGTTGCTATTCTTTCTAGAAACCTCCCGCGCTGATCAATGAAAATTGGTCCAATCAGATTGGTTTGGAATTGGGTTAATGTGATTAATCCGATGAAATTTTCAAAGGCAATTTCGTGAATAGGATTTATGCCTTGAAAACAATTTTCAATTTTATGCCTTGAAAACAATCGTGCAGCCCTTAGACTCGCGAGGGACCGCTCTGCTAGATAATCGTATCGCATGTTATAAGTATTATGTGTTTATATTGCGCGATAGAATTCGATTCTATGCATAACTCATTTTGGAAGGGAGTTAATGTGAATAGTATGGCACGTTGTGTATATAATGCATGTATGAGTTTTCATGGCTTGCGCATCATGCTAATTTATAGCCATGGGCTACATATTATGGTATAACGGTTTGCATGTTGACTTGTTATGCTTAATATTTTCATATGTAATTTATTGTTAGCTGCTAGGAATAATAGCTAAGTAGATAAATGAGGTGACCTTAAGCACTGATGGCTTGATGAACAGGAAGTGTGTTGATGGAGATTGTTATGCTAAGGATCATACTATCTCATAGTTTAATATGATTAACTGTGAATGCTTTTATATTTCTATTATACTATTATTCATGTTATTATCATCTTAGGTGTTTTTAACATGATAGAATAGTATTACTCTAGAAAAATGAAGTAAAACTTGATGCCCTTTCAATTGTTATACCTATCAAGATTCAGATCGTTAATTGGTAGGTCTACCAAAGTAAGGTCCCATTAATTATCTTAATACGGTAGGCTAAATGTTGGATACTTTGTGCGTAATATTGGTTTAACTTGACTAGGCTATTAAAATAGTTTTAGGCCTAGGGGCATAATGTTGAGGCCGGAATATATGAATGTCACTTAACAAACAACAGTTACATGCGATGTAATTAACAAGGAGTTGCTTACCTACAGCACTAAATTTCTAGCAGTGATGGTTTTCATACATATAGTGTAGGTATCTTTTGTTAAATTATTTAATGGAAGATTTTATATAAATATAGTACTGATTTTTATATACTTTTTATGTTGTAGACCATGCCACCACCTACTTCCTACACACCTAGTTTTAACTTACGATCTATTATTGAGAAAGAAAAATTAAGTGGAACAAATTTCATTGACTGTATCAAAACTTGAGAATAGTTCTCAAGCAAGAAAAGAAATAATATATCTAGAGGTTTTATGTCATGATGAACCAACTGAAAATGCTACTCGTACTGAAAAGAATGATTATGAGAAACATTGTAATGACTCATTTGATATTAGCTGTCTCATACTTATCACCATGAACTCTAAGCTTCAGAAGCAATATGAGAACACAAATACCTACAATATGATTGTGGGTATTAAAGACATATTTAAGAACCAGGCAAAGGCTAAAAGGTATAACACCTCTATGTTATTGTTTGCGTACAAGCTAGCTAAATGAAGTCTGATCAGCCCTCATGTAATCAAAATGATTGGTTATATTGAGAGTTTAGAAAAGCTTGGTTTTTTCCTTTAACCAAGAGTTTGCTACTAATGTGATTATCCAATTGCTCCCCCCGAGCTTTGACCTAGTCATTTTGAACTTTTATATGAATGTCATGAGAAGTTAATGATTGAATTACATAGGATGCTCAAGTCAATAGAGGAGAGCATTAAGAATATCTCTAATCATGTGATGATGTTCAGAAGATTACCAACTTCAAAAATAAGAAGTGGCAAATAAAAGGTATAGGCAAAACTCAAGACGAGATTTCGAGTGTCACATCTAAGTTCCATAAGCTCAAGATTGGCGTTATACCTGACACTATTTGCTACTATTGCTAAGGGAGTAGACATCGGAAAAAGAATTGCAAGAAGTACTTTACAAAACTGGAAAAGAACAAGGGAAGTAAGACTTCTAAGTCAGGTATAAATATTATAGAAATAAATCTTACTACTTTTCATATTGGTTCTTGGGTATTAGATACCGGATCAGTTGCTCATATTTACAGTTCGATGCAGCGGCTGATAAGGAGTAGAAGTTTAGCAAGAGGCGAGGTTGATCTTCACGTCGGCAATGGAGCAAGAGTTGCTGCGATGACTATTGATACTTTACCATTATCTGTACCCTCAAGATTAGTTTTAGAATTGAATAGTTGTTATTATGTTCTTACCTAGCGAAAAACATTATATTTGCTTCACGTTTGGGAGCAAAAGGTTATAAGTTCAAAATAAAGAACTATTGTTATTCAATTTATTTGAATGATATACTTTATGGTCATGTTTCATTGGTGAATAGATTATATATTTTAAATCGTAAGGATGTCCTTGTCTATAACATCAATGCTAAGAGTCTTTGGCCTAATTATTTGAATCCCACATATATTTGGCATTGTTGTTTGAATCGCATAAATGAGAAGCGCATGGTGAAGCTCTACAAAGATGGTCTTCTAAACTCATTTGATTTCATATCATTTGAAACATGCGAGTCTTGTTTACTTAGTTAAATAACTAAGGCATCTTTCATTAGTCTAGATGAGACGGCAAATGACCTATTAGCCCTAGTACACTTGGATGTATGTGGACCAATGAGCTCAATGGTTAGAGGTGGTTTTTAATACTTCATAACTTTTACATATAATTTTAATAGATATGATTACATCTACTTAATGAGACATAAGTCTGAATCCCTTGAAAAGTTCAAGAAATTTTAGAACGAGGACCAGAATCAATGTGGTAAGACAATTAAAGCCATACGATCAAATTGTGGAGGTGAATATTTGAGCCATGAGTTTGGTGTTTGGTGATCATCCAAAGTAATGTAAAATTATTCCACAACTAGCTCTACCGGAAACGCTTCAATGGAATAGGGTGTCTGAACAACAGAACCAGATCTTGTTATACATGGTTTAGTCCATGATGAGCCAATATGATTTGCCATTGTGTTTTTACACTGTGCTCTAGAAATAGCTACATTCATATTAAATAGAGTTTCATCAAAAACTATAGAGAAGACACCATATGAGATATAGACTGGGAAGTGTCCTATGTTGTCTTTTCTCAAATTATAGGGATGTGGAGTATATGTAAAACGTTTGACATTGGACAAGCTCACTCCCAAATCAGATAAATGGTTCTTTGTGGTGGTATATAAGATGTTTTTAGAACATGTGGAAAAGACACCAGCCCTACGTAAGTCTAAAAGGTCATGTCAATTACCTATGAGGTATCAGCATGATATTTTATTGTTAGACAATGATGAGCTTAAAACATATGAGGACCTAGATTATGAGAAATGGCTTGGAACCATACTGAAATATAATCATGTATGACAATCAAGTTTGAAACCTGGTTGATCCACCCGATGGTGTAAAACCATTGATTGCAAATGGGTTTTTAAGAAAAAGATAGATATGGATGGAAATATTCATATCCATAAGGCACGATCAGTGGCGAAGGGTTTCAAACAAGTTCAAGGTGTTGATTTTGATGAAACCTTCTCACCAGTCGCCATGCTTAAGTCTACGTGGATTATTCTAGCTATTGCTACAATATTTTGATTATGAGATAGGGCAATTGGATGTCAAACTAGCTTTCCTAAATAAAAAGCTAAGTGACGATGTGTACATGACACAGTCTAAAGGCTTGTTAATCCACAAAATGCTAGATAGATATACAAGCTTCAGAGATCCATCTATAGATTGAAGCAAGCATCTCGAAGTTGGAACTTTCATTTTGATGAAGTAGTCAACAGGTTTGGTTTCATCAAGAATAAAAAAGAGCCTTGTGTTTACAAAAAGATTAGTGGGAGCACACTTGTTTTCCTGGTTTTATATGTGAATGACATATTTTTGATCAATAATGATATTCCTACACTTGAATCTATCAAGTCTTCATTAAGAAATTATTTCTCTATGAAAGACTTAGGAGAGCTAGCGTATATCTTGGGTATAAAAATCTATAGAGATAGAACTAAAGGCTAATTAGATTAAGCTAAGATACGTATATTGATAAGGCGTTGAAGCGGTTCAACATGCAAGATTCCAAGAAGGGTTGTTCCCTATGTCATATGTATTAGTCTTAGCATGATCTAGTGTCCATCGACACATGATGAGCGAGATCGAATGAGTAAGATTCTATATGCTTTTGACATTAGGTCTATTACATATGCCATGCTTAGTACTTGCTCTGATGTGTCATATGTACTAAGTGTTATAAACAGATATCAATCAGTCAGATTCAGATGAAGATCACTAGATAGTTATAAAGAATATCCTAAAATACTTAAGAAAAACTAGGGCTGTGTTCCTTGTTTATGGAGGTGAGTAAGAGCTAGTCGTAAATAGTTACACTGATACTAGCATCCAAACTGATAAAAATTATTTTTGTTAGTCTGGGTTTATGTTTTGTCTTAATAGAGAGGTAGTGAGTTAGAAAAGTTCCAAGCAAGCGACGGTTGTTGATTCTACAATGAAGGATGGGTATATTGCGGCTTCTAAAGTTGCAAAGGAGGCTGTTTGGAACTTTGGATAAAGAAGTTCATCTCTGAGTTGGGTGTGGTCTCTAGTACTTCTAGTCTAATGGATCTCTACTGTGATAATAGTGGACCCATTGCGCAAGCTAAGGAGCCTAGATTGCATAAAAAATCCAAGCACATACTTCGGCATTTTCATGCCATTCACGAAATTGTTGATAGAGGTGATGTGACGATATGTAAAGTGCATACATATTTAAATATTGCTGATTCATTGACCAACCATCTCCCGTAGCCAAAGCATGAGGCACACACAAATGCTATGGGTATTAGATACTTATATGGTTGACTCTAGTGCCAGTGGAAGATCGTTAGTGATATACCCTGAAGGTGATTATAGAGATGATTATATCTTTCGTATTGATCAACAAGTATATAACTTGTTTGTGGAACTCTTTATTCATGTATTAATATTACTCGAAATCATCCATCATCTTATATCATTATGTGGGATAATGATGATTTATAGATCAGTACATGTATTGATTGATAATCATATTTCACAAATCATGGATATGTGAATATCAAATCAATAATATGGACACATGTTAGAGAGCATGGTGTTAAATTGACTTACCATGAGACAATGCGAGAATTGTTATATTATTAAGTGTCATTAGTTGGTCTAATAGATAGTGTCTGCGACATCCTTAGATCTGAGATTGTCATAGTTTCTTATGTGTGTAATAGTTTACTTAGTTGTTGCCAAACATAACTCTGTAACTAGGCGGGTATAAAGGCAGCTTTCGGGTTTACTATGAAACATACGAAGGAATATGAGTAATCAAGATAGAATTTATCTCTCCTATACAACGAGAAAGATTTCTCTGGGCCCCTCGATGTGGTTGGATTTAGAAAGTGCATGGCTATGCCGAATGTAGTTAAGGAGTCAATCACAGCTGAGTAATCCACCATAGGTTTAAGTGAATGATCGAGCTATCATAGGATGATACGTTTCTTGTCTTTAGTTCAATCTGGTATTGTGAGGAAATGGATCAACATATGAGCACTATATAGATTCGTTCGATATGATCTTTATGTATATTTGGGAGACGATATGTCCTATTAGGTATCGCTACTGACTTGTGGATCGAAATACATGAACCTATGGCATCATACGCTTAATGGGTTGGAGCACATCAATTCAGATTGGATACATTACTAATGAGCCAAGTGGCCTTCACACCTTATTGTTCCCCTAATGTATGTTCCATCGAGGGGATAACTTGGTACACACCCATCAAAATCCTACCTGGCACCTCTCATAAGTCTTACCATGCGCGCTGGTGCTAGCACACTGGCTCACAGCATTCCATTCCTGAACGTCTATACTTCGTTAGAGGTGATACCGTGACTGTAGCACTAATCGGGATGATCGCGATGAGTCGGTTGGATTTTGGATGATCGACTAGTTCCACTACACCGACACACACAACATTAAATCGCCGCTTCAACTCTACTTCGCTACACTACGCGTGTAGTCGTAACGATATATGATTCTTACTCGTATGGCTTTCTGGTTTACGCGATAGAAAATTATAATCTATGCGCTAGTGTCGCCTACCCATATTCTAACACATTCATCAGCAAGTTAAACCTTTAAACACGGTGTATGCTTCAGAACTAAGGCTGTAAACGAGCCGAGCTCGAGCGAGCTTGGCTTCCAGGCTCGAGCTTGGTAGAAGCTTGAGCCGAGCTTGGGTTGGGGTCCGAGTCTGGACTTGGGCTTGAGCTTGGCTCAGCTTAAGCTCGAGTAGGCTCGAGCTCAGCTCGTTGAAGCTCGACAGCAATTAAAATAATTTATTATGCACTATTTTTCAATAATAAGAAATTTTTGAGTTCGAGCTCGGCTCTAATAAGCTCAATAACAGTCAAAATATTTTAAATATACACTAATTTTCAATAATAAGAAAAGATCGAGCTCGAGTTCGGCTCAAGTAAGCTCGGTAAGAGTTAATATGTATCACTATTTAAACTTGAATTGAAGCTTGCGAACTATTCAAGCTTGGTTCCGTAAAGCTCGCGAGCTCGGAATCAAGATCGAGTTCGGCTCATTTAAAGTTCGAGCCGAGTTCGAATCAAGCCTAAAACGAACCGAACTTAAATAGTTTACGAGTTTCGAGCTTTTTTTTACAGCCTTATTCAGAACAAGAGCGAATTACATACCCGACAACGGCAGCATCGGCGATGCTTGGGTGGGTGATGAGCAGGGCCTCCAGCTCGGCAGGGGCCACCTGGAAGCCCCTGTACTTGATGATCTCCTTGAGCCGGTCGACGATGAAGATCTCGTCGTCGTCGTCCACGTAGCCGATGTCGCCGGTGTGCAGCCACCCGTCGGCGTCGATGGTGTTCTTGGAGGCCTCCGGGTTATTCAGGTAACCTGCAGGACAGAAGGAAAAGCGGCATCATTCTCTTCATCTTTATTGGACAAGGAGTAGAATGCATAAGGTAACATGCTTCAGAGGAGTGAATTTAAAAGTTTAATTTGATTTGAGTCCCTAATAATTGTAGCTCATGTGTTGTTATCACATCAATAATATTCTTACACTTACCACCAAAAGAAAGGAAATCGACAGCAGCCGGTCAAATTAACTGGCCAAAGCAACCCGTGTATGGCAGCATGATTACCGTTTACCACATAATCTAGCATATCTCTTATCCTACAGTTCGAGCTAGACATCACATCAGATATAACATTCCAGACCATTGGCTAACCCACCCCTGCTTTCCCGGAAAAGCTTGAGCTCAGTACGCTATTAGAAAAATCCTGACCCAATAAAGAGCGTCAACTGCTAAGCAACCATATGATTCCCAACCTATGTAAACACTCACTTCTTAGGACATCACCGCACCAATCTGTGTAGGAGGGCTACAATTTTTTTATTTTCCTGTTTCATACAAAAAAGGCCCTTTTCTGGTGGCCTTTATCTAACATGGAGGTACACACATTTTTGCGATCAGAATGCTGAAGAATCCGCTTAAAAAAACACTCCGTTTATTTTGATTTTCAAAGAAACTAAAAGCCTAAAAAACAAACACACATAATGTACCGCCTTTTCGCTAGAGGTCATTGGACGGGTCGATCTCATGTCCATAGCTCAGCTACGTACTCATCGAAAAATATAAAAGAACATTTACAGTGACCTAACTGAAAGTGACAACATTTGACACAACATTTTCTGGTTGCCATCGCCATTGATGCGCAAACAGCTGAACGCCAGAAGCGATTGACGCACAACACTTCGTTCATGAATTTGGCCTCTCACGCACACAAACACAGAGAATTCAAGAGGGTTACAAATGACCGTACCTACCATGGACTTGTTTGCAGGATGGACCAATGAACACGCAGAACGTCTTTCTACGCCATTCTTTATCTTCCAAAAGAGCCACCACTACTCTTCGTTGACCAGGATTTATTGCGCATCGTCTTGAGAACATAGTTTATTAGGATTCAGGGATTGATAACTAACTAATGCACATCGTAGAAAGGTCCCGCTCCTTTCAGTTTTAACTTCTAATTTTTAGTTTATTTTTTACTATTCATAAATTTTGTTTTTCTAAACTTTTTGACTTTTTTAGCTTTTTTGCTAGTTCTTTTTTCCCGTATTCGTTTGCGATGTCCGTGATAAGCTAACATATTTTTTCTATTTTTAAAAATTTTAAATTTAATTATGTCAAATAAGCCACCTTCAGCTACAATAAAATTTCAGCCGTTACAGTGCAATTTTAACCATAAGTCACAGCTTTTCAGCGCAACCGAGCGTGGTCTAAGTTTCCAGGTCAGATTTGATCTAGGGATCTGGGCCGGTGAAGTCAACTGCTCATGTCAGGAGTTCAGGGATGCTCTGTACCTTTCATGATCTGTTGCCCCCTAATGCAGATCTCGCCGGCCTGGTTGCGGCCGAGCGACTTCCCGTTGTCGAGGTCGACGATCTTCAGCTCCGCGTTGCGCACCACCGTGCCGCAGGCGCCGGACTTCACCTTGAAGGGCTCCTTGGCGAACGCCAGGCACATCGACAGCACCGGCCCGGCCTCAGTCATGCCATAGCCCTGAATGCCCCGTGCAAAGATTATTTCCGAAGCTTGCATAGTGCATGGAGGATTACATTTTTTTTATATAAATAAAACTATAAGAATGGACGAATAGACAAATAGTACCAATCTGTTTTTATTGGACGAATACCCATGCTTTGCTGGGATATGAAAAATCATATTATTTCATCACATTAGTTGTCATTATCGGGATCAGTCTGTTTGGCCCACACACTCTGTCATATCGTACTTTCGTGCTCTCGACTCTACCATACACCTAGTAGAGCTCTGTTGTTTTTTGTTAGAGAATTTTTAGTGTGCTTAAATTTGTATTTTTTTAGTAGATTATCTTTTTTTGTTTTGGTTAGAGCTTTTTTTTAGGGAGGAATTGGAAGGAGCTGATAAACCACACCACCAAGTCCTTTTTTAGGTCGTACAGATATGAATAGTTCTTATTCCTCTTAAGTAAATGCATATTCAAAGAACCTATCATTTATCTGGAAAGAGTCCAAGTGATGAGAATATGTGACCTAAAATGCTCACTTTATCTTTTCTGATGAATAAGCAAGCATGCGTGTGGGAGTGGCGCTCAACTCCGCAGAAATGTTGACGTTGAGATGTTGATTAACAATCAAACATTTTCAACCCTCGCAAAAATAGTTATTTGACTATTTCTCTCTTTTTCTTACGTTAGTTTACGCTGACCTCTTTGCATATCTAAACAACTTATGAAATGAAAAAACTGATAATTTACTTATACTTTAAGACTTTAGATAGGAGACATCGAAAACCAACAACCGAATGTAAAAGCCAGCTCCCTGACCCTGAGCATCGAAAACCAAGTTTATCAACTAATTCTGACTGATGTACCAGATACTCCTGCATCGATCTACATGGTTACGCCCTCAAAAGTCAAAACGTCTCAACAAAAAAAAAAAAAGAATTGTGTAAACAATTTCTCACAACAAAAAGATTCCTAGCATCAGAATGCCTCCATAGCCGTTGGATCGGTCGCCAAATCGAACAATCCAACGGCGATGAAAAACCTTATAAGAATTATCTAATGTCGCCGCTAGCGCCCTAGCCAGTAACCAATACAAATAAAAAAATTGCAAAGAAACACGCAAAAATAAGCTTTATTTTTGGTTTCTACAAGAAGAAGTAAAAAAAAAAAAGGTTAGAGCATTCGGTGCGCGCCCACGCAGGTAACATACCTGTCCGAGCACGGCGCCGGGGAGCTTGGCCATGAACGCGTCCTCGATGTCCTTCCCCATTGGCGCGGCGCCGGAGAGCACCATCCTCACCGACGACAGGTCGTGCGCCGCAGCCGCCTCGTCGCTCTTCGCCACGGCCACCACGATCGGCGGCACGAGCGGCGCGATCGTGATCTTGTACTTCTGCACGAGCTCCATCATCTTGACGAGGTCGAACCGGCGCATGACGACGATGGAGGCGCCGACGCGCAGGCCGCACATCATGATGGTGTTGAGCGAGTAGATGTGGAACATGGGCAGCGCGCACAGGATGACGTCGTCGGCGGTGAAGCCGATGTTGGGGTTGTCGCCGTCGACCTGCTGCGCCACGCTCGTGCTCAGGCTCCGGTGCGTCAGCATCACGCCCTTGGGGAGCCCCGTCGTGCCCGACGAGTACGGCAGCGCCACCACGTCGTCGGGGTCGAACTCCTTGTCGTCGTCATCGCCGGTGAGCGCTTCTTCGCCGTCGTCAGTGACGCCGGCCATGAGGTCGTCCCAGAAGTGGAGGCAGCCGTCGCGGCGCTCGTCGATGAGGACGACGGTCAGGCTGCCGTCGTGGGCGGGCAGCTTGTCGGCCGCGAGGGACTCCGTGAACACGACCGTCGCGCCGGCGGCGGTGATCTGGTTGGCGATCTCGTGCGGGGTGGAGAACGGATTGGCGGTGGTGACCGCGGCGCCGACGCGGGAGGCGGCGAAGAACGACAGCACGAACTCGGCGGAGTTGCGGAGCAGGTTCATCACGACAGCGCCGCGGCCAAGGCCCAGCGGGGCGCGGCGTAGCGCGGCGGCCAGGCGGCGTGACAGGCGGTCGACCTCCGCGTAGCTGAGGACCGCGCCCGTGGCGCCGTCGACGAGGCAAGGGCGGGCGGCCACCTCCGGCAGCCGCTCGAAGCAGTAGCGGTGCAGCGGGAGGGTGTTGGCGATGGCGATGTCCGGGAGCTTCGACCGGAAGATGGTCTCAGCCTCCGGCGCCGCGACGGTGGCGGGATGCTCCTTGGACCCCATCGGTCAGTGTCACGGACGGAGCGGCCTTGCGGCGTGTGTACGATCTCGAGCGTGGCGTGGCGTGCCGTATCGACGAGTACTTATTACGAGGAAACGGTGAGGAGGAAATGGGATGGGGGCAGGGGCTGGTTTTCCAAAACGCGATCTTTCGGAGGGGTTGAATGGAAGAATATGAGTCGAAAATGGTTGTGTGGGTGGGTGTACCGTATACGCTCTGGTGATTGGTGATGGAAGTCAATGTCTGTAAGTGGCCAGCTCTTCGATTGGAAGTCAATGATGGAGGTTATGCATAGATATGCTAGTCTATTTGGTATAGTTCTAAAATATGATTTAGAGCATTTTTTTTATAAAGTTGGAGGTCGATGTTGGCGTCCGAAGCCAAGCGAAGTAGTGGATGCCCGCATGATAGTTGTTCCTAGGAAAAAAAAAACATATCCGCGCTGTAAAAGATTTGACCAAGGGGGGTATGGATGGTTCACTTGCGCACATGCGAGCATGTGTACGTATGGTTTGTTAGTTTTAAGGAAAAATTGGTTTCGTGACGATCCAAAGGCGATGACTTTTGATTTATACCACCGTAACACACGGGTACATTTTAATACCAACGAAAGAATGCATCGTTTCCATGTTTGCCATTCCATCCACTTCTGCTAGCAATTTGTTGTTTTTTTTTTCTATTTTTATTGGGCAAACCCATGAGGGAAAATGATACAATTGCCCCTTCTCTCCCCGCAAACATCGCCTTTTCCTCCTGTTAGATTAACCTAAGTCTTAAACATGAGTATTAACCTTAACCCTAGATCCAAATCATGAACACCTAGGACTTTAGGATTTAGAGGGGACTTACGGTCGCCGATAAACGCCATTGAGCGAAGACCCGTGCCTGCGTGATGCAAGCGTGAGGACGAGTCGGTGAAGGTCGGGGAGGCGTCGGTGTTCGGGTAGTCGCCGGCGATGTCCTGCAGTGGTGGCGATCTTCCCGTTGCTGGCAGCGCTCAGTAGATCAGGTGTCTTTAGGGTTTGTGCAGGGCTTTTGGCTCTCACGAGAACGAACGGCGAACCCACACGTGAGAGGCCGGAGCCCTCTTTTATATCGCGCTGCGCAACGGGGGACTGTAACCAAAAGTCGGTTACGCACCCCCGATCAGGGCGCGTGAGAAGAGGGAGACGTGGGCGTCACCCCACGTCTCTTTCAACTGTTTTAGCCTGAGATCAAAATCCAACATTCTCCCCCTTGATCGTAAGGCTAAACATCATAAGCCCTCTCTCAATAAAAAGTTCACACCAAAGTAATGCGTCACAACAGTCAATTAAGTACCGCTGGACATCAGTACTTATAGTGCTCCATTCTATATCGATCGGATAACATAATACTTCATGGGAGTTGGTTACTTTATATGGTCCTCTTATTCCAGGATCACAGGCTCTCCAATAAACCCATGCCGGCAACATGATCACGAAAAATATTGGGTGGTAAGCCTTTTGTGAGCGGATCCGTAAGCATAAATTTAGTTCCAATATGTTCAACCTTAATTGTTTGATCCTGGACTCTATCTTTCACAACATGATACTTTATGTCAATGTGCTTGGCAGCCGCACTCGACTTGTTGTTACTCGAATAGAAAACTGCGGGTTGATTATCGCAGTACAAAATGAGTGGTCTAGAAATGCTGTCTACCACTCTCAATCCCGGGATAAAGTTCTTAAGCCATACAGCCTGCCCGGTAGCCTCATAACATGCCACAAATTCAGCCTGCATTGTCGACGTGGTCGGAAGTGGTCTCGACCACGGTGAACCTCGCTGTACGTGGTCGGTGGATGTTTCGACCACAGTGAAACTCGGTGTACGTGGTCTGAGCAGGGTTCGACCACGGTGGAAATCGATGAACGTGGTCGAAAGGTTCTTCACCACGTAGTAAGTGGTCGTAGCCATCTGAGATGAGGTCATAGGCTTTTAGCGTTGCTTGTCTTGTGATCTCGACCGGTCGTAAGTTGGTACAACCTGGTTGGGTAAGTTGGAGCTGAAACTTGCGATGGTCGTAGCAGAGCTGTGTGTGGTCGTGGGCCACTAGAAGGGTCTCGTAGGCTGCAAGAAGGCTCTTGTGAGCTCGAGGATTTCTTTGTTCTGTGCAACAGAGTGGTCATATGGGGTATAGTCCTTATGCGATAATATCGTAGCGGCTAGCGATAGACGTGGCATGTGTCCGCATGGTCGTAATGAGCTGTGAGGCGGTCGTAACAACATGTTGTGTGGTCGAAGGAAGCAGGGAAGTCTTCCAGGGCTTCGACCACTTCTTGAGTTGTGCATTCGAGTGGTCGTAGGGGGTTTACGATCAGGTTTTGTGCTGTGACACTTGTTGGTTGTACTGATTATTTGTATGTTGTCTAGTGCAGTGCTATGTGACGGTTTACTTGTCTGTGTGGCTGCAGGACCTCAGAGCTATTTCATGGTGAGGCGTGGGAGGACCGGGACTAGGCACAGGAGGTGTTGAGGTCCAGACGGTCGGAGACACCGAAGATGATCAAGGCTGGTGAGGTGGTTGCAAGCCGAGGAGAAGAAGAACCGGAGCTGGAGCTGCCAGAGGATCTTGGAGACAAGTCTTGGTGAGGCTTGGAGTGGTCGGGACTAGACATGGGAGATGTTGAGGTCCAGAACGACTGGGTGAAGTCGAAGAAGACTTGGGACTCAAGGTGGTTGCAAGCCAAGAGACGAGGAACCGGAGCTGGTGCAGCCGGTCAGAGACAGGTGCAGTCATGCGTGATCAGCAAGGAAACGGGAAGCTTCCGGGAAGGTGCGTGAGGGCAATTTGGAGAATTGAGTCAGGCCTGCAAAGGGAAGCGGTTTCCTGCAAAGGGTTAGTCTCAGGTGTGAGGCTATAAAAGGGAGAGGGGAGGCATGAGTTTGGGTGAGTTGGCCGGCTGGGCCTTGGAGGCAGCCGCCTCTTCCTCCCATGGGAATCTGTGTGCGTGTGTTCGCTTTTGGTTTAGAGCTTGTCCTCCCGAGGGGAGTGGCTGTAGAAACCTCCATGATCAAGAGCGTATGGGGAGGTTGTGAAACCCCCTTATGTAATCATTCATCTCTCCGTATCTATCTGAGTTGTGTTCTCTGTCTATTGCTTGGTTGTTTTGATTGTTTTGTTTGCGATCTATTTGATCTATTATTTCTCTGTTTGAGATGGTTTTGTTTTGAGGTGATTCGACTTGCTCTGAACTGGGAAGTGTTCTTTAAGCCATCTTGGCTTGGTTGTTCCCAAGAGCAAAGTCGGGTTGTGGAGGTGTTGGTCGGGCAGTCATGCGCCTCGAGTGTTTCCCTGTTCTCAGTTCGACCATTCCGTTCTCCTCAACCGCAGTAAAGACTTTTTGTTTTCTTGGTATTTTCTCTTGTATAGGAAGTCGTCGGTCATTGGTTAAAATCTCACGTCCTTCTGATTAAAAGATCACGAGATATTTGGGTTTTGGTCTCTGCGGTCGTGCGCCGAGTACATGCTCTGCATGCGCAACGACCACGTTGAAACCTTTGCACATGAGTCGACCGAATTCTCTGTTTCGGTTTCGATCACGCCGTTTGTCCAGATCTCGGCAAAGAAGTTTTCGCTGCCTGGGAATTTCTCTATCTAAGGACGTGATCAAATGATGTCTAAAGTCTCATACCAAATTGATTTGTGTTACGCAAGATATTTGAAAATCAAATCAAGTGGTCGTGAGGTCCTGTCTCTATTGTCGGATGGACTCTGTTGTATTGCTGCTGTCAGTCTGGTCTTTCCAGTGAGCAGTCAACTTGTGCTTCATAGTTTCTCTAGCTATTGGAGCAGAAGTTGGTGTGAATCGTTGAAAAGATTTTGAAGGCACCATTCACCCCCCTCTGCTGCCATTTCGGTCCTATATAGACTGAATTTTTTCGAAAAATTCTAAAAATTTTGAAATTTCTAAATTTCAGAGGGGTCCAAATATTTTTTTAAACCAAAAATGTTTTCCCTGCGTGAGGCCACGTTGACGATGATAGCACACGGCAGTGCCTAGATCTGATGCACGTGTTGGAGTGGGCGACAATGCGTGGTCGTCTCTTCGCCAGTTCGCTTTGCCACTAGGCTATCTCCTTGCCTTGCAGTCGTGGTAGAGAGAGAGAGATGGGAGGAGAGAGAGGAGGTTAGGGCCACAATCCACGAGCTTCATGTCTCCCTATTGAGGAAGACGATGCTCATCACGCTGCCATGGCTATGCGAGCGATGAGCTTCAAGAATGTGGACGAATACTTGGCGATGGAGGGGAATTGGGGGGGGGGGGGGGGGGGGGGAGGACACGTAGGGGTGGAGGAGGTGGCTGAGAGGAACAGTGGTGGTGCTGCAGCGACGGTGCAGAGATCGGCTGGGGAGGGTTTGAGGAGGTGGTGTGTGAGACTAAGCGAATGGAGATGCGATAGATTCCAGGGACAGTGGTGAGAAGTGAACTCGAGAGCAACATGGTCAATGTTTACGATGTTAATTGGAACAGCAAAAACAACGAAGGCATGTTCTTTCAATGGTATTAAAATGTTTTCACACGTTTCGATAGTATAAACTAAAAGTCACGCGCGGTCTTTTAGTGTCACCAAACCAATTTTAATTTCAATGGGAGGAGATATCGAGATTGTCTTGCACATAGATTGACTTGAGGTTAATGTCGTGCTGGTTTTATGACGTTTATTTATAGAGAGAATTTATACGGCAGAGGGCAGATAGACAGATAACATCCTAGCATCATGTCTAGGTGAATAATAATATTCAGTTACTACCAATTGGAGTCACTAGTACTATCTTAAGAAGGGAATTAAACTGGACCAATTGGAGTCACTAGTACTATCTTAAGAAGGGAATTAAACTGGCTGGATCATTCTTTCTTTAGAAGAACTTACTGGGGCATGCAGTATGCATGGATGTCCCTAAAGGTTTTAGAAATGATAACTGCAAAGTGAGAACGGAAACAAATAACCCTCCACTATTAGCACGCGAATCCTGGTTATTATGTTACTCTTTCACAAGAGACGAATCAGTTTGTGATGAAAGTTTCCGTTTTGATCTTTTAGTGCTCAAATTCTGGTTTCAAGGGACACGTGGAAGACGTTCGCACGAGCAGCACATCAAAATAGAGACTCGCTAGCTATTTACCCTGTAGCTGATGTTTCTCATACGTAAGAAAGTTTTTTCTGCTCTTGAGCCATTTGATCATACCTCGAGATCTGTGCTCCAAGTAGGTTTCCAAAGTTCACCGTTGGGTACTCAAACCGTAGATTTCACCGAGCTACGGTTGCCGACGACGGTGGGTGGGGTCTTAGGGGGTGACAAAGGTATAAGGTTTCACTAAAACTAATTACAAAACACTTTCTGGCCGGTACGAACCTATTCAAAACGGTAGGACTGGTAACCGCGGCAACTAGGCTGGTTACCGGTTTTTACCCGACACCTAAAGCATAAGCAGTTAAAATCAGCCATGAATGTGCATCAATATTAATTTACGCATAGAAGCATCTTAGGTGGTGATCATTTGGGCCTTTTTTAGTGTTTTATGGCTGAAAAGCACTGTAACTGATTGAAAAAACACTGTAACTGACAGAGACTTATTTAACATAATTAAATTTAAAAAAATTAAAAAATATAAAAAAATATGTTAACCCATTACATATAATACAAACACATACGGGGAAAAAGAACCGGCAAAAAAGCTCAACAAAAAGCTAAAAATTCAGAGAAAGACAAAATTTATAAATAATGAAAAATAAGCTGGAAGCTAAAAGCTGAAACCATTTTAATCAGACCATTTGTTCGCACAGTAGCGTATGCTCGAACTGTAAACCTTGTTATTCCCAGGGTGGTCACTGAATGGGTGAGTTGGTCACTACTCACCAAAAGTGCGGTGGTCGATTTCGACGATTTTGTTTGGTGGCGCGCGCGCGCGAGAGAGCATCGGATGGCCATTTCTTGCATGAAAGCAAAGCAGCCTGTATGTCGCGTTAATTACACGGTCGCATGAAATGGTCGGTGTTAATACCATAAAAGAAGACTATGTATGACGAGAATTATTTTAATACTCTATTTTTATTTAGAATTATAGTATTATACCTGCAGTTTTCTTTTATAAATTTGACTAAATGTTGCTCCATGGTTAGACTAGTTAGGCTAGTTGTTCAACCGTTGGGTGACTTAGGGTAAACCTCCACGTGTGTACGCCGACCGAGCGCCATGCTCTCATTTCAGCCGAGAGGAAAAAGTGGAAGGGAAGAACTAGAAGGGGAGAAGAGAAAGAGGACAGCAGAAGGAGAGGAAAGGAAATGAGAAGAGGAGAGGAGGGAGGAGAGGAAAGAGAGGAGAGATATGTGCATCGACGATGGTGAGTCCTTTGTATTTCTTTGGACATTTACTTTTAAGATATGGTAGGATAGTAAATAAAATCATTAGATGTGTAGTTTTGAAATAAAGGTAGATTAGCAATTAAAATTATTAAATGTGTAGTTGTGTGTTGGTATATCGTATATTGTTAATAGTTGTAAATAGTTTAGTCATAGAACTAACGCCAATGTAGTTGTTAATAGTTGTAAATAGTTTAGTCATAGAACTAACGCCAATGTATTTGTTAATAGTTGTACTTTTGAAACCATAGTAGGTTAGCAACTAAAATCATTATATATGTAGTTATGTTGGGTATGTTGTATATTGTTAATAGTTATAAATAGTGTAGTTAAAGAACTAATGCCAATTTAGTTGTTAATAGTTGTAATGCCGCTATGGCTATACCCTAACCCTAACCTCAACCTGTTAAACCTATACCCTAACTCTAACCCATAACTCTAAACCTTAAAACCCTAAAATTGTAAACCCTAAAGCCCTAATACCAAAATGCGGCTATTGCTATATATGTTGAGAAATATGCAGCTTATGCAAGAATGCATGTAAATTTTCAGAATTTTCGGAGCTATGCTATAAATAATTAAACCACTAATTGTGTTGTAATTACTAACTTCAAATTGAATTACCGGTATGACTCACGATCTTGGTGGTTAGGACTGGCCTTTCGGCTTGCTAGAGCGGGCCAAGTGGCGAGTGCGGAGCTCGAGCGGCGGCGCGGCGTGGAAGCCGACGGATCCCGGGGCGACAGCCGTGCAGGGCCGGACGGCGAGGCAGCGCACACGTGCGAGCGGGAAAGCCAAGGCGCCATGGGTGGCTACAGGCCGGCAGCCGAGGCGGCGCGCATGTAGGCGGTGAAGCTGAGACGCCATGGGCAGCTGCAGGTCGGCGGCCAAGGCGGCTCATATATCACAGACGGTTCTAAAGTTAGAACCGTCTGTGATATTTATTATTACAGACGGTTATAAACTGAGAACCGTCTGTGATATTGATATCACAGACGGTTCTAACTTTAGAACCGTCTGTGATAAGCCTTCCCCCCGACTATAGTTATTAAGACAAACACCAACCAGCTGCATTCATATACAACACCAACCAGCTGCATTCACAGTGTATTTCTTCACATATTTTCACATATACATAAATGCAAATTCACAAATAAATCACACACATGCTTTGTTGCATACATAAATGCCAATTCACATATACATCACACACATGCATTGTTGTATACATAAATGCCAATTCACATATACATCACACACATGCATTGTTATATACATATATGCAAATGCCCACATATATATCGCACATTCTCATTCTACTTGCTTATTTCCTTTAAAAATTAGCCCTTCATGATGATCAACGCGCACATAACTAGTTTCGTCACGTTGTTCGTCGTCGACCCTTATGCCATTTTCAAAAGGAGATAACTCGTCAAATTGATTGTATTCTTCCTCGTCCACTACATTCTCTACTCTGACAATTCTCCTTTTATCATGAAGAACTACATAGTGTTTCTTATTTACCGGGTCGGTTACATAGAAAACTTGAACAACTTGGTTGGCGAGTACGAATGGTTCGTCTTTGTACCCGACACGTTGGAGGTCCACGGTAGTGACACCGTACTAGTCAACCTTCACCTGTGGGAGATACACCCAACGGCAGCGAAATAAGGGGATCTTGAAAATCACGTAGTCGAGCTCCCAAATCACTTCTATGAACCCATAGTATGAGTTTCTTGACCCATCGGTACTGAACGCATCTATGCGGACACCGCTGCTTTGGTTAGTGCTCTTTACATCCTGAGACTGTGTATAGAATGTATAACCATTTATGTCATATCCTTGCCATGTCACAACTGTAAATGTTGGCCCTTTTGCCAACCATGTCAGCATCTCACTTGGCGAGCTCCTAGCGATTTGCTTTTACAACCATTGGTTGAACCGATTGTTGTGTTGCCTCATGATCCAAACATCCGGCCGCTCTAGATTCTGTTGCCGAAGCACATCCTTGTGCTGGTCGACATAAGGCGCCACTTTAGTCATGTGATGCAAGACCGTGAAATAGGCTTGAGTATACGTGTCCATATCTGGAGTGATTGCTTTCCTTCCGATAGTTCCGATACCCTTCAGCCTTCCCTCATGACGAGATTGAGGCACACCTATCGGTTGAATCTGAGCCATATAATCGACACAAAACTCAATGACCTCTTCGCTTGCATAACCTTCAACGATGTTGCCCTCCGGTCGAGATCGATTCTGTACGTAGGACTTGAGAATTCCCATGAACTTCTCAAATGGGTACATGCTATGTAGGAATACGGGCCCGCACATTTTTATCTCCCACACAATGTGAACAATGAGATGGACCATGATATCGAAAAACGAAGGAGGGAAATACATTTCAAGATGACATAGAGTCATCACCACTTCGTCCTGTAGAGCATCTAGTCCTTCGGGATCGATGACCTTCTGAGCAATTGTGTTAAAGAAATAACATAGCCTCATGACTATCTCTCGGACTTTGATCGGCAAAATATTTCTAATTGCAATAGGGAGCATCTGTGTCATCAGCACATGACAATCATGAGACTTCATGCCATTTAACTTCAAATCTTGCATCGAAACAAGTTTCTTCACGTTGCCGGAGTAACCAAACGGAACTTTGACACCATGCAAGCATTGGCACAGTTCTGTTTTCTCGACCTTGGACAGAGTGTAACACGCAGGGGGAAGGTACATTCATCTATTATCTGTTATTGTCGGTGCTAACTCAGACCTGATGTCCATATCAGCCAAGTTAAGCCGTGCGTTGACGCCGTCCTTTATTTTATCACGAATGTTTAGTAAGAGACCAATCAAGTTGTCGCATACATTCTTTTCTACGTGCATGACGTCGATGCAGTGTCGAACATCTAGGTACTCCCAATAAGGTAAGTCCCAAAATATTGATCTCTTCTTCCAGGTGTTCTTCTTATGAGCCCTCAATTTACGTCCCTTTCCGAGGACAACATCTAAATCCTTAACCATATTATAAACCTCTTTTCTCCTTAAATGCCTTGGAGTTGAACCGTCTTCCTTCTCTTCGTCAAACTGTTTCTTCATCTTGCGGTATGGGTGAGCCCTCCGAAGGAACCGGCGGTGACGCATGTAGACGGTTTTGCGTGAGTGTTTCAGCCACACACTCTCGGTACCATCTAAACAGTGAGTACAAGCTTTGACACCTTTTGTACTATGGCCCGATAGGTTACCAAGGGCAGGATAATCATTTATGGTGCAGAACAATAAGGAGCGCAAAGTGAAGTTCTCTCGTTTGTATGCATCCCATACTTGTACCCCTTCGTTCCACAATACTTTTAGATCTTCCACCAACGGTGCTAGGTACACATTAATATCATTCCTAGGTTGCTTTGGCCCTTGGATAAGTATCGACAGCAAAATATACTTTCGCTTCATAAACAACCAAGGAGGAAGGTTATAGATGCAGAAAGTCACGGGCCATGTGCTATGTCGGCTGCTCATGCTACTGAAAGGATTCATTCCATCTGTACTCAATCCAAACCTTATATTCCTTGGTTCTACACTGAAGTCTGCAAAACTCCTATCGATGTTTCTCCACTGGGCGGAATCAGCAAGGTGTCCTAACATTCCATCCTTCTTGCGCTCCTCCGAGTGCCAATGCAGTAGTTTTGCCTCCTTTGGATTTGCAAAAAATCTTTTCAAACAGAGAATTATAGGAAAATACCATGCTACCTTAGCAGGAGGTCCTTTCTTCGCCCCTGTTCCCTCGCCATCATCTGATTGATTGTTGCGTTTGTATCGGGATGCGTTGCACACCGGACATACATGCATGTCTGCATACTCTTTACGGTATAGTATACAGTCGTTCGGACATGCATGTATTTTTTCTACTTCCATTCCCAACGGACAAAGAACCTTCTTGACTTTATACGTTGTTTTAGGCAACCCATTTCCCTCCGGAAGCATGTCCGCTAAAAGACCTAGCAGCGCCGTGAAACTCTTGTCAGACCAACTGTTGCTTGCCTTCAATTTCAACAGTTCAAGCACGGCCGACAACCTCGTGTACTTTGACCTGCAGCACGTGAACAAAGCTTTCTCCGAGTCCTCCATCAAGCCCCGGAATTTAACATAGTTCTCTTCTGCATCGCGAAGAATCTCATCCAGATTGTCATCGTGCAACCTATCCGAATCCGATCCACAATCGACATCATCCGGCGGCATGTCATTCACTTCACCGGCGATGTCATCCGGCGGCATGTCATTCACTTCACTGGCGATGTCATCCGCTGGCATATCATTCACTCCACCGGCGATGTCATCCGCCGGCATATGATCATTGACTTCGCCATGACTGGTCCAACACGTATAACCCTCTTTGAAACCCCTCCGAATCAAGTGCGCTTCAATTTGCCCTCGGTTATTAAACATCTTTAAATTCTCACAGTCAGTGCATGGACAGTACATATATTCCACCCCCTTATTCAGCGTATCCTCCTCGACAGCTCTTATAAAAGCAGACACGCCATTAATGTACTTTTCACTCACACGGCTCGCGGCATACATCCAGCTTCGGTCCTACGTTATGTATATATATATATATAACAACTTAGTATTAAAAATTAAATTAATTAATTATTACTACATATATACCACATGCATTCAGGCTTTACTAGCTTAATTCATATTATAAACACAACAGCTATTATATAACCAACAATTTTACAAACCATCTTCAATAACACTCACCAATTACTTAGATCTAAATTGTAATGCGAAGAAAAATAAATTTCATTACTAACCATATCTAGAGCAACCAAGAAAGTATGAATCTTCAAAGCTCGATCTTTGCCTCCTCCCACCAAATTAATTGGCCTGAAATCGCCTAGCTTGCCTCCTGAGCGAAAGAGTGCAACACCGGCTAGATCTGGATCGAAATGAAGACAGATGCGGTTCTGAGCAGCGCAATAAATGCCTAGCACCATTATCACAGACGGTTTTCTATTAAAAACCGTCTGTGATAAAGCTTATCACAGACGATTTTCTATTAAAAATCGTCTGTGATTATTCTCACAGACAGTTTTATATTAAAAACCGTCTGTGATAAAGCTTATCACAGACGATTTTTAATAAAAAAAACTGTCTGTGATAATGCAAAGTCAGAACACTTCGTGTTTCGATCGTCTAACATCTCGATCGTTATACGAAGCGTCTATATCATTAATGTTTGGTATACGAACCGTCTGTGCTAAAGGTTAAATATGCGCGCCTAATCCAGGTGTCTTCTACGTACGTACAATATGGCTTCTACTATTCTTGTGATCCTCTCCTTCCTCTCATCTGTTCATCACGAGTTGTTCGGCCGGAACCTTACACAGGCGTCCAGCAATTTACATTTGGAGCAGCTTCTCCGCACACACCCTGCTCTCCTTTCCCGACTTTCTTGCATCCATCAGCTCGATCTGATCAACCACCGTCGACAGAGGCGTCTCGCTGCCGCTCAAGAAAGGGAAACAACCCTCACCCTGGTTCTTCTCTACAATGTGCGCAAAGCGGAAGAAGATCTACAGGCATTGGAGAGACTGATGGATAGCATTGCCGATCAAGTAGAAACGGCAGATTCTGAGGAATCTTATCATGCTATCCTCTACGAGATTATGGGCTATGCTACTGATCATTTGCCAAGGCTGGAGAAGGAAGTGCTGAGGACAAGGACAATCTTAACGGCGTTCGCGAACTCAGTGGCTGATCCTCCAAGTCCCAAAGTCGAAGAAAAAGTGTACGAAGCCCAGAAGATTACAATATGGGAAACTCTTTACCTGTGCGACTTTTGTAATAAATTTGCCTCGAATTGAAATTAATAAATTTGCCTTTAATTTGTGATCTCTTGTCTCAATAGTTCTGTAGTTAAGTTATTAGAAGCAATGTGTACTTATATATTAACCTCGGATCATGTACAGACAAAGAAGGGACATCACAGACGGTTCTTGTTAAAAATCGTCTGTGAACATTCACAGACGGTTCTTAATAAGAACCGTCTGTGATAGTCTATACAACACAGACGATTTTTTATTAAAAACCATCTGTGATAATTCCAGATTATCACAGACGGTTTTTAATAAAAACCGTCTGTGATAATAAAGTATCACAGACGGTTCATCGGTAAGACCCGTCTGTGATACTCGTTTTCTCCAACACCACCAATACAGACGGTGTCCAAATTAAAACCGTCTGTGTTAATGTTGGTCACAGATGGTTTTGTCAAACCGTCTGTGATTGCCCGTCTATTATTAGGCTTTCTGTAGTAGTGATAGAGTGTAAATAGTATAGTAATTACAACTTTGATTTTTCTTCATAGACTTACATAATGAGACAAACTCTTCCCAAGACAATGAGTTTATATCATGGGACGGATGGAGCGGTTTTTTACCACAAAAAAACTGGCCTGAACTCTTTAAGTACTTATCGAAAATTCTCCAACTACCCCTTGGAAAAACATCGACATTGGAAGCGATTACATACCTAAATAACTATCATAGAGCAAAGGGGGTTCTCCATTGTCATTTCGTGTTCAGTACGACGATCTTGGCATTTATTGGTTGCTTTACTATTTTAGGTTATTGTTAAAAATCTCCGGTTGGTGTAATGTCCTAATAAAGGGGATCAGACAAACTCACAAACATGGTTAGTTAAAATTTATTCATTCGCAAAAATAAAATAATAATTAAAAATAGATAATATAACAGGAAGAATCCGTTTGGGAAACGCAAAGTCACTACTACAGAAAGCCTAATACTAGACGGCCAATCACAGACGGTTTGACAAAACCGTCTGTGACCAACACTAACACAGATGGTTTTAATTTGGACACCGTCTGTGCTGGCGGCGTCGGGGAAAACGAGTATCACAGACGGTTCTTACCGATGAACCGTCTGTGATACCGAGTATCACAGACGGTCTGTATTAAAAACCGTGTGAGTGTGAGTGAAGCTGGATGTATGCCACGAGCCGTGTGAGTGAAGAGTACATTAATGGCGTGTCTGCTTTTACAAGAGCTGCCGAGGAGGATATGTTGAATAAGGGGGTGGAATATATGTACTGTCCATGCACTGATTGCGAGAATTTAAAGATGTTTAAGAACCGAGGGCAAATTGAAGCGCACTTGATTCGGAGGGGTTTCAAAAAGGGTTATACGTGTTGGACCAATGTCGTACTATGGCTTCATAGAAGAGATTTGGGAGCTCGACTATGTGGTTTTCAAGAGCCCCTTATTTTGCTGCCGTTGGGTGCATCTCCCACAGGTGAAGGTTGACAAGTACGGTGTCACTACCGTGGACCTCCAACGTGTCGGGTACAAAGACGAACCATTCGTACTCGCCAATCAAGTTGTTCAAGTTTTCTATGTAACTGACCCGGCAAATAAGAAACGCCATGTAGTTCTTCATGGAAAAAGGAGAATTGTCGGAGTAGAGAATGTAGTGGACGAGGAAGAATACAATCAATTTGTCGAGTTACCTCCTTTTGGAAATGGCATAAGGGTCGACGACGAACAACGTGACAAAACTTGTTACGTACGCATTGATCATGATGAATGGCTAATTTTTAAAGGAAATAAGCAAGTACAATGAGAATGTGCGACATATATGTGGGCATTTGCATATATGTATATAACAATGCATTTGTGTGATGATGTATATGTGAATTGTCATTCATGTATACAACAATGCATGTGTATGATGATGTATATGTGAATTTGCATTTATGTATATGTGAAAATGTGTGATGTAGTCAATTTTGAGATTGAGAAAATGTGTAAAGAAATACACTGTATTGGTGGTTGGTGTTGTATATATGAATGCAGATTGAGAAAATGTGTAAATGACAATGTGTGATGTAGTCAATTTTGAGATTGAGAAAATGTGTAAATGAATGCAGCTGGTAGGTGGTTGATCATGAATGCAGCTGGTTGGCAGTTGATCATGAATGACTACAGTCGGGCAAAGGCTTATCACAGATGGTTCTACACTTAGAACCGTCTGTGATATATATCACAGACAGTTCTAAGTGTAGAACCGTCTGTAATAATCCCCTATATATACCCTCTGGCTAGGGTTTTCCATGTATTCTGCAGTTATTCTATATCTAAATCCCGATCTGCCTCCCCGAGCCCTCGCCGTCGCTGCCACCTCCCCGAGCCCTCGCCTCCCCGAGCCCTCGCCGGCCGCCTCCCCGAGCCCGTCGTCGCCGCCGCCTCCCCGAGCCCTCGCCGGTTGCCTCCCCGAGCCCGTCGTCGCCGCCGCCCCCTAGCTTCTGTTCTTCTGGTGATTTCAAATATCACCGGTCTTGTGAGTGAGTCTGTGATTTTTGTATGCAATCTGTGTGGGCTGTGCAAGTTTGTTAATCTTCTTTACATTACCTGGCACTGGGAAACATAGATTGCTTATGGGATATTTGGTTGCTCGATGATAACAAATATCATATACTGAGATTGGTTCAATCGGTCATTGAGCTCTAATAGCTATCATTATTGTCTTGTGACTCTGGAAGGCAGTGTCTAGACTTTGATATATATGCTTGTGAGTGAGTCTTGTTGTCTTGTGACTCTGGAAACATAGATTACTTATGGGATATAGCTGTCATTCAATCGGTTCATGCTATTTCAGATATTAGCACATTCATATGTTGATCTGTTGGGAATTTTGTTAAGTTGAAACATAAATTATTGAGCAAAGTTAATTTGGTTGGTCTTGCTTTTTTGAATACTGCAATCTGAATACATGCATGCTGAATATACTTTAATCTTGAGATTGTAGAGTTTGTATCTAGAGCTCAAAAGACCGAGTTTATTATTTGGCATAACCAATCAAGGAAGAGTATATGATTTAGTAGCGGGACGGCCAAGATTAATCTTGTGCAACCCTACAATTTGAGAGCACAAATTAATCAATTAAAACTAGAGCTTGTTGCTAGTCTTAATTGATACATGCCTTTTACATTGTCATACATATTCATGTTTAGAATGTTATTGATTCTATTATTGATGCTTGTTGCTTCATATTGCTACCATTATATATGTATATGTATGTATGTATATACACATATATATGTATTGTAATCGCCTATATTGAGCGAAATAGATAGATATTGCACTTTCGTATCTTATGGTATGGCACTTTCTTATCTTATCCTAATAGACCCACAAATTGAGCAACATGTCATCCGCTCATTCTTCAACACCATCGCCGGAGGCGTCCGCTCCAACATCAAGACGCCAAGGAAGAGGGCTATCGAAGAAGCCTGAGGGCCGATTTACCATCACACAGGTCGATGTAACTGGGGTCCCTCTCCTTCCTTGCAAAGCAGTAAGCGCATGGAGAAGCATGATCAGAATAGTTGCACGAGAATGAATTCAGATCACATTCAATTCATGGAAGGACGTGCCTGCGACTCGGAAACGTGAGCTGTGGACCGAAATTTTGGCATCGTTCGAGATCCTAGAAGAACACCAAGATGCCGTGCAACGACAAGCCTTGCTAGGGGCGTGCAAAGCATGGAAGAACTTCAAGAGCAAGCTTGTCAAGGACTACGTGGAGGAGGACAAAACACCCTTTCATAAATACCCATTCCTGGAACAACAATGGGAAGAGTTCAAGGCTTCGAAGACGACCGAAGATTTCATAAGTACAAGTGCGGCGCACAAGGCCCTCCAGGCAAAAAACACACACCCCACAGACTTGGCACAATTGGGTATGCAGGTAAAATCCCGCAGTGGAGGAGCGAGGATGACCAGGCAGCCCTGCAGGACATCGCCCCGCCATTTGCCAATATCCCGGATGAGCGCGCTCGAAATTGGATTAGAGCAAGGTCATCCACAACGACATCGGGGGATGTCTCCTTTCGAAACCCTGTAGACCAGCAAGTGTCCCAGCGCCTGGTAAGATATCGATCGAACTACGTAGCTTGTAATTACTCCACAACTTCGTACGAAGTGAAATGACATGTCGTGCTCTTGCAGGAAGAGCTGAGTTTTGAAACTACCCTGAGATCATTCCAGAGAACAAGGGAAAATGATATGCTCTCCGCGGCCCTGGGAAACAAGGAGCACCTGGGCCGTACGAGAGGCCTTGGCCTTTACGTTCCTTGAAAACATGGTTTCCAAGATGACTCCGACATGTATCGGCGCAGGAAGAGAAACAAAACCGAGCGTGACGCACGGCTACGAGAAGAGATCAAGGCATCTCTTAGAGAGGAGCTAATGGGTGAGCTGGCTCATGTAGTTAGAGATGAGGTGCGGAAACATACAGAAAGTCAGTAGGCCGCTGCCACCGCTCCTGTGCTAGCTAGCCCGCACAACCGTCCGAGTAGTTGCGTGTCCAATCTGACGCAAACCGATGCCAGATTTTCTGTGGACGACATCCTGGTAATAATTATTATCTCTCGAATGCTTGCTCCATTGATAGACCTATTCGACTAGCTAATTCTGTATCGTTATGTAGGAGCCTACGAAGTGCAGGCTCCAAGTGAGATATGCCTCTGTTCCTTTGCACGCTGCTTGGGGCCAAGCATATCCGTCTAGTATCGAGGCCATGCTGCACGATCAAGCTTTAGCGCCAGGCTTCACAAATGTTAATGTGGATGGTGTGCATGTCAATTTTGAGGTCGTCCCGCTACCGAAGCCCCCCAACGACGAGATCGTGACTCTAGGGCAGGCCATTGGAACATTCATCCAGTGGCCCAAAAGCGACACCTCCCTGGAGGCTTCTTCACCGGTGGCAGGACCAGAAGGGCAGTGCGAACCAGAGCAACATGCACTGGTGCCATCTCCACTACAAGACTTGTCTCCACCACCGCTAGCTGCACCGGTGCTATCTCCAAAGGTGCTATTCTCACCAGAGCAACTTGCACCGCTGCTACCTTTACAGTCGACTGCCATTAAGTTGACCTACAGCCGAGCCAGCAAGGGCAGCAAGGCGAGCAAAGGCAAAGCAAAGAAGACTAATGATGATATCCCGTACCTGCCATTGGCCCGCAAATTCATGCTTGGCCAGTCGTTGCTCGAGCCCAAGGTCCTCCAACCCCTAGCATATAGTTGCCTGCAATTGCACAAGTGGTATATGGAGCAGTCTAATAAGCCAGAGGGAGAACGGATCTCAAGTATCACTGTCAAATTCGCGCCGCATGATTTACATCACAATCTTCAAGAGTGTGCCTTCGTGGTCGCTTTTGAGGATTTATTCGATCTTTTCACGCTCAACGCTCTTGACGTCTCACTCATTCGATGCTGGACACTATAAGTGTGCACAATCACAGTCTCCGTTCATGTCATACCGATAAATGTCATATATAATTTGTTGCTTTCATGTGTATATGTATATGAGAGACCATGTGGTCGTGACTCCATGTGTATGATGAGTAATTGACAAAGGTTTAGGATAGTCGAGTTTGGTTTGTGAGGTCGGACCATGTCGTTGCACGGTGCAACGGGCTCGGTCAGACTTGGTCAAACCTGGTCAAAGGGATTAGGATGCGTATTATGTTGTTTTGACAGGTTTGGGCTTTATCATGCTTAATGTTGGTTCATCAATGCATTTATGCTTTCATGTATCGAGCGGTGCTATTTGACGTATTTGCTTATCTGTGTGACTGCAGGATGTCGAAGCGGAGTCGTGGTGAGACACGAGGTGACCGGACTAGACACAGGCGGTGTCGAGGTCAGAACGGTCGGATGTGTCGAAGACGGCGGAGATTCGATGCGGTTGCGAGTCGTGGACGACAAGGAACGCGGAAGCTTCCCGAAAGGTGCAGGAGGGGCGAAACGGGAATTTCGCAAGGCTGCACAGGTGGAAGTGGTTCCGTTCGGGTTTAGCCGGCGTAACGGGATGGAGACCCGTTAGCCAAGGGCTATAAATAGGTGGAGGGGGCTGCATGCCTCCTCATGGCTTTGGGAGAGAGTTAGGGTTTAGGTGAGTCAAAAGAAGCTTTGGAGAGGTTGTTTGCTTTGAGGCTTTAGTGGTTGTGTGAGACAGAGTATGTCTCCTTCGTAGCTACTCCTCTCTGTGTTGTGTTCCTTCCAAGATGCATGTGAGGCTCTTGGTGTTCTTGAGGATTGAGAGGGAGAGGATGGATTGAGAGTCTTGTAATCATTCCTCTGCTTGTAATCGTGTCATCGGGACTCCTTGTAATCCTCTTTTGATTTGGAATGAAGATCCTGAAGTTTTATCTCTCGTGCTCTCTGCTCTGTTCTTCGTTCCTTACTTTGGATGATTTCTTGACTTTTTGAGTTTCTTGTTGTTCCTTACTCTAGAGGTGCAAAATGGGTTGCTCTATGTTGGGATGTTGCCCCAAGATCATTTGATCGATTTTCCCAAGAGCTAATCTCAATTAAATTCTGATTTGGTGTTTTGACCTCCTCTGTTCTTGTTTTGCATTTCTAGGGTTTGAGGTAGATTTTAATTCCCTTGGCAAGTTGGCTTGAAATTTGGCATGGAGAATCCTGAGACTATCCATTAGGTATCTGCCAAGTTTCATAGTCAAAGGATCAGAGATGGAGTGGCAATTTGGGTTTTTGGGATGCTTCCTATATTTCTCAAGTCCTTCGTTAAAATCTGAGATTCATGAGTTTCTGTTGATTTCCTATGCAATTTGTATCCCCTATGATGTTTAGATTAAGACTTTGGTGTCTTGGTCTGAAAAGGAAAGGATCTCTTCTTTCATCCTCTTGAATTTGGCAAAAATATGAAAATCAGGGTTTCAGTCGGCCTGTGCTATTTTCTGGTCAGACCAACCGATTTGACCGGGTTATACTTGGCGGTCTGGTCGGGCCGAAAGTGGCGGTCTGACCGGCCTTATGGGACCGGTCTGACCGGCCCCCAGGCGGTCCAACCGGACTTCAGCCAGCGGTCTGTCCGGCCCTATGCACCGGTCTGACCGGCCTTCAAGCAGCGGTCTGACCGCCCCTCTCTCCTTGCATTCTGTGTTTGGTGGTTCTCTTGGGTGTTCGCCTTGGTTCTTTCTTTCGATTTCCAGTGAGGTTCCAGAGAAATTATTTCCTGCTTCATAGCAGTGTCTTGCTATTGGATAGGAAGTTCTTTTAGTGGATACTTGGGTGGGGGCGTAACTTTTAATTGATCGACATTCACCCCCCCTCTGTCGCCATTTCGGTCCAACAATTGGTATCAGAGCCGGTTAGCTCTAATCAATAGATCTTAACCGGTCTCAAGAGCCATGGCGACAGACAAGTACTCCACCAAGCTGCCCATTTTCGATGGCATGGATTAGCCCTTCTGGAAGAGCCGAATGGAAACATACATCCAGGCTCAGGGGTATGCCATCTGGCGCAAGGTGAAGGTCTGGTTCGTTGTTCCTGCCGATGAGAACATCAATGCCGGGAACATGGCTGATGTTGAGGCAAACGCAAAGGCAAAGAACATCATAACCCAGGGCCTGAGTCGTAGCGAGTTTGATCGCGTATCTCATCTTTCGTCCGCCTTCGAGATCTGGGAGACCCTGGATGCATACCATGAGGGCACCACCCAGATTAAGACGGTGCGACAAGACCAGTTCAAGCGGGACTATAACAAGTTCAAGATGCTTGCTGGTGAATCACTGGATGAGTGTTTTGCGCATTTTCACAAAATCTTGAGCAACCTCCGAGCGGTCGGTCTCACATACCCCGACGCGGATAATGCTCGTCAGATGCTCGCGGCTCTCGACCTGCGTGTGTGGGAGATGAAGGTGACTACCATCAAGGACACCACGGACCTCTCGACCTTGGCTCTTGACGCGCTGTACTCGCGCTTCAAGACTCACGAGATTGACATAGTCTCTCGTAGGTCGAAGTCACAGTCGATGGCTCTAGTCACCGATCCCACTTCTGCTTCTGGTTCATCTTCCGACTCTCCTTGCGGTTTCTCCATTGCTGCTCTCTGTGACATAACCGATGATCAGTTAGAGCAGCTCACGGATGAGCAACTGGCCCTCCTTGCTCGAAGATTCTCCCATGCTTACAAGGGGAGGAGGGACAGAAAGAGAGGACCCGTAATTTGCTTCGAGTGTGGTGGCCCCAACCACATTCGGGCAAACTGCCCCAAGCTGGAGAAAGGCAAGAACGACTACGGCGGTTCGGGCAAGAACGACTACACCGACAAGAACTGCAACAAGAAGCCTCCAGCGCACCCTCAAGGCAAGAAGAAGTTCCGTGACTTTGGGAAGGCCAAGAAGCTCTTCCACCGCGTCCTCACCGCCTTCGACGACCTCGACCTCAGTGAGGTGGAGGGATGAAGCGACGACGATGGGATGGGTGACCAAGATCCCAAGGGCGGCGACGACTTCTCCGGCATGTGCTTCATGGCCCTTGAGGGCGAACTGAGCGACAACGAGCTATACTCCGACTCGGACGAGGTATGCCCCCCTACGACTAGCTCAATCATGCTTTTCTTAAGCTAGGTGGATTTCATGCTAGAGCTAGGGCTAGGTGTACTGAGTTGGAGAAGGAAGTAGATAGATTGTCACTAGAGATTATTGCTCTTACATCTGCTCTCTCTAGTGATGATTGTGATACATGCTGTGCTCTGTTGGGTGACATGGAGAAATTAAGGACTTCGCATGATAGTCTGTCCTCTGAGCTTGACGTTGTTAAGGTGGAGAACATTAGTCTTCTTGCTGAGCTTGAGATGAGTAGAGTAGCGCCTATTTCATCTACTACTGTTGAGACTAGTGCATGCACCTCATGTGAGGATAAGGACAATGCGTTTAGAGGTCTTTATACCATGTTGCTAGATCTGCCCGAGTCATGTGAAAACTGCAATAATATGAAGATGAACCTAAAACGGGCAGATCACAAGATTGCTGAGTTGAGTGCTTCCTTGCTTGAGCCGATTGCTTCATGTTTAAACTGTCCTAAGCTAACTGCTGAACTTGAATCTGTCTCAAAACAGTTTCAAGAAATGATTGACACTAATAAGAAAATGGCTCAATTTGTGACTAAGGACCTTGTTAGCTCACCATGCATTAGTTGTGATAAACTAAAACTTGAACTCGTTGCTTTGAATGAACAATGTGTGAAGCTAACTAAGGCTGTACTAGAGAAGCCATCAAATCATTGTGATGTGATTGCTGAGGTGGGGGAGAAGCCCCAAGGTAAGGAGGAGACGCCTAGTGACGTGAACCAACTGGCTAGTAGTAGGATTGTCCCCTCAGAGTCGGCTGTGCGTGCACAAGCCATCCTTTCCTCTACTGTTGGTTCTTCTTCTGCTCCCTTACCCTCTGCTGTTCCCTCTTCTCCCTGCTCTTCTTGCACCTCTCTCTTTCGGGAGTGTCAGTACCTTATGAACACTCTCGAGAGGTTTGTAGATGGCAAGAAGAAGTTGAATCTTATTCTAGACCAGTCCAAGATTTGCAAGTTTAATCAAGGTCTAGGATATGATTTCTACGAGGACATTAGGAATCATCCTCCTGCTATTCTCAGACCCACAGTAGGAGGTGTGATCGAGGTTGAGCCCAGATCTGATGAAGTCAAATTCAAGTCTGCGGGCTTTGTCCAGGGGATTTCTGACAGCAAGGTGCTTCCACCTGCTGCTTCGGCCTCTCAGAAGGCGAAGCCTCCCCGTGCTACTTCTATCTCTCAGAAGGTGAAGTATCACTGCACCTTCTGTCAGAAGGATGGACATTCAGTCGATAGATGCTTCCGGCGCGCCAAGATCACGCGTAGAGACCGTGTTGAGTCTCTTAGGCGTATTCAGGGTCAGCCCTAGACCGTGAGTGCACCTAAGACCAACATGAGGTCCAGGTTTGTTTCTGATGGGTTTGGGCAGCATCGAGGACTTGGTTTTTCTGAGTTTTCTGTTTTTCGTCCTCATGCTCCCTTTGGTCGTAACTTCCGCCGTTCTGAGGGTACATCTCATTTTCCCCATTGAGATGGTTACCTGCGGTGTGATCGGCATGTTGCCAGTGCTCCGACTCGCTCTCCCGTAGCAGTCGGGCCTAGCAACAGCTTCAGGTCTGCTCACAGACCTTCTGCTTCGAGCAACAGAGAGCGTAGGGTAGATAGAAGTCAGTCGTGTGTGGCTACTTCTTCTACTCGACGTGTTGTTCAGTATTGGGTGCCAAAATCACTTCTGATTTAACCCAGTACCGAGACCTTACTCTCTTGTTGACTCAGGTTCGCCGGGCAGGGAAGGGAAAGGTTTGGCACGTTGACTCCGGGTGTTCACGACACATGACCGGAGATTCACGGTGGTTTTCTTCCCTTGCCCGTGCTCCAGGTGATGAGATGATCACCTTCGGAGATGCTTCATCTGGGCACGTCATCGCCAAAGGTACTGTGCGCGTTAATGATTCTTTCATTTTGAAAGATGTTGCCTTGGTTAGTATGCTGCAGTATAATTTGCTTTCGGTTTCTCAGCTTACCGGTGACGGTTTCGAGGTGAGCTTTAAGAAAAACAATTGCAAAATTCTTGATTCTTCGGGTTGTCTGGTTTGCGGGATTTCTCGTTTTGGGAGGATCTTTCGTGCTGATTTTGTTGAGTCTTCTGGCGATCCTCTCAAGTGTTTAGTTGCTTCTGAGTCCCGCGACCCTTTTTTCTGGCATAGGAGACTTGGCCATATAGGCTTTGATCATTTGACTCGAGTTAGCGGCCATGATCTCATTCGTGGTTTACCGAAACTAAAGATGGTGAAAGATCTTGTTTGCGCTCCATGCCAGCACGGCAAGATGGTTGTCGCTTCCCATCCTCCGGTCATAGTTACTATGACCGATGCACCAGGACAGCTGCTCCATATGGACACAGTTGGACCAGCTCGAGTACAGTCAGCAGGAGGGAAGTGGTATGTTCTTGTTGTGGTCGATGACTTCTCGAGGTATTCTCGGGTGTTTTTCTTAGCCTCGAAGGATGAGACGTTTACCCATTTTCGGGGTTTGTTTAGTAGGCTTTCTGTTGAGCTCCCGGGTGCCTTACGAGCGATCCGCAGTGACAATGGCACGGAGTTCAAGAATTCCTACTTCGAGAGATTCTGTGGTGAGACAGGTGTAGAGCACTAGTTCTCTTCTCCATACGTCCCACAGCAGAATGACGTAGTGGAGAGGAAGAATCGTACCTTGGTCGAGATGGACAGGACAATGCTCGATGAGTACTCTACACCGCGAAAGTTTTGGGCTGAGGCTATAGCCACCGCGTGCCATGTTTCTAATCGAGTTTTTCTTCGAGCACACTTGCATCGCACTTCTTATGAGCTTAGATACGGGCGAAAGCCCAGTGTCTCTCATTTTCGGGTGTTTGGTTGCAAGTGTTTTATTCTGAAGTCCGGGAACCTAGACAAGTTCGAGTCACGCTCTTGTGATGGTATCTTTCTAGGTTACTCGCCTTCTTCGCGGGCTTATAGGGTCTGGAACTGCGAGTCTAGTAAAATGATAGAGACCTGTGAGGTGACCTTTGATGAGGCCAGTCCGGGGACTAGGCCCGACAGCTCAGGTTCTTTAGAGCAGTCCAAGACCATCTTTGTGGATGATGAGGACGATGGAGATGAGGGTTGTCTACCCGATCCAGTTCTCCATCCACCCCTTGAGGTGTCTTCTTCCACCGCACCTCGAGGCGATCAGCTCATGCCTTCAGCTTCCTCAGGAGCTAGTGGCTCTGTTCCTACCTCGTCAGCTCACGAGGTAGAGGCCACTTCTTCATCTCATCATGGACCTCCTCGACATATCCAGAAAGCTCATCCTTCAGAGCAGATGATCGGAGACCTTTTCGAGCGTGCCACCCGCTCAAAATCTGGCTTATCTCAATTCTGTCTCCATTCTGCTTTCATTGCCTCCTTTGAGCCCAAAGATGTTTCTCATGCTCTTTCCGACGAGTCTTGGGTAAATGCCATGCATGAGGAACTAGAAAATTTTGAGAGAAACAAGGTCTGGTAGCTTGTCGAGCCCCCGCGATGTCACAATATCATTGGGACTAAGTGGGTGTTCAAGAACAAGCAAAGTGAGGATGGAGTCGCCATTCGAAACAAGGCTAGACTGGTAGCTCAGGGCTTTTCTCAGGTTGAGGGTCTAGACTTCGAGGAGACCTTTGCCCCTGTAGCTAGACTTGAAGCCATTAAAATTCTGCTTGCCTTTGCAGCTTCTAAGGGTTTCAAGCTTTACCAGATGGATGTTAAGAGTGCCTTCCTTAATGGATTCATTGAGGATGAAGTCTATGTGAGACAGCCTCCTGGTTTCGAGAACCCCAAATACCCAAACCATGTCTACAAGCTTTCCAAAGCTCTGTATGGACTTAAGCAAGCCCCTCGTGCTTGGTATGAGAGGCTTAAGTCCTACTTGTTGAGTCATGGTTTCGAAATGGGTAAAGTAGACAAGACATTGTTCATCCGTAGGTTTGGCAACGACCTTCTGCTCGTCCAGATCTATGTTGATGACATTATCTTTGACGGCTCTTCTCATGCTCTGGTTTCACAGTTCTCAGATGTCATGAGCACCGAGTTTGAGATGAGCATGATGGGTGAGTTGACCTTCTTCCTTGGCTTCCAAATCAAGCAGACTCGGGAGGGTACTTTTCTGCATCAGGGCAAGTACACTCGTGACCTCTTGAGACGCTTTGACGTGAGTGATGGTAAGCCTGTGTCAACTCCAATGGCTTCTACGGCCTATCTTGACCCAGATGAGGATGGCGAGCCAGTTGATCAGAAGGAGTATCGCAGTATGATCAGCTCCCTTCTTTACCTCACTGCCTCGAGACCGGACATACACTTCTCCGTGTGTCTGTGTGCTCGGTTTCAGGCTTCTTCTCGCGTTTCTCACCGCCAGGCAGTGAAGCGCATCTTTCGGTACCTTCGAGCTACCATTGACTATGGTATCTGGTACTCTTCATCTTCCTGTCTTTCCTTGAGAGCCTTCTCGGACGCAGACTTTGCTGGCTGTAGGATAGATAGGAAGAGCACTTCTGGCACCTGCCAATTCATTGGCACTTCTCTCGTTTCTTGGTCTTCGAGGAAGCAGTCCGGTGTTGCACAGTCCACCGTAGAGGCAGAGTACGTTGCCGCAGCCAGTTGCTGTAGCCAGGTACTTTGGATGGTTTCGACCCTACTGGACTTTGGGTTAGCTCTAGACAGTGTTCCACTCTTCTGTGATAACACGTCTGCGATTAATATTGCTAAGAACCCAGTGCAGCACTCTCGGACCAAGCACATTGATATTCGCTATCACTTCCTTAGAGACCATGTAGAGAAGGGTGACATAGTGCTCCAGTTTGTAGAGAGTGACCACCAGTTGGCTGATATCTTCACAAAGCCTTTGGATAGCTCGAGGTTTTCAGCTCTGCGGGGAGAGCTTGGGGTGGTTTGTCCTTATGGACTGATGTGAGGGGGAGCTTTGTGCTTTGCTGCTTTATTATATTGATTATGCTCTTAGTCTTATCTGTTGCATTACATTTTGGGTGCATTGGGATAGTCCTTCTAGCATAGGTTAGAGTGTTTCTCTAGTCTAGCTGCTTAGTCTCTTTCTCTCATCTTGTGATCTAGGGTTCTGCTCTGTTAGCCGCTTCTCCTGTTTCACTAGGTTGAGCCCACTCACTGCTTTTAGGTTCTAGCGAGGGTCGGGCCACCCTCGGATAGACAGGGTACGTGTTTGCTCCTTAGTGTGCTAGATTACCGGCTAATAGTCCTAGATTCATGTGGGGTAGATGAGAGTCAGTCTGAGCCATAGTATCCTCTATATCTTATCTATGTTTTAAGGACTGCCTGTTTATGTTTTCTTTGCCAGCTTCTCGATTTTATTTGCTTTGGTTCAAGGGGAGTTCATTTGGGAGCTTCTGGAGCTTAATATTGACTTAACTCAACTTGAACTAAAAGTTGCGTCTCATGTTGAGGGGGAGCTGGATTTTCTTGCATTGCATATCATTTCGCATTGTAATATAACTACATTGAGCCTTGATTATTATCCTGTTATGACATGTTTACAATGCATTACACCTTGCCATGACCTGTGCTTACTGGCTAGCTTGATCATGTCTTTATATGTGTAGTTTAGTCTTTGCCATGATTAATTGCTTAAAACTGCACAACTTGAATTAACTCATGTCATGTTAGCATTTGAGACTAGTCTGCCTTTAGTTATCCTTTTATGATTCATGCCATGTCAAATAGGCTGAGTTGAGTCTTGAATCTTTGTTGGGCTTTAGATTGAGCTATGCTAGTTTCTTGATGAAGCATGAGTTAGTACAATCTTCTAAAGAAAGCAAAACGATCTCTTTTGTGCGAAAAAACTGATTTCACCAATTCTTTCTCATAAGACGGCTTGCCATTGCACTAGGCATGAACTCAGGGGGAGTTTTGGATGACCTAGATCATCTTCTTAAGCTTATCGCTTGAAGTGGTCGCATAAGGCTTGAGATCTAGCACATGACAAAACAAAAAATCTGGTTGGAAACAATCATGAGATTTCAAAAGAAAAACTTGTCAAATGTGCTAAATTTGCTTAATTATCAAAATGTACAAGTACTTGAACAATTGTCTCATTCTTGAACTTGTAGCACTCTAATTAACTCAATACTAACTTCTTGGTTCCGCTTAGCTTATTGACATGGCCTGCATCATCCTTGGATACCTTTAGCTAGACTATAATCATGAATGACTTGACATGCTAAGCATTTCAATTAAATTTCAGATTGTGATCTTTCGGCTTAGCTTGATTATACATATCTTGTCATGATCTTGATAGCTTACTTATGAGTTATGGCTTGGTGTAGTACTCATTTGGTCAAATTGGATAATTCTCATGGCTCTAAATGCTTAGAATAAACATACTTCAGCCATTTCATCCAATGACATATCATTTTCTCTCCTTTGCATCTTGATGTGTTTATTGCCAAAAGGGGGAGAATATTGGAGAAAACGTTCTTTTGGGAGCGTTCTAGAGCTTTGGAGAAAAATTTGCTCTTTCTGTTGTTGCTCTAGTGTTCTTTCTGTCGACATGGTCATTAGCTTCATTCTCTTCTTGTGGACCATGTTGGACTCTTCAAATCAAACTCTACTTCATGCTTTTTCTGTGTTTGTCAATATACTTATCAAGGGGGAGATTGAGAGACCATGTGGTCGTGACTCCATGTGTATGATGAGTAATTGACAAAGGTTTAGAATAGTCGAGTTTGGTTTGTGAGGTCGGACCATGTCGTTGCACGGTGCAACGGGCTCGGTCAGACTTGGTCAAACCTGGTCAAAGGGATTAGGATGCGTATTATGTTGTTTTGACAGGTTTGGGCTTTATCATGCTTAATGTTGGTTCATTAATGCATTTATGCTTTCATGGATCGAGCGGTGCTATTTGACGTGTTTGCTTGTCTGTGTGACTGCAGGATGTCGAAGCGGAGTCGTGGTGAGACACGAGGTGACCGGACTAGACATAGGCGGTGTCGAGGTCAGAACGGTCGGATGTGTCGAAGACGGCGGAGATTCGATGTGGTTGCGAGTCGTGGACAACAAGGAACGCGAAAGCTTCCCAGAAGGTGCAGGAGGGGCGAAACGGGAATTTCGCAAGGCTGCACAGGTGGAAGTGGTTCCGTTCGGGTTTAGCCGGCGTAACGGGATGGAGACCCGTTAGCCAAGGGCTATAAATAGGTGGAGAGGGCTGCATGCCTCCTCATGGCTTTGGGAGAGAGTTAGGGTTTAGGTGAGTCAAAAGAAGCTTTGGAGAGGTTGTTTTCCCAAGAGCTAATCTCAATTAAATTCTGATTTGGTGTTTTGCCCTCCTCTGTTCTTGTTTTGCATTTCTAGGGTTTGAGGTAGATTTTAATTCCCTTGGCAAGTTGGCTTGCAATTTGGCATGGAGAATCCTGAGACTATCCATTAGGTATCTGCCAAGTTTCATAGTCAAAGGATCAGAGATGGAGTGGCAATTTGGGTTTTTGGGATGCTTCCTATATTTCTCAAGTCCTTCGTTAAAATCTGAGATTCATGAGTTTCTGTTGATTTCCTATGCAACTTGTATCCCCTATGATGTTTAGATTAAGACTTTGGAGTCTTGGTCTAAAAAGTCCTCTTGAATTTGGCAAAAATCTGAAAATCAGGGTTTCAGTTGGGCTGTGCTGTTTTCTGGTCAGAGCAACCGGTCTGACCGGGTAATACTTGGCGGTCTGACCGGGCCGAAAGTGGCGGTCTGACCGGCCTTATGGGACCGGTCTGACCGGCCCCCAGGCGGTCCAACCGGACTTCAGCCAGCGGTCTGACCGACCCTATGCGACCGGTCTGGTCGGCCTTCAAGCAGCGGTCTGACTGCCCCTCTCTCCTTGCATGCTGTGTTTGGTGGTTCTCTTGGGTGTTCGCCTTGGTTCTTTCTTTTGATTTCCAGTGAGGTTCCAGAGAAGTTATTTCCTGCTTCATAGCAGTGTCTTGCTATTGGAGAGGAAGTTCTTTTAGTGCATACTTGGGTGGGGGCGTAACTTTTATTTGATCGACATTCCCTCCCCCTCTGTTGCCATTTCGGTCCAACGGTATAGACACATGCTGACTAGAGCTAGAGAAACCAAATCATCGTCGATTGGTTTCTTGGACTCACACTTGGTCGCCAGGAGTACCATCGACCAGGAGTCATCTGTCGTCGAGAGGTACATTGCAGCAACACTGCTGCAATACCGCAATAAGAATATGTACTTATGCCCTTCCATCAGAACTATCATTGGATTTTAATAGTAATTGTACCAAAATAGAACAAGGTATATTACCTTGATTCCCTAAGTAAGAATAAAATGGACTTCCCAGTTGTCAGCCAAGTACTCGATAGGTAAGTACATTTTCTCCATACATACCTATATTGTACTTTTTCTTTCCTTCTGAATGACTAAGGTTAACCTTTTCGAATCACGTAGGGCGTTCGCGATGTACATTGCAATGGGAGGTGTCTCGAAGCAAGGGGCCAAAGGCCTGACACATGCTCGAGATTTTAAGGTATTCGCTATTACACATTAATCAATCCAATGCAACAGTTGGTAGTAATTGTAAGAGCCCAGATATTAATATCCGGATTCCTCTGTGATTCCACCGCACTATTCCCTGGATCAGTAGATAGTGCTCACAGATTACAGTTCTAAATATCAAAATACATATCATGCGGAAGCGTAATTAAAATAATAGACTTACTCATGGGCCGGATAGGCCGAAATCATAAAATTGCAGCAGCGGAAGAACGAAGCACACAGGTGGGACCTTCAGGACATGCCCACAGGCAGCCAACTGGAGGTGCGCGACCTAGCCCTTGACATCTTCATCTTCTCTGCCAGCTTGTCCAATCTTGTTGCTGAGGCGAGGTGATTTGATTCCTGATTCTGTATTTTGTCGCAAAAGCGAGCGTGAGCACTCCGACCCCGTGCTCCGCGAGCCAATACACATAATGCAAATAAATAGTATGCATGGCTTAACAAAGGAGAGGCTCGGGTTGTTTTATTCGCCATAAAACGCGTCTAGTAGCATTTCTATTATTATATCCTATTGTTGTTTTTGTGACCTAAAGACTCCTCACCGCAAATGACATCATTGACTTAATCCACCAAAGACTCACGCTCTTTATTCACTGCTGTCTAAGACTCCCAATAGCGATTGCCATAATTGACTTAATCCACCGAAATTACACTTTCTTTATTGAGTGCTCTCTAAACTCCAAACAACATGTGTCATCCTCTATTCAATCCACTGATCATATTCTTTCTGTATTGGTTGCTGTCTAAAACTCCAAACAGCGAATATCATTATTTATATAATCCACCAATCATGCCCTCATTGCTGCCTAAGACTCCAAGCAGTGAGAGTCATCATTTATTTAGATCCACCAATATCTTTTGTATTCTAAAATCCAATCTTGTGGTTGCTAATCATCAACTCTTCATTTCTAAATTCTAATGACTATCCAACATAATTGCTTTTAAATCCACCGAAATCCTTCGTATCGGGACTTCCTAATAATTCAATCCTTTTGTTATTGATCCAAAACCATAATTTGTTCTCCCAATAATTAATCTTATTTTCTACTATCTATTTCTAACAAATTCACTAGTATACATCCACCAAGAATATCAATGATTAAGTCTACGACTCACTAGGATACATCCACCAAGAATATCATTGATCAAGATTATAATCCAATAATTGTTATCATTCCTCCAATATTCCTAGAAATTTAATTCATCCATCTAGTATTTGATCCAATCCTGTTTACCCCATTACTGCCATCATCTTCCAAGAATTTATATTAGTTATCAGTGTTGTAATCCCGCAATTACCTTTGCATCCCTAATACTCCAAAAATCATTTAAATCATCTATCTAACCTATATACTCATTTAGACTCCACCAATTTACTTCTCCCAGATCCCACACTATCATTTCCCTTTTTTAATTGACCTGAGTCCACCAATATCTTTATGTTTTTACCACAAACTTCCATCTCCTTTACTCATGACCCTGTTTATTCCACCCACATTTTATTTTGTAAGAATAGAAATGCCACTATTTGAAATACAATACATAAAATTTCCTGAGACCTAGCAGCTTTGGCACAAAACATAATGTTCAAGGAATATTAACATGATTTTTCATACATATGGCATCACACCTTATGCCTAATAACACCATAATTTTGCCATACATATGGCATCACACCGTATAACACCTTTCAGCGTTATAGCCGCTTAACTTATCACTGGGACAACACCCAGGACAACTCAAATCAGGGCTTTCCACTGCCCTCCACTTTTCCATCCCACCCACAAAACATTTTGAAATAGAACTATATCTGGTTAAGTTCCCACGTCCGCCCTTGACCGTGGGCACGGCTATTCGAATAGTTTTGACTCTGCAGAGTTTGCACACTTTACCCACAAGAGACAGTTCACTCGTTGCCCCACACGATTCCTTGGCCGTGCAGTTGAGCAAACCATCACAGTAACCGTTCAATGTACCTCGCCCCTTCCATCATCTCAACCCTATGAGCCTGTCCCGCTTGCGGCAGGTCTCATAGGTTGTGCGGCGGTTCCCCTCCTATGCGTCTAGTAGCTGGCTACCCACACTACTAGCCCGCCGCAGAAGAACTTCACCCTCCGCGGGTGCCCCATTCAAGCCGTCACCTAGACCGCCACTTGCACTACCTCACCTCCTCCACCGATGACGGTGACTTTCGGGGTCCGGTAAATCTACTAAGCCAAGTTGTACTTTACAGACTTGTGGTTGTACTGTTTTACATAGGAGGTCATGACAAGATTCAGTCCTTAGTGGTATCTGGGCGGTTCTACCACAAACCACACTCTCGTGCACACCTGCACCATACCCCCGAACCATCCGCCCAGATAAATAAGCAATTTGAGGTTTTTGGGAATATAAAATAACCATATCCAACATACACCAGTCATTAACACCATGACTGCCCAACCAATTTTTCTCAGGATTAAAAGTGATGCTTGGCGCTCTCGCACCCATGAGTATCTAAACAATACTAAGCATGGCATATAATTTCGGACTTATTTTCGAAAGGTTACTATTATAATTTTGCTAGGGCGACAAGGTTCACACATTCAAATATTCCAAAGGAGGTGTAATATTATTCAAGGTAAACAGTAGGCATGTAACTAGAATATTAAATTATCATGTATTTGCATATAACATAACAGCATGCAATTTGTTAATTTAAACCAAAATAATTTGCAGAAAATGTAGGTTCAACATGATCAAAGTATTGACTCGCCTGGAGCGGTTTACCGCGGTCTTGGGCTCACTCAAAACTATCTCATCTGATGGTCTCGAGCTTCTGGTCTTTATCTTCACCTTGATCTTGATCTCGCCTGATACATTGATTCTTCGGGGCTCCAGTTTCTAACTACGCAATAAGCGTCTGAATCCAAATAAAAGCAAATAACTTAAAAGATCCAAATAAACCCAATGGAACTCGATTAGCTTTTACTATGATTGAACGGTGATTTGAGGTTGGTTGGGCATGGGGTATTTGACGGAGTCAAAGAGGGCTGGAATGAGGTGATATACGGCTAATGGAGATTTGTCGAGATAAACGCTAAGGAATGTTTATGATGAAAGAATATTCATGGGAATATCCTACTTCAGTTTTGGCAGACGGCTAGGTATAGTCGATGATAGGTTACCATAACTCCGACTTTAGCTTACTAATTTCTTTTATTATTTTCATTTTATATTTATCAAGGAAGTTCCCTGGGCTATGTTAGATTTATGGGCAGACGTACGTGTTTAGCTTATGGGGTCAATCTTTAGAGTCTATATTCCTAGCAATTTAAGTGGTGATGTTCTAGGGGATTCTATTTACCATTTATGCAAATTATTCTTTGAATGCTTATTTCAATAATTTATGTAAGCATATGGGTATTTATTTATCTGTCTGGTGTTTTTTTTACAGTAAATTTTTAGTATATTTTTATTTACTGCTCATTTGCGATTATAAGTCATCCATCAGATTATAAGCTGGTGATATTATTTCAATGTCCGATATTCCAAGAGCATTATATATTAACATCAATTACAACCTTTTTAATTAAAAGTACTCCGAGAATCAACTGTCTTTTATATTTTGTTCTTTTACCTAGCATCCGGCATAATTTAGTCCTAGTTAACTTCTATTCACATCGGGTCGAGCTTGCTACTCATAGCTTTATTTCACTACACATGTTGACTGAATATATATACTGTTGAGATTTATTTACTGGCGGCATTTTAAATACTATGGCATACTACTACTAGGGGTATTCTTTTATCTAAGGCCTTACTTTTATAGCTAAACATGATATCCAATAACGGTATGAAAATTTGGGTAATTAACCAAAGCCACTTTTCTTTATTAATGCATTTAATTATTAATTAGATTTAGGTCAAGTACTAAAGGCAGTTAGTTGTTCATACATGATAATTAATCTAATATTAAATCTTAGACAATGCTATTCATGCCTTATTTAAATTTATTAGCTCCTTGGATAAATTTCTAACTTTCCTTAATTATTTTCTAATTGAAATGGCTCAACGGCAGTAAAACCAAAAAGGTGGCCGAAATAGGATTCGAACTCGGGACTGCCTGTGTAGCGGATGGTTGGGGCTAACCAACCGAGCGGCCACTTGTTTGTGAAAACAGAGGGAAGATAATTTACAAAAGGCGACACAAGAACGGAGCTCCAAAACAGAGCACTCAGCCGGCCGAACAGGGGAAGTGGCGGCGCGCAACCAGCGGCGATGTCGCCGGCGCCGGGAGGCCAAAGAGGCAGCGGTGATGGATGAAATGGGGTCCTAGGAGGCCGGAGATCTCACAGTGTGCCGTGGTGGGAGCTGCAGAGAAGTAGGGTGGCTCGGCACGGTTCTCTCCGGCGGAGGCGCGGGGGTGGTATGGTGCGACGGTGCCGGCGTGGAGGAAGGAGAAAATGGGCTGGGCACGAGCAATGAGGGGTCACGGGGATGCTCACCATGCTATTTGCCGAGTCGGGGATCGCCCTCAGCGGGCCGGCGACGTGCACGGCGGCGGCGCGGAGGAGGTCACCGTGGCGGGGGTTGCTCGGGTGACGGGAGGCCCGGGCGGCTGTTGGGGAAGCTTCACGGCGCCGAGGGCTTGCTCCCAATGTGAGGAATCGAGTTGGCGTGGACCGAGGAGGAGACGGCGGCGGAAGCGGCGGTTTCGGCCGGAGGTGAGGAAGAACGTTGCCGCGGCGAGCTCGAGTCACCAGAGTCCAATTACTCGCGGGAGGAGGGAGAAGGCTTCAGGGGGCTAGCCGTGACGGGGTCAGCTTGCGTGGGCTCTGCCGGTGTGGCCGGAGCGGCGTGAGGCGCGGCGTCGGGCGCAACTGTTTTGGAGAGAGGAGAAGGGGGCAAGGGAAATGGAAGGAGGCTGCTCGGGCTTCTTATGCGCGCCAGGTTGGAGTAGAGCCGGGGCGTGGGCGCGAGGACCGGGCGGCGGAGAGGTCCACCGGTATGGACCGGCGCGGGGCTCGACGCGGGAGGCGTGCAGGGCAGCGAGACGGCAGGCGCGCGGAGGGGACGGGACGAGCGGCGAAGGGACAGAGCAGGCGCGCAGAGCCGAGAGCAACGGAAAAAGAGGGAGGAGGCGACGCGGAAGGAGCTCGACCACAGGAAACGAATGGCGGAGGAGGAAGGAGAGGCGCGGGCGCTGCAGGGCGAGGAACGAGGCGACGTGGAGCAAGCACAGCCAGGAGGCAGGGAAAAGAAAAGGGAGCAGAGGAGGAAGAAAAAGAGGAGAGGGCGCCGGGCAGAAAAAGAGGAAAAAAAGGAAGAGAGAATAGGGAAAGGTGGGGCCCACCTGGAAGTGAAAAATATATGCCAGGGCACTGATATGAAATTTTGATTTTTGATTTGATCTTTAATTTGCATTAAAATTTACTGATTTTTGGAATTTTGCATGTTATTTAAAAATTTAAGTTTTTATTTAAATCTTGTATCTAATTTTGGATCTTCAATTTAAGTCTTGGTTCAACTACAAAATCTAATAGTCTTCTATTCTTAATTAAATTTTGTAATGAATTGTTTATACAAATTTTGAATGCCCAATCTTGGGTTTTTGTATGCTATTTAAATTAAAAGATGGAATTTTTAGTTTCATCTTATTGCCTTGGATTTGAATCCAAGATTTTTGGTATTTTGATCCTTAGAGTTTTAACTCCCCAAAATTATTTCTTATCCTTTATCATCATAATTCTTATTTGTATTTGAAATTTATTCCCAGTTTTTATTTTGCTCAGCGCAAAATTCGGGAAAACCCAAATAAGATTTTAAGCCAAAAATTCAAATGCCAATAAGATGCAAATAAAAGTTTTAAATTACTCCAAATTTCCAACATCTAATTTTTAGGATGTTACAAACCTACCCCTCTTAAATGAATCTCGACCCCGAGATTCCGGTAGAGCAGAAAGAATGGAGGTAGGTTATATTGGCTAGCAATGGGTTTCGGGGTGTTGCTCGACGTATAGTTCCTTAGCCCCACAGAGAGATAAAAGCTGCACAATAGGGGTTAGCACTTGGAGAAGTCAAAAGAGAAGAGAAAAACCTTGTTCTTTGATTTTGTTGTCTTCATGTCATCGTAGAATGGAGTGGTTGCGGCGTCTGTTGGACATATGGTTGTTATAGCATTCACACTGATAGGTGGGTAGCAATGGTCTGTGCCTTAGGGATAGAAAGCCTTAGGATTGCAGATGTGACTATGGACATATCTATATGGTGGTCTTTTGTCCTTATCATTGTAAGGCTCCTGGTTTTGCAAGTCTTCTTGTACTGGTTCGATTACCTCTAAGTCCAGGTTGTTGCAGTCCCATGGTTATACTTCATAGTATTTCCTTGGCAGTTCTGTCTCTTCTACTACCCCCCTTAAATAAATGACGATTGTCATTACGGTTGGCGGCAAATTGATCTATGGGCTGTCTAGGTAGGTAAGGAAAGAATGTTGGTAGGACGACGTCTCGAATCTTGGTTCTTGTGCCGGTTGACGCTTGTAGTTTGGAAGGTTGTGGAAGCTTCACTCATCTTTGATCGCCTTGGTTTTGGCTATCTAGCACCTTGCTTTTGCGGACTCGATGGGGGTTTTTCAGCAGGAGATGAGAGGGAATAGCATGAGGTAAGGGTTGAGTCGTGGAGATAAGGTGATCTAACCCATGCAAATTTTAAAAGAGCACTCCCACGGAACTGGGGTGATACAAAATCTCACAAACTTTCAAAATCCAGCGTTTCCTATGACTGCGAAATAGGACGCCCGAGGGCAAAAAGGCAGTACACAGGGTTCAAATAGAATCTTACAACAATATAACGTCTACTCGGGGAAACATACATAAGAGGGTGCAGGGTTTGTCTGCATAGTCCGTGTAAAATAGGACCACCTTATCTTCATGAACATCTTCAGCGTTCCTAACCCTAAATTTCTGGAGTAAGGGTACGATAAGAAGAGCAAAATCTTTCTTTTTAAATCAATAGAAAGAAGAGGGAATTATTTGGGGGGTAATTTGATTGATATCCGCACTCACTCTTGTGTTATCGTTTTGAATTCGGGGTAAGAGAGCTTTTAGAAGTAAAATGGCTAAGGCAGCATTTGGATGAGAGAGAATCATCTAAGAGAGATAAGAATGAGCAGTATAGCTTATATTTTTGGAAATAGTATTTTAAAGAAATATTTCTAGTCATGAAACTAACGGCCAGGCTAACTAGGTCACGACCTGCAGTCGATATGCTCTGATACCATCGCTGTAAGAGCCCAGATATTAATATCCGGATTCCTCTGTGATTACACCGCACTATTCCCTGGATCAGTAGATAGTGCTCACAGATTACAGTTCTGAATATCAAAATACATATCATGCGGAAGCGTAATTAAAATAATAGACTTACTCATGGGCCGGATAGGCCGAAATCATAAAATTGCAGCAGCGGAAGAACGAAGCACACAGGTGGGACCTTCAGGACATGCCCACAGGCAGCCAACTGGAGGTGCGCGACCTAGCCCTTGACATCTTCATCTTCTCTGCCAGCTTGTCCAATCTTGTTGCTGAGGCGAGGTGATTTGATTCCTGATTCTGTATTTTGTCGCAAAAGCGAGCGTGAGCACTCCGACCCCGTGCTCCGCGAGCCAATACACATAATGCAAATAAATAGTATGCATGGCTTAACAAAGGAGAGGCTCGGGTTGTTTTATTCGCCATAAAACGCGTCTAGTAGCATTTCTATTATTATATCCTATTGTTGTTTTTGTGACCTAAAGACTCCTCACCGCAAATGATATTCCTATTGACAGGCTGCATTCATCCCGTCAACTGCATTGAAACAACCCGACCTTTCACACATTCGAGGAGAGATAGCGTACTTTCTGGTGGCTAACGTCATAAACCCAACTGGAGATTTCCACTACGCACCATGATTTTTTATTGCTCTATCACTCCAAAATGCAACGTACATCTTTTGTAATTGTATATTTGTTAATGGATATTTTATTTCATTTCAATTAATTGATTTGCGAAATTGATGTTTTATGTTTGTCAAATGGATGTTTTATGTTTGTCAAATAAAGTGCGATGTGAATTGGATGTTGTATGTTTGTCAGAAATTGTATGTATATCTGCTTGTCTCAGAGGGCATGGCTAGCATTTCCTGAGGCTAGCCAATAAACAGGAATAGATTTAGGGGTAGAAAAGAATATCACAGATGGTTTTAATTAAAAACCGTCTGTGATAGGTGATATATCCCAGACAGTTTTTAGTTAAAAACCGTCTGTGATAACTATATATTACAGACGATTTTTAACTAAAAACCGTCTGTGATATTTGCACCACAGACGGTTCGGAAACCGTCTGTGATGACCTCGTATTATCACTTACCCATAAATTCAGACGGTTCACAAAACCGTCTGTGATGACGTTTTTGAATCGTCTGTGATGACCTTTTCTGTAGTAGTGAGTACTAATGAATAGTAAAAATGCAAAATGAACGTGGAAATATGTAGTTTTACACTATTATAAATTTACTCCCTACAATCAATAAAATATGTTGTTTGGACATCAACACGTATCGAAAACATTATTTTGACCACTGATTTTTATTGTAATATATTTATAAAATCCAAAAATATACAACAACAACAAAACTTTTTGTCCCAAACAAGTTGGGGTAGGCTAGGAATGAAACCTTCTCAATATCAAAGAGATATGAGCCTTGAAATAAAACCTACAATGCTAAAACCCTAAACTGTACAACCTGCTATCTGAGCCAAGAGCCTAAAACACTGTCCCTAGCTTTCTTATGGTTCTAGTACGTGGATCGCTAACTTGCATGCACTCCTATCTAAAGCTAATTATTTAGATATATTCCACCTATGTAGTTTTCTACGTAGTCTGTTCCAAACTAGGAAGGAGTGTTATGTTAGGCTTGGCAAGCCAACGTAAAATTCATGCCATCTTTTCATGGAATGAAACATAAATTATAAAATCCAAAAATATAATATTATAAAAATATTTTTGAGACAAACCTACAAAATATGATTGTGATGTATTAAATCTAAATATTTTTTAAAAATAATGATATCCAAAGTTTCAAAGATTTAACTACACCTATGCTAACAATATTTTTTTGTGACCGAAGGCAAGAGAGTATAACATAAGGAAAGTTCTCAAAGAAAATCCAAATAGTTCAAAAAGCAGCAATAGGAAATTGTCACAAAAACCAAATGTTAGAGACCATAATCGCATAGATCATGAATTGGCACAGTTACTTTGAAGTCAGGTCAACGTCTTGTGTCCCTACAATGGTCCCCGGATTTTTGAGCAGTTTGCTCTGCACAGTTCCTATGAAATCGGATCTTTGAACGTCTTGATCTCGAAAAACAAAAATGTTCAACCAGTTTACGATTACACATTTGATTTTTCTCCATAGACTTATACTGTGAGACAACTCATCCCAAGATATTGAGTTTAGGGGCATTCGAATTAGATTTTGCTAATAACTTTTGGATGAAAATAAATAGTAGTGACTGAAAGAAGATGATGAGTAGTATAAAAAGTGAGGGAGAGATATGTGCGTGTGACAGGTGCAAGAGGAGTGTGGTGGGTAATACACTCATAACCTCTGTCTTATCTCTGGAGTGAGACGGTAGTAAGAGGAGTGGATAAATCACTTGAAAAAACAAGATGTTTATATTATTTTTAGCTTTTATAAGTAGAATATAGAAGCTTAAGACAATATAAACAGAATCTTTAGATTATGGGACGGACGGAGCGGGTTTTTACGGCAAAAAAATTGCCTGAACTCTCTAAGTTGACTTGGTATTCTCGAACTTAACAGTAAAATTCTCCGACTACCCCTTAAAGAAACTTCGACAATGGAAGAATCAGCCAAATCTTTCCACATAACACATAGAATTCAACGTACCGTTCTAGTTCTACATATGATCAACCCCTTCATTAACCTCACACCAGTGCACCACCACACTCATGGAGGAAGATGGTAGTAGTACGCTTCTACGGCGCATGCTGCATAAGGCAGTAGGAGCAGCGAGAGCCATAGCTAACCTCCGTCCATCGACGACGACGACACCGGCAATGACGCCCTGCCGGCTCCCAACGAGCCTTCTGGACAGCACGGACGACGACGCCGCGTCTACTACCGCCGGGTCTCCGAGCTTCCACACGGCGAGCAGCACCCCGGCCGAGACCGTCCACTCGAGGTTGGCCAGCCCCGGTGCTGTCGAGGCCGACATCGACAGGCACGCCGCCGAGTTCATCGAGAGGTTCCGGCGCAACGCGTTGCTGGAGCTGCGGAACTGCTCGCCGGTGACGCCCGCCAGGTCGCCCACATCGCCGGACACGTACTTCAACATCTCGAGGCTGCACGGCGCTGTGCACGATCATGGCTCGCCGGTGCGTGCGTACGGGAGGGTCTCGCCGAGGCCGAGTGGTACGTCCATCATGTTAGGAATAATCTTGACTGATGCATGTTTGATTCTTGCATATAGAATAGATGTGTCAGTCACGTTCATGTGTTGAATGTTTTGCATGAGCATGGGGCCTGAAACGTGCTGTGTTCACGTTGTGGGCAGGTTTAGGTTGTGCATTAGTACACGGTCATGTGTTAGTCACATACACGTAGAGTCAGCATGTTAGCTTGTGCTAATCAGCAGTGTGTTTGTTGCAACGAGATTAGCTAATGGCCAGGTCAATAAGCCAGCGAGTAGTTAGCTGCATGCAGGTTAGTTAGGCACGTTCGAGGCGTGGCCTGAGGTCAGGTGAGTGGATCGTGTCATGCGGCGTGCGCATGTGTGGAGCGTGTGCTCGTACGCGTGAGACCCGGGCAGTTGAGGCTCCCTGTGCATGTAAGCTGGACTATATGAGTTGTGTACTTGTATGTTCATAATGAGAGGAATACAGAGGAAAAAAGAGGTGTTCGTCACCGCAAAAAGAACCTGTGTCTATCCATTACACAATCAGCTCCTGTGTGTTAGTTCGGGTGAGTTTGTTGCTACGTCGAGTTGATCGATCCCTGGGCGGTTCTTTCATTTGGTATCAGAGCAGGTTGAGGCAGCATCCCGGCCGTGATCGACGGAGGTCGCCACCACCGAAGAAGCAGCGACGCGCCATCGACACTGTGAAGATGAGCACCAGCGACAAGGCTGCTCAGGACGTCAGGATGGAGCGCGTGATCGGCGGCGTGATGGAGCTTCCGATGCTAACGAAGACGAACTACCACGAGTGGGCGCTCGTGATGCAAGTCAACCTGGAGGGCATGGAGCTCTGGGATGCTGTGGAGGCGGGCAAGGCCGAGCGCGCCAAGGATCGGCGGGCGTTGGCCGTCATCTTGCGCGCAGTGCCACCGGAGCTGAAGGCCGGCCTCGCCGTGAAGAAGACCGCCAAGGAGGCTTGGGAGGCGGTTAAGTCCAGGCGGATGGGGGACTCGCGCGTACAGGAGGCCAAGGCGCAGCACCTCCTCAAGCAGTTCGAGAACGCGGCGTTCAAGGACGGTGAGACGATCGACGACTTCGCCGTGCGGATTGGCTCCCTCGCCACGGAGCTGCGCGAGCTTGGGGAGAAGATGGAGGAGGAGCGCGTCGTGAAGAAAATGCTGCGGGTTGTGCCGGCGAGGTACAATCAGATCGCATGCTCCATCGAGATGTTCGCAGATTTGAAGACGATGTCGCTCGAGGAGCTCGTCGGGAGGCTGCGCGTGGCGGAGGAGCGCTGTGGCGGCGTTGAGGCGGCTGCGGACGGCGTCGGGCGCCTGCTGCTCACTGAGGAACAGTGGGAGGAGCGCCGGCGTCAACGCGGCAGCAAGCAGCGGGCGCACGGCAGTGAGGAAGCACGGCACAGCGGCGGCGAGAAGCGTGGTGGCCGGAACGGCGGCCGGAGCGACGACGACGACGCGAGCAGCATGATCTCGGATGCAAGTAGGCGTTCGGGCTGCGCCAAGAAAGGCAAGTGCTACAACTGCGGAGTTCGTGGGCACTTTGCTAGCGAGTGCCGCAAACCAAAGAATGAAGAGGCGCTGCTTGCATCGGCTGACGACGAACCAACTCTACTGTGATGAAGCGTCAAGTAAGAAAGTCAAGATTAGGGGAGGCATTGTTAGGAATAATCTTGACTGATGCATGTTTGATTCTTGCATATAGAATAGATGTGTCAGTCACGTTCATGTGTTGAATGTTTTGCATGAGCATGGGGCCTGAAACGTGCTGTGTTCACGTTGTGGGCAGGTTTAGGTTGTGCATTAGTACACGGTCATGTGTTAGTCACATACACGTAGAGTCAGCATGTTAGCTTGTGCTAATCAGCAGTGTGTTTGTTGCAACGAGATTAGCTAATGGCCAGGTCAATAAGCCAGCGAGTAGTTAGCTGCATGCAGGTTAGTTAGGCACGTTCGAGGCGTGGCCTGAGGTCAGGTGAGTGGATCGTGTCATGCGGCGTGCGCATGTGTGGAGCGTGTGCTCGTACGCGTGAGACCCGGGCAGTTGAGGCTCCCTGTGCATGTAAGCTGGACTATATGAGTTGTGTACTTGTATGTTCATAATGAGAGGAATACAGAGGAAAAAAGAGGTGTTCGTCACCGCAAAAAGAACCTGTGTCTATCCATTACACAATCAGCTCCTGTGTGTTAGTTCGGGTGAGTTTGTTGCTACGTCGAGTTGATCGATCCCTGGGCGGTTCTTTCATTAAGTGGCCGAACAGCCACCTTAGAGGAAGGCCGTCTGTTCAAGTGTATACCCCTTTATATATGTAAAATTATTAGTAATATGTCATAGAGGCATTAATGGAGATGATTATATCACTTGTATGTTTATGATTTTTAATATTATATTATTTTATTTGAAATATATATTATTTTGTCCCTTAAATAACTGTCTTTCGTATTGATCAACAAGTATGTGACTTGTTTGTGGAACTCTTTATTTATATTTTGATATTATTTTAGATTATCCCTAATCTTATATCATTGTGTGGGATAATTATGATTTATAGATATGTGAAAAGTAGATAACATGTCGCAGGTATGGCCCCTCAGCAAAATGGCGCTCTTTTCAGTTAGCTTTGGCATTGGCATGGTGATTCCCACGGCGCTCCCCATGGCTTCTAATCCTCTCTCCTCTGCTTCTTCCTCACTTGGCTTCGGTTTGCTGGGCTTCTCTCTCCTCCGAGTGGTAGGTTATGGCTTTTAAGTTCCCCTTCTCGTATTGGGATTTCTCTCTTGGGAAAAGCTTCGAAGGCATCACTCTCTTGAGGTTTGGCACTGCAGTCCATCCTACCTCTCCCTCTAATGGCTTCCTGTTGCTAGCCACCTTCTTCCATTCCACTTTTCGCTTATCAGAGGATTCAGTTGGAAAGATGCTTTAGTGTTGCCTTGGGGGAGAGGATCGGGGTTTTCACGTTAAAAAGGCTTATGACTTTGGATTTCAGTTCTCGGTGTTCTCTAAGTAAGTGGGTCTGCTTATTTGTGATTTGAAGAGTTGTGTTACCAAGCACTTTACAGTTCATTTTCATCTCTGGCGAGATGGCAGCGCTGATTTTCATAAAGAGTTTTGTTGTGGCTTCGAGAACATCAGAATGAATGAATGTTAGTTTCTTCCCGCAAGAAGAATCATTCTGGAGCCTCCCTCAAAGGTCAGAAGCGAGTATCCTTTGCTGATAAACCATTGATCAAATTCGTGGAGAATCATCATTTCATTGACATTGGGGACATCACCGTGCAACTTCCTTCTTCATCTGTCTTATATCCGTTCTCCTTATTAATTCCTTCGGGCTCTCAACTCAAGCTAAGCCTCTCTAAGTCAGAAGGTTTGAATTTCAAACGGGTTTCTCCCTTGCAGTCTACACCCTCCTTGAGGCATGATGATTCCTATGCTAGCCTCTGCTCTTGATGTTTATGCTCGGGACACTCCGCTCTCTCCTGCAATTCCCAAATTCGATGCTGGTGCTGCTACAACTACGGTAACAAAGTGTCAGCCTGCCTGATGCACCGCTCTTTGGCTCACAAGAGATGGGTTCCCACCTTGAGCATCCACAGTAATTCTCAAGCCCAGAAGAGAGGCAAGAAATCAATAGGCCCGGCCTGTGGCTCATGCACTCTTCTCTAGGTAACTACCGATTTGTCTCCCCTTGCTACTAGTCGCCTAAATTCTCAAACCACCGCACAACCTCCTTGGCAAGACAACCTTCCTCATCCTCAATCTTCCACAATGGCCAACTTTTAGGTGTTCAACCTGGGCCGCTTCATTCCGGTGGGCCTCTTCATTGAGGACGGCAACCAGTTCTAGCTGCCAAGGGCGGACCTGGTTCTTCAAGATTCGCCGCAACCTCAGCATGATGACTTCGCCATTAATCCATGGTCTCACCTGATGAGGACATCACTTCCTTGGATACATACAACACTCATCCAGAAGATGATAGGCAAGGAGCTATGACAAGGGCGCATGCACGCCAGTTGAATTATCAGGTGAGCTCATTCCTAGGTTTGTATAATTTAGCTTCTGAGAATGGGTTGCTGCCTGATGCATGTAATGTGATTGTGCTTAGGAACATGGGCAAGGACCAGGGAAGGGCACATGAAGTTATGGACGCGCTTGGGATGAACATCAGAGATCACCACAACACTTTGAGGCCAGGACGACCTAGAATGGAAGCTAGGCATGTTCTACAGTCCAATTCGGCATCTAGAGACAGCACTGATTTTAGTCTCACCTCAAAACTCCACCTGAGCACGGTGTAAACTACAAAACAATTCTGAATCAGTTCCAAATATGGGCCCTGGGCCTTGTATCAGTTTGAGCCTGACTGGAGAGTGGAGAGTTGTAGTGGGATGTTCCCCACTCTCATGGATGTGCCCCCACATTCCTGGCACCATAAAAACTGCTAGCAATGCTGCTTTTAGGGTTTAGGTTTGTTTAGATTGATTTTCATTCAGAAAACATCAATTGTGTGCTTGTGTCAACTAAACCAACTACAACAACTTCAGGCCTCTTCATTGTTTAATGAAATTTTGCATTTCATTCACAAATTCAGATCGCGCTTATTTGTTTCTTGCTTGAATCTCGATTGCTTGCAGGAAAAATCATCCGTGTTGGACACGGTTGGTAACGACAATGGTGTGGTGTAGCGATTGCAAGATGGGCTTGGTCACTTCGGTCAAGTAACCTCGTCATCAACATCATATCAACAATCGTAGTTATCATTCTTATCGGAAGATCGGGCCAAATCCTTTCATCAGTTGGTATCAGAACATAGATTACCCGGTGAGATTCCTGTTTTAGATTTGTTTTTGCATACCTATAACCAGAAAATTACCCAACAAAAAATATAACGTTCATCAAAAATCACCAAAACCGAACCCTAGTTGTGCCTCTGCAATTTCAATTTCTGTTTTACCGTGTTGAATTTTGTCCATCGTTAAGTTCTAATTGTTGGTCTGAGTGTAGTGCTTTGATTATAATTTTGGGTATTGCATCTGAAAATAAAAAAATTGTGGGTTTGATCAAAGGTTTACCCCCTCCCTTGCTGCGGTTGCTCTTCGCTGCCGAGCATGGAAAGGGTTAGAGTTTGTATCTTTACCGCTAGATCGTTGGGAGTTAGAGATCAACTCAGTTTTTGAGAGACCATGTGGCTGTGATTCCATGTGTATGATGAGTAATTGACAAAGATTTAGGGAAGTCGAGTTCGGATTGTGTGGTTCAGACCATGTCGTTGCATGGTGCAATCGGCTTCGGTCGGACTTGGTCAAACCTGGTCAAAGTGATTAGGATGCATATTATGTTAATTTATCAGGTTTTGGGCTAATTCATGCTTAATGTGGTTTCATTAATGCATTTATGCTTTCATGTGTCGAGTGGTGCTATGTGATGTGTTTCTTGTTTGTGTTGGCTGCAGGACGTCGAGGCGGAGTCGTGGTGAGACACGGGGTGACCGGACTAGACACGGGCGGTGTCGAGGTCAGAACAGTCGAGATGTGTCGAAGACGGCTGAGTCTCGAGGTGGTTGCGAGGCTTGGGCGACAAGGAACGCGGAAGCTTCCCGGAACGTGCAGGAGGGGCATTTTGGTAAAAATGCAGAGCTGCACAGTGGAGGCGAGTTTCGTTCGAAGCTGGCAGGCGTAACGGGTTGGAGACCCGTTAGCCAAGGCATATATAAGGAGAGGGTGTCTCCTTGGGGCTGAATGGCTTCGGGAGAGAGTTAGGGTTTGCTAGAGTCAAAAGAGCCTTTGGGAGGTGGTTTTGGCTTTAGGCTTTAGTTGGTGAAGAGTTGTTGAAAGAGGCAGAGTGTGTCTCCCTGTGTGTGTACGTGTGTTTTCCTCTCGAAGAAGCATGTAGTGTGTGAGTTTTTGAGTTGGAGAGGGAGAGGGAGAGTTGATCCTTCATGTAATCATTCCTCTAAATGTACATGCGTATGGGGACGTCTCTATGATCCTCAATATCAATATGAGATGGCTTTGGCTGAATTTAGTTGAGACTCTGACTCTCTGTTGCTTATTTTCCTTCGATGCTTTCAAGGCTTGATTTTTGAGTTTTTGCGTTTTGGCTTGATTCTTGTTAGGGAGTGGCAAAATGGGTTGCTTCATGATGGAATTGCATTTCTAGACCATTTGGTCATCTAAGTTCCATGAGCAATCTGTTCAATTTGGAAGAATCAAGTTTTCTTGTTTTCTTTGCCCAGTTCATCCCCTGTTTCCTCTTCTAGGGTTTCTTGGTCCTACTTGATTTCCTTAGAGTTTTGGCCTAAGTTTTGGTCTAGGAAGTCCTGAGGCTATTGCTTTTGTTTCTGCAAAGTCTCATGTGCAAAGGTCTTGAGATTGGAGAAGAATTTGGGTTTCAGTGCAGCATTATGTACTTTTAGGGTTTTTGTCCCAAATCTTGATTTCTTGCTCAAATGATGAAATCCTCAGTCCCAAAAGTCCTTAATGCTATTTAGATTATATTCTTGCACTTCTGGGTTGAAGAGAAAAAAGAAAAACCACACATCCCTGGAATTTCTGCAAAATCTCTGAACTCTCAGTCTGGGATTTGCTTGCTGTTTTTCTGCACTCGGGGAGGCCGGTCTGACCGGTTCCCCATTGGCGGTCTGACCGGCCATTGGTCACCGGTCTGACCGGCTTGAAGTAAGCGGTTTGACCGGCATTATATAACCGGTCTGACCTGCCCCTAAACTAAGGTCTGACCGCCCAGCCAATTTTAAGTGGTGTTCTTGTTTTTGCTTGCAGTCCTTGCCTCTCTGCTTTGCTCTCATATTTGTTTAGCCAGACTTTCAGAGAGTTTCTTTTATCTACTTCGTAGCTGTTCATAACTATTGGAGGAGAGTTTCTTGTGGGTACTTTTGGGCGTAATTTTTATTAGTCGACATTCACCCCCTCTGTCGGCATTTCGGTCCAACAATTGGTATCAGAGCCCGTTAGCTCTTTTCAATAGATCTTAACCGGTCTATAGAGCCATGGCGATGGACAAGTACTCGACCAAGCCTATTTCATCTATACTGTCGAGACTTGCATGCACCTCTTGTGAGGATAAGGACAACGCTTTTAGAGGTCTTTATACCATGCTTTTGGATCTACCCGAGTCGTGTGAAAATTGCAATAAGTTGAAGATGAATCTAAAATGGGCAGACCATAAATTTGCTGAACTCCAAGCTTCACTTCTTGAGCCCATTGCTTATGGTTTGAACTGTCCTAAGTTAACTGCTGAACTTGAATCTGTCTCAAAATAGTTTCAAGAAATGATTGACACTAATAAGAAAATGGCTCAGTTTGCGACTAAGGACCCTGTTAGCTCACCATGCATTAGTTGTGATGAACTAAAACTTGAACTCGTTGTTGTGAATGAAAAATGTGTGAAGCTAACTAAGGATCAACTAGTGAAGCCACCAACTGATTGTGATGTGATTGCTGGTATGGGGGAGAAGCCCCAGGGTAAGGTGGAGACGCTTAGTGACGTGAACCAACTAGCTA